>CM037791.1:20403592-20453592 GCA_021229015.1 Solen grandis
AGAACTTTAAAATGAAATCTGGCTTTTTTTTATGGTAAATGGGCATAACTCCTAAATTTAAATAAATAGTTATAATTGAACCCGATTGGAGATTATGGGAAATTAAATGAAATCTTGCATTTTTTGCATTAAAAGGGGTATAACTCCTGACCTAAATGACCCATCTCAGCCACAATTGAACTCAATCGAGACATTATGGTCATTAACAATGTCATAAAGTTTGAAGATGATTGCTAAAAAAGAAGATGCTAGAGTGTAAACAAGTATCTGGCATTTTTTATATTAAAAGGGGCATAACTCCTGACCTAATTATGAATCTCAGCCATAATCAACTCAATCGAGACATTATGGTCATAAGCATTGTCATAAAGTTTGAAGATGATTGCTCAAAAGATGAAGATGCTAGAGTGTAAACAAAGTTATTTCTGGCATTTTTTGAATATTAAAAGGGGCATAACTCCTGACCTAATGTTCCGATATCAGCCATAATCGAACTTGGCCGAGATTTTATGGTTATAAACATTATTTTAAAGTTTGAAGATAATTGCTCATAAAATGAAGATGCTAGAGTGCAAACGAACAAATTGTGGACGACGGACGACGGACGGACGGACGGACGACGGACATTCATCGATCCTAAAAGCTCATCCTGAGCACACGTGCTCAGGTGAGCTAAAAAGTGGTGATTGAAATTTGAATAAAAGATACTCAGGGATCATTCTAGATATGAAATCAGTTGGGTCAAAGGGCCCACTGTTGGCAAAAAAGTGGGGACATTGCCAAAAACACAGGTCTCAATACAAAATATATACAAACAGAAAGTGACTTATAAGGGACCCATGCCTCTTAAATGTCATTCCTTATTGCTGATGTCTTTGAAACATCCATTAACTATTAAGAAAACTGAAACTTTGGAACTTTTTTTAGATTTTTTTTTTATTTTTGAACTTTTTAAGTCTGTTGAACGACATCATGTTTTGGTTATGACGAACAGTCACTATTATAAGTCATTAAAAGCCATCTGTGCTTCTTCTCTTTCCAGTATTTAAGGGCACTTTTAAAGTCAAATTTATATACAGCTGCAGGAAATTCTGGTTTCATTTATTCAGCTTTCAGTTCACTCACATGATCTCTACTTCTGCATACCTGGTTAGCATACTTAAACGAAAGTGCATTGATCCTTCTATGGGAATTTTGTTTATTTATTCAGTTTTTATTTTGCATGCATCACAATACAGTATGCTTTTATTGTTATTGTATCTGAACCAAGAAACTTTTCAAGCTAAGTGTTTTGAAAAAGCCTATGCTTACTTTCTTGTGACTTTCCTGTGACGAACTAACAGTAACTGTATCTACTACTGCGTGTGATTGACTTTTCTCCACTTTACACTTCAACAAACAAGAGGGCCATGATGGCCCTGAATCGCTCACCTGATTATAAATGAGCAATATATGTAGGATTTTTCATATTGACCTACTTTTTGACATCACATGACCCACTTTCGAACTTGTCCAAGATTTTATGGAAACAGACATTCCGACCAAGTTTCAGGAAGATATGGCCAAAAATGTGGCCTCTAGAGTGTGAACAAGGTTTTTCTAAGATTTGACCTCATGACCTATTTTTTGACCCCACATGACCCAAATTCGAAATTGTCCAAGATTTTATGGAAATAAACATTCTGACCTGACCAAGTTTCATGTTAACAAGCCAAATTGTTGACCACGCACGACGGACGAAGGGCCATCACAAAAGCTCACCTTGAGCATGTTGTGCTCAGGTGAGCTAAAATGGGCTAATTAAAAGAAAGAGTTTCTCTATTTGGGGAGATCGACATAAAAGTTAGTTCTGTTGTTTACAGCGTCTCTCGAGTGGAAAATTACCAATTTAAATTTATTCTGTTCGTGCTATTTTTAAATCAATTACTTATGTCTATAAAAACATCATAAGTCACATGCGTAAGTCATTATTTTCCAGATTCCAGAAATTGTCGTTTCCTTAAAAAACAAGATGGCCATAATGGCCCTGAATCGCTCACCTGATTATAAAATTTAATGAGCAACATATATTGGATTTTTCATATTGACCTACTTTTTGACCCCACATGACCAACTTTCAAGCTTGTCCAAGATTTTATGGAAACAGACATTCCGACCAAGTTTCATGAAGATATGGCCAAAAATGTGGCCTCTAGAGTGTTAACAAGGTTTTTATAAGATTTGACCTTGTGACCTTCTTTTTGACCCCACATGACCCAATTTCAAACTTGTCCAAGACTTTATGGAGACAAACATTCTGACCAAGTTTCATGAAGATTGGCCTAAAAATATGGCCTAGTGTTACAGTGGTGCTATCGTATCATTTGTCAAAAATAGCGTATATTGTTCGTATCGCATTGTATCATATACTCAATCGCATCGTTACTTATCGAATCGTATTCTATCGCATTGCAATGTATCGTAAAGCAATGGTATATCGTAAATCGCTTAATGTATATGTTTCGGGAACCCTTTATTTTTTTTATTTTTTTTTTATAGAAAATAATTATTCTTCGTGTCTCTACATTCAATATTTTGCGTATATGTATTATTTTTTATCATAAAATATATTATGTAGTATATCTTATTATTTGTTAAGTTAAAATAACATTTTTTACTTTTTATGTACCGGTATATACATGTGTAGTGGCCTACGTGACTTTCTGCAGCAGACGCCGTGCGTCGTTAAGCAATTTAATGCACGTGTGAAAAATATGTATTCGAAAGCATTAAATCGGTACTGAAGTAAACGCTGGGCTACATACATTCCTATAAGGTTATTTGGTGTGTTTCATCAAAATTTTCATGATTAGCAAGTCTGAAAATTAACAATTTAAATCTGACCTAATTATGCATAATCAAACTCCGATTTCATCCAAGATGTTGCTTCCTTTGAATCTGACCTAATTATGCATTATCAAACTCCGATTTCGTCCAAGATGTTGCTTCCTTTGAATAACTTATTTTCCAGGACCTTTTCCCTCTGCAGTGTTCGCTCTTATTTAAAACATTGAAAGAGATGATCGTAACTTACACATATACCTACATTATAGTTCTAATGTGTTTTTTTTTTGTTTTTTTTCCTACTTTATTTACCCCCACCCCCTTTCTCTCTCTCTCTCTCTCCACATATGCAAATGTCATAATTCGCACAGAACATATTTCGTTTTCTTCTCTCCCTCTCTTTCAGTTTGAATAAGCAATATAATATCAGGAGGTCTTGGATTCGTAACCCAACCAAGGTACATTTTTCCAGTGATAGCATCAAGACGTATAAAATTTGTACTAGATTTGCCCTTGTCTTGCACTCGACAAATTGAGGTTGCTATGGGAACTCGGAGAACTCAGTACTGGTTCTAAGCAGGAACTTCTCTCCCGTGTATCGGTCGGTGCTATTCCCGACACGTAAAATAACCAATGTGTCTTTTTCGCGAAATGAGCTAGGGTATCGCACCCGGACTCACTTGTATCAAACCACTGTCTTTTCCAATGCTTTTTTTCAGCAAAAAAAAAACAAACAAAACAGGACCCCTACAATAGAAGATTAACATGCTTCCTTTGAGAATAGAGGCATACGGTTTTAGTCAAATTACCAATCTCTCCTTGTCCGTGAAAACACAAATTGACACTACATGATAAAAGTTAAATGGGGAAAAAATCTATAAATTCCATATTATTAAATGTATAGTTCGCTTAAAATATATCTGATTTTTTTTCTCATGTATGTACATTTATGCATGAATGTGTATATTTAACCAACGTAATTGTATTTCACCAGACGCATGTCATACCTTCTTTTCAGCGGGCACAGCATGTGTTAATTTTGACCGGATATGTCACCTTTATGTAATGCTGATACCGATATACCGTCACTCACCCCCTACACCCAATCCCACCCCAAAGGGAGGGAGGGACAATCAACCTTTACACAACATGACTGTTATTTATAACCGTACTAATTAACGTGATAGAAAACCTGAAAGATGGTCACTGGCCTATTGTGAGAACATTATCACAGAAAGAACCAGGGTGTTATGTACGTAGTGTCACTGGGTAGCTCAGTCAAAAACTGTTCCTCTATTATAATAAATATTATACAATAATTTACATGTACCTTAGAATAAGTATGTGTATATACATACATACACTATTGAGCACTTACGTAATATAACTGTACTGACTAACAGCTCTGCCGCCTACGCGTTATAGAGTATATATTCACAATATTGCGATTGTACATAATCAAGTGTGACCCTTAATACAGAAAACTCAAAATTCTTCATCCTACCAAGGAGTGTCCCAAAGACAACGGAGGAATCTACTAGACGACAACAACATCACTACAAGTTTCTTCCATTAATTAATTTGATCATATTGTTTATTCCTTTTAATGTATATCATTATTACATTATTATTCTAAAATTAAATTGTCATCATAGAAGTATTATATTCCGAAGAGGAAGACATTCTATACATCAGTATATTTCCATAGCGAATCTTGTTGATGATGATATTAATAATAAAACAAGAGTGTCAGTGCTGCCACAATATACGCCGCCACAAAATATAAAGACCAAGAGGGTCCTTTTAATTATTGCTTTTAACATTTCTGTAAGCATATGCTCATAATGAAGTATATAAGACTAATTAATTTAGCTGAAAGAGCAGTATATTCGCAAATATACTTTTCTCAAAGTGAGGCAATCACTAAAGATGATGAAAAGACAGGGGCCTGAGATTGTGGTTGCCTGGGTAGTATAAAAATCAATGAACCGGAAAATCGCCACTTCATGCACATCTACCCATTATAGAAATGACATTGACCAAGTTTTGAAAAGATTCATTCAGAAATGAAGGAGGAGTTGCGTTCACAAGGCTGCAATATCAATCAGCTACAGAGACTAAGTTTCAAGGGACACAAATCTTTTAAAAATCAATGGACCGGAAAATCGCCACTTCGTGCACATCTACCCATTATAGTAATGACATTGACCAAGTTTTGAAAAGATTCATTCAGAAATGTAGGAGTTGCGTTCACAAGGCTGCAATATCAATCAGCTACAGAGACTAAGTTTCAAGGGACACAAATCTTGTAAAAATCAATGGACCAGAAAATCGCCACTTTATGCACATCTACCCATTATAGTAATGACATTGACCAAGTTTTGAAAAGATTCATTCAGAAATGTAGGAGGAGTTGCGTTCACAAGATATGGACGTACGGACATACGGACGGACGGACAGAGAAGATTACGCCAATATACGACCGCCTCTGGCGGCGTATAAAAATCTCTTCTCTCTCTCTCTTTCGAGGGGGTGGGGTTCTTTACAAATTAAAGACCAATGGACTCTTAAAAAATATAGAAATCACATACGAGTAAGTCTTAGAGTATCCTTATGATTGATTAAACAAATAAAAATATTTTTTATAGTTAAAACAGCGAGTAAAATATAGCAACAGTTCTTTTATAGGAACACATAATACGTGTTTATGGTTGAAAGCATGGGACCAATTTAGAAGATGTTTGCAAATTAGATTTTCTGCTATCATCATGTATAAGCTGCGACCTCTTCACTAATTACTTCTCTTCGAACAAGATGGCCTTCCGGTCTTCATTTTTTTAATTAAATAATTGTTTAAAGAAGCAGCAATACGTGTATCTCTTTCTCTCTGTATATAAGGTGCAGGTTGCATGCAGTTGCTCATGCATCATTACATTTTTTCTTGCTATTTGACAGTTAACCAGAAGTTCTCTAGCACGTGCTATACTTCTATGTGTTTGGTCACAAGCGCTCATTGAGTGGTCGCGATCGTATATAAAAGGGCATGGACCAATTATATTTATAATTTTTAAGAAAAGATATTGTGCTAATTAACACAAGTAACTAGAGTACTAGATATCAGTAAAGTACTGTTATCATTTTTTTTATTGTGATTGTTATTATTACACATACAGTAACACCTCTCCAGAGCAACATTTGACGAAGACACTGAAATATGTTGCTCTAGGGAGGTGTTGTTCTGCAGAGGTTGAACTGATGAACGGTGTTGAGTACTTGAACTGAACGTGTGCATGTCAGAAGTATGTTTAATTTTAGCTGAAAAAAGGGCTAATTATTTTGTCTAGCTTACTTCTTGTGCTTTCTCTTTCTCCTTTCTTTCTCATTCTCTCTAGTAATTTTGTAAGTTTTCTCTGCATGAGTGTATGGAAGCATGATTGTAATTGTAAGTCTTCATACATGTACTAAAGCACCTTACATACAGTAATATACGTGATATCCGACCGTTCTTTTATGCCTATTTGTTTTCCATACATCAAAAAACATGGCAGTTCTGTTTTTCACAAAACAGGTGGTACCCAAATTAAGGTGTAATAAAGCACATTAAACCTGTGAACAGCCGGGAGCAAGACATTATCAGCTATAACACGCGTGACGTTGCTACATCTAAAAATAGATTTTGGAATTACCTGTGTTGCTCATCAGAGGTTAAAATAGCAGTAGGGAATAATTACTGTGTGCCGTTTACCGTAGCTAAGAGGTGTTGCTTGTTAGAGGTAAAAATGCATTGTTAACGACTGGGGGGAAATAAAACTGTCGCTCCTCAGAGGTAACCGCTCCTTAGAGGTGCCGTTTCGTGAGGTTTTACTGTAATCATAAAAATATATTTATAAATAATCTTCATTAAAAAAAAACTTAACTTTCTCTCATAACATGTGCCGTTAACAGTGGTCTCGACGGAGATCGCAGAGTCCGTTGCTTTTTAAGGGGGACCAGACCGCAATTTAGTATGTCCCCATTTCCTGTCGCTCGCTATGTTTATTTCAGAGGAACACATGGATTACCAGTTATATGTAACAATAAATATTGTTAACAACATGAAGTTTTTGCATATTTCTGAACTTGTAGTCAAATCAAGCTTGCAGGTACATGTATAAAAATGTCATGTAAACCGTGCTTACCGTGTATCGTATATTGCATAACGTAAATCGCAGATCGTATAGTATCAGATTATAAATGCATCGCATCGTATCGTACCGAATCGTAAAGGTAAATCAAACTTGCTACCGTACATCGCATATCGCAGATTGTATATCCTTCGCATTTCAATTGTATTTTTTGACAACTGATATGATAGCGCCACTGTAACAAGCCAAATGGTTGACGTCGCACAATGAACAAACGGCGATCACAAAAGCTCACCTTGAGCACGTTGTGCTCAGGTGAGCTAAAAATGACAGGGTAATAAAATTGTCAGCTTCATTGGTAAGAAAAGTCGGCTTTATTTGAAAGCAATGATGAGAAACCAATCAGGAAATCAAACAATTCAGACACAGCAGGAGATCAATCAATTATGGTTAAAGCTAAGTATAAATTCTATCTGAAATAATTTTGAATACCATATCGGCACTTTTCAAAAATATGAATAAAATATTTATTTATAGATCTACATCTTTATAATAAAATAAATGTGCCGATATAAAAAGTTCTGAATTAGAACTTATCCTTAAGCACTTTGGCCAAGAATTTTTATCCTTGCTTGTGCATTTTAGCTATCCAAATTCAAAACGGGAAATTCCCTTCTTTTTTTTTTTTCTCTTATGTCTTTCTTTTTTCTTTTCTTTTCTGGCAACCGGATGTAGAGATAGAAGGGTGTACATAGCCCTACATAAGTCCGTACTCAAACTCTTACTTTACTATATACTATCCTTTAACTTTAATATAAACCTACCCTAAAAACAGCCCTCTTTTGCTGTTGGAGGTCCCACTGGCCTGACAAAATAAAGTATTAAAACTGAACCCCACCCAATATGAGCCATGTTGGACAAAATGGTCCCATGGGGACAACATATAAATGTACACTCAGATATCTCAGACCTCATTTTTGGCTTCCTTTCCAAGGACTTAATTCTTGCTGGCTCAAAAAGCTATCAAAATTCAAAATTAGAACATATCCAAGACCTTTTCTCATGTATTTGGCTATTTTTGGCAGTTAGGGATATATTTATTAATATAAAATTACTCTTCAAAATTAATTCAATTGAAATTCAAAATTAAAAGACCTCACAGAGTGCCTAGCCCGCCTTTGGCTATATGGCTGTGGAAAATATTTTTTTGATTAGTTCATATGAGAACACTGACGAGTCACTACAGAATAAGTATTTGGTCATCATCTAATATACAATATATATCTCCTAAGTCAGACAATTTCAAACACATATATATCCCCTCTCTCAACAGACAAAAAAAAAGGATATCAGTCTCCTTGTAACTTATTATTTAATGCAATGATTTCTTAATTCAATAAAATGAAATAAAAGTTATATATTGTACTTGTTTTATTTACTTTATGGGGGTCATTTTTTTATATTCTGCAAATGTTATTAAAAATATATTTCTTAGGTATAATCTAATATAATGATTCTGTATCTCAGTTCATCAATATGTAAAAAATATATAGATAGATCTTTTTTTTCTCTACAAACATTTCATTTACACCGAAGATCTATAATGAAGGTAAAACAGTGTTTTATAGGCTTAAACTATACAGGTAGACTGAGGTAGTGGCAAAGTGACATTATCTCCAGTAGTCCATATGCATATGAATTAGGTCTTCAGCTGGGTTACCTATGACTAGCAGCTTATCAGTACACTAATGGCAGTATGGAACCTGGGGGGTGTTATGCAATGTTGGCCATTAGGGAAAGGGTTAAGTAACAGTATATAGCGTATATAAATTGGGCCCCAGGGAATGATCTACTTCTGAAGTTAATACAGTCTGGTTCATGACCCTAATTCCAGATTGTTTTGTAACAAACAGTGTGTGAAATTGATCGTCTTACTACCGGACTATAGTTGCAGGAGAGAGTGTGGAGTTTTTGTGTCATGTGGTTTTTGCTTCTATTGTGTCAATAATTAAGAATCACAGCTTTTTTCCTGTTAATCCGGCTGCTGTCTCTCAGCGCACTGAGTGCTTTGATTCTTAAAGAAGTCTATGTAAAATCAAATGACCCCTGGGACGGGGCCAATTTCACTTTAAAAATCTATTTTTAGCTGTGACAAGATATGCAATGGACCAGAACCATTTGAACAATTTTGGTAGAGCTTCATGCAAGGAACATCACAGGCAATTTTCATCAAATTTGGTGGTTTTGGAGGAGATGTCATTTGAAATAATTGGACGATGGACGCCAGACAGCCATTGACCCAAAAAGCTCACATGAGCATTACGTGCTCAGGTGAGCTAAAAATGTTAAAGCAAAAAAAGTGAATTCAAACAATCACTAGAATGCATATTCAGTTTTGGAGTGCTGACCATTCAAATATTCCCTTGCAAGGCTTACCCAATTTTCGAATACCAAAATAGGTATTTGTTGCCATCCCTACCCTTTTTTTTTTCATCGAAAAGTGGAGCTACAATGGCAATTTCTTCGCCTTTTCAAAACTTTCTGCTTCATTTTGACAAAATCCTCCATTTGGAATAAGAACTCAAAGAAAATTTAGTAAATTTGAGGATATGCTTCAAAATTCCAAGAGCTTTTGAGGCATTTTTTTTCCAAGGCAGACCCTTTTTATTCAAGGACTTATCAAGGTTCAACTCCTTTTCAATGCAATGCTAACCGATAAATTAAACCCTTGAAAACACTGCAAAAATGGTCAAAATATGTATAAATACATTAAAGTTATATAAAAAATCTCACCTCATGACCAGGACCTGGCTGTGGGCCATCCCAACCTGGTGGTGGACCTCCATACTTTCTCTGTCCGGTGGTAACATCAAGGGTGTAACCGGACCGATCCAGGATCTCCTACAACCCAATATCTTCAAAATTAAGGAAATAGGACCCTAGATCACTCACCTGAGTACATCAGCTTACTTAAACCATTCAAGTCACTTGATTTTACCTGATTCTTAAAGCACCAACCAGATTAAAATTTCAGATACAAAGAATGCTTCAGTGAAATTAAATTCTGACTACTGGTTTCACAGATTTTTTTTTTTTATATCAAGTAGACTAATATGGAGTATATAATATATATATGATATGGAAACTAGCTGACTCCAAAGGGGCCTTCATTTTAGAAATCATGGTAGGTAGTCATTTGTGCCATGGGAAATTAAACAACTGGTGTTGCAGGCAACACATGAGGTACATTATTTTCCCATTACCAAAGCAAACCAGAATTTTGGTCAGAAGAAAAAGAAAACAAGGCAGTCCAAAGGACAGCTATATCCCCCGCCGCTGACAGAGGAGACATGTTTTTCCTCTAATGGAATTGCCCTGCTTCTGCCAACATTTTTATGTAGCTGACTTATGAAAAACTTTCCGTTGTTCAGAAAATATAGCATGGAAACAAAAATATCCAGGAATGAACACTGAACCATCAAATGTGACATTGAACTTGAGCCAACATGACTGTCACCTGTGTTCTGCACATTGCCTCAATTTGGTTTATAATTGAGGCAAGTTTCATTAAAATCCTTTGAAGAGTATATGACTTATGGAGTAAACACAAAATTGTAAATTGAAATTGCAGGTTCAAACACATAACCTTCTAGTGTGACCTTGACCTTGGACCTACATGGCTGCAACCTGTGTTCTGCACATCATCTCAATTATATTTATATTTGAGGCAAGTTTTATTAAAATCCTTCAAGGGGTATCGGAGATGTGGAGTGGACATGAAATTGTAAGGAAATAGAAGGTTCAAACACATGACCCTCAAGTGTGACCTTGACCTTGAGCCAACATGACTGCAACCTATGTTTTGCACATCGTCTCAATTAGATATATATTTGAGGCAAGATTCATGAACAAACTAAAAGGGGTATAGGAGATATGGAGCGGACACGAAATTGAAATGGAAATTGAAGGTTCAAACATATAACCTTCTAGTGTGACCTTGACCCTACATGGCTGCCACCTGTGTTCTGCATATCCTCTCAACTAGGTTTACATTGAGGCAAGTTTCACGAAAATCCTTCAAGCGGTATAGGAAATATTGAGCGGACACGAAAACGTTACAGACAGACAGACAGACAAAGGCCATTCCTATAACTCCCCTCCCGCTTCACGGTGGGGGATTAACAAGAGGGCCATGATGTCCCTGAATCGCTCACCTGATTATAAATGAGCAAAATATGTTGGATTTTTTCATATTGACCTACTTTTTGACCCCACATGACCCAAAAGATATTATGGAAACCGACATTCCAACCAAGTTTCATGAAGATCGGGCCAAGAATATGGCCAAAAATGTGGCCTCTAGAGTGTTAACAAGGGTTTTCTAAGATATGACCTCACGACCTACTTTTTGAACCCACATGTCCCAAATTTGAACTTGTCCAAGGATTTTATGGAAACAAACATTCTGACCAAGTTTCATGAAGATTGGGCCAAAAATGTGGCCTCTATAGTGTTAACAAGGTTTTTAAGACTTGACCTCGTGACCTACTTAAAGCCAAATTGTTGACAACGCACGACGGACGACTGGCAATCACAAAAGCTCACCTTGAGCATGTTGTCCTCAGGTGAGCTAAAAATAAGAACACTGCATATGGTGTTTAAGTTTGTTGGTAAAGGGCAACCACTATCATAACTTTAAAGTATCGCTTTTAGGATAATGTCCCTGGTTTTGCAACTGCCTCTTGTCATGATAAACAAGCATTCAAAGTTTCATATTGATACCTTTAAAATTGTTTGAGTAATGGGCTACATTTAAGTTTTTACACGACGAAGACAACATCAACAATAATGCCATAGCAATCATGATAGCTTGACTTTTTCTTCAACAAGAGGGCCATGATGGCCCTGAATCGCTCACCTGATTATAAGTGAGCAACATATGCTGGATTTTTCATATTCACCTACTTTTTGACCCCACATGACCCAAATTTGAACTTGTCCAAGATATTATGGAAACAGACATTCCAACCAAGTTTCATGAAGATTGGGCCAAAAACGAAGCCTCTATAGTGTTAACAAGGTTTTTATACAATTTGATCTCGTGACCTACTTTTGGACCCCACATGAACCAAATTCGAACTTGTCCAAGATTTCATGGAAACAGACATTTTGACTAAGGCCTAAAAAAAAAATAGTTGTGTTTCTGGTGGCATGGCAAAAAAACATAGGGTCGGTAGGTAGGTAGGTTTTTTTTTTTTTTTTTTTTTTTTTTTAAATTGGGTTTGGTAAATTTTATTACCGTGTGCAAATCATATTGGCTAGTTTGGCTATAAAGATCTAACATAAACAGACGGTGTTTAATACATAACCTTTATTCCTTTATTTTCATTTTTGTTTTCTGTTATAAAGATATTAGTTTAATAGCATATATATCTTCACCATTCTGAAACTGACTTACAAATAGAATTTCATATAAAAATATTAAGAGCAGAAATGAAATAAAAAGGCTGTAGATGTCTTGTGACAAGTATCTAAAATAATCACAGTTAAAAGAGTACTAACATTTATATTGGTATTTAAAGTCTTTACTAATAATTGTTACCCTTTTAAATAAGACTTCTATATTGATGATCAAAGAAATTATATTAAAAAAGAACAAAATCAATGTGCTATTCATTATAAACTTGAAGTATGACAAGAACATCACAATTTTGCATACTAAGTAAATATATTTAGGTCTTAGTCAGAAATAGACATGAGAAACAGAGTTAAACCAAAACTTTTCAATATCAATTCTAAATTCTGACTGTAAAAAAATGCATACAGTGCTAACCAACCTCTATAAAATGATCTATGACTAAAAAAAAGAACATAAATAGTAATAATAGTCACCAACATACTTGCCTAAGCTCTCTCAGCATACAAATTTATCATAATTTCAATGTTTAAAAAAACTTTTGTAACCAAAAATATCAATTAATTTTTTTTGATCCTCAAAAATAGCATATGACTAGAAAAAGATAGAGTTAGTATACTGTAATTTTTAAACAAAAATAAGTATACATATAAATATATGATTTTAATGATAGGCTTATATCTTTTCCCTTAATTAAACAATGGCATATGAATAGAAAAGACAGAATAATAATGAGTGTTACAGCCTTTTTGATCTCTCAAAAAAAAAAAATCAAATGAATGTTGCTGATAGATATGTCTAATCTCTTGATGAAAAAAAAAAAAAAATTTGGAAAAAAAATATAACTTCAACTTGAAAAAGACATGACAAAAATCAGTTTACATAATCTGCAACTAGTGCTATAGACTTGCCCAGTCTCTTGAAAATGAACATTAATTAGAAAAATACAAAAAACAGTACACAATTATAATCAATTGCAAATAAGAATTGTTCAACCTCTTTATAAAAGAACTTTGTCTAGAGAGAATACTACTGTGTAATTTTCATTTTTTTTTTCAATATTGCTACAGGCAGACTTCTTGCCCAACCCTTTCGAAATTGCAGATTTGACCAGTGATGAGTACCTGAATTAATTTTTTTCATTCATATCAAAAAACTATAAACATAATGAAACCCAACGCAGCATGTTGTTTGTTAATATGGATGCAACTTGCAAATTATTGAGTATAAAATATAAATTTTCAACCTTCCTTAAAAAAAAAGGGCCGGAATTATCCAATCCTTAAAAAAATGACAAGGAAATAATGAGGTATAAGGGTTAACGTATGTTGACTTTAAGTATTCACTTGCATAATCTTTTCAAAAAATAATTCTGACACAAAAATTACAAAACAAGAGTCTGTGGCAAGTGACGAATATTTGCATTTTATGAAAACACTGAAATGAACAATGATAGAAAATGCCTCAACTCTTTCAACACTGCAATGTGCAATGATACAAAATCCCTTCAGGTCACCAAATGTCAGTGTAGGTTGCACATTATAGAAGATTCTGGAAACTAAATCAGTCTGCAAAGAGAAAAAAATGTTTCTTTATAATTTATAAGTATTGTTATTATTTATTATTAATATTATGATAATAATAACAATTATTATTATTATTGTTGTTATTTTTTAATTAATATATCAAAATATCAAAAGATCCAGGCCTAATAAACCTGTCTAGTAAAATTATTTTGAAAATTGTATCAACTTCATTTTTTTTTCCAACATCGAGATGCGAACATTATTAGCAAAATTAGTATTTGGTATATTGCATTATATAGTATTTTAAAGTTATATCGAATTATAAAGTTTTAAACCATTTTAATTGTCATTTTCTATCTATGCACTCAGCATCGACACCGTAACAAATACATGTAAATGCAACGCCAATGATCCCGTAGAATAAACTTTCACTTTTGCCGATTTATTACTTACCGAACAAGAAGCTTCACACTGTGCATCCTCAAATTGGCCATGAACTTCGATGAACAATTCCTGAACTCTTTTAGAGTGGCGAATTGCCTTTATTTCTCGTTTAGAATTTGAGTGGCTGCATTTTTCTACTTCGATCGCCAGCAATGAGGTCGGTACGTTCTGGCCAGCAGCCATTTTGATTTGTTGCTCATAGCAACAGACTCGCATACGAATAAGAAAATATTGTTGTCGTCTTCATTTGCGAAAAAAAAAAGTCGGACCAACAACTTTCTGCACCGATGCTCACATTCCGATCTGATCGGCATATATTTTTACACGTGAAAAAAAATTACGGTCGGCAGCAAAATCTTACGGTCGGTCGGGCCACCAGAAACACAACTATTTTTTTTTTAGGCCTAAGTTTCATGAAGATAGGGCCAAAAATGTGGCCTCTAGAGTGTGGCCTCTAGAGTGTTTATAAAGTTTTAAGAAGACTTGACCTTGTGACCTACTTTTTGACCCCACATGACCCAATTTTGAACTTGTCCAAGATTTTATGGAGACAAACATTTTGACAAAGTTTCATGAAGATTGACCTAAAAATGTGGCCTCTAGAGTGTTAACAAGCCAAATTGATGAAGAGGCATGTCACACGGCGGTTGAAGGGCGATCACAAAAGCTCACTTTGAGCACGTTGGCATGTTTTGTTTTTATATTATTACTCAATACAAGTCAATTTGTATTGTTTAAACTTTGTAGCATAGGACACATTTTATAAGGACCTTGCATAAAATGTTATCATAGAAATCTGTATGTATGTATGAATGTATGCTTTAAGATAATCTGATGTAAAATTGTCCCAAATCAATCAATGAAGCAGGATTTTTTTAGTGTGCGTGTTTTACAAAATTTTGTAAAACAGAAGAATTAATTTTTTTAGGAAGTTATTTACAAGATTATTTTCACCACCACGACACTACAGACGACAACAAAGTGATAATATCTTGACCTTTTTTCTTTGAAAAACAGACAAGCTAAATATCGGTTGTGTTGTATACCTTTATCTTATCTGGATCTGGTCCCTTCGGTGCTGCTCCAGCACCCCCACCTTTGCTCTTTTGTCGAAATGTTTTCATTTGTCCACAAAGGAATGCACTCTTGTTTGTGACATGTTCTAAGCTACTTTCTGTAAACTGTTTAAGGACCTGCACTGCATCATTTGGATTAAACTCCTTCAAAGCATCCAGAGCTCGTTCATCAAGTTCAGAGTGTGAAAGCTTTCCTGAAAATAAAGCAAATCAGGAACTGTAATACCCGCTAAACTTATATAATTTTCATGCATGGTAAATAAGGGAACAACAACACACACACCAAAGACAGAGATCTGCACTGACAGCAAACTCAGATAAAGCTAACATTCAATTATAGAGCCAAAGTTTTTTAATTACTCAGAGTTCCCATTCACGCACAGATGTGCGTGATTCACGTATGATTCATTAAAATCACGTACGGCAATTTTACCTTGTGCATGAATTCAAGCACAGAATATGACACAGAAAAAAATTAAAGTCACCCAAAACGACAAGTAAACATTTAGCTGGGACAAGTTTGAAGAAAGAAAGACAACTATTGAACACTTCCCATCATTTATTTACTGACTGGCGGCTACCATATTGAATTGGTTATCGGCTTTTGTGGTAATTACAATAAGACATTGGGGAACCAGCAATTATGGTAGCCGTCAGTCATAACAAAATGCAACAGTGGAATGAGTGCGGAATGCATCGATACTAGCGACTTCTGCAGAAAAGCATAACTTGTGAGAATTAAATAAATACATAATTTATTGATTAATATGGGTATTTGTTGGAAATATTGTATTTCTGTGAAGTTGCCGTTGAAAAAAAACATTGACTGTGATATGTATTGCTTCGGTCACATCGTGTCCCAGTAGTTTCCATTGAGTTTCGTGACTCGTATTGTCTTTGTAGTTTATCTAAGATAGAAAATCGACTCGGCAACTAAAAAGCCTATTGTTTCTGCGTTGAACAAGCCCGGCAAATTTGAAATCGTCTGAAAATTGTGTCAGATATGAAGCTCAGAATACGACCATATCAGTTTTCCTGTAGATTTTGAACGGAGAGTTACATACCTTTTCTTATTTTATGATATCAATATTTTCTTTTCTTGAAATGTGAAATTTTGTTATAAAATATATTTTAAATTGTTTTTTTGTATCATTGGAGGGTCCCACGCCGGTAGCCTGTGCCTATGGCTAGCAGCTTATCAGTACACTGATAGCAGTATGGAGCCTGGGGGTGTTACACAATGTTGACTATTAGGGAAAGGGTTAAACAAATACTTGGTATATTGAAGAAAATACCATAGAAACTCACCTATAAGACGGGACACTTTTCCCACTCCCCTAATCTGTGGGTTTATGCTTTGACCCTCTTATAAGATGGGATAAAAAATCCAGAATGCATCACCAGCAGTATCACCGATTCACATGACCGTTAATTCAGAATAATTTTACATAGTAACAAGAGGCCCAAGGGCCATAAACGCTCACCAGTGTAAATCAGCATATTCAAGATGATTTTTTCTACAAGGAAATCAAATGACAAACCAGAGATCAACTTCATTTTAGCAATCATGGCAGACATTCATGAAATCAATCCTGACCATTAATTTCATGGAAGTAAAATTCTGAAATTTATTAATTGAAGATAATATAATAAATTGTATCATCAGTTGCAGTTACACGATGTGAATGGTGTTCGAAAAATAAACTAGCAGAATTTATCATGATAGTTTGAAAGACACAGGGCTTTTTGTATGGGAAGAAAATGAAAGCAGTTCGTTAAAATGGTTGATTTAACTTTTACATAACATGATTAAACTTTTAAATAACAATCTGTAACTAGAACCGCAAGCGGTATCTTGGTTTTCGCTTTTAACCTAATCAACATGAACACTTTATTTCAACTCAGCCACAATTTTAATATGAAACAGAACGCAAAGGTTTTTTGAAGACCTACTCTCATTTGCACAGTTTTTTTTTTTTTTTTTTTTTTTTTTGGAATGTTACAACATTCAAACTCCTCTAGCGCAAATATTTCCCCATACCCTATCATCACATCACATCACATTCTGTGGTGCTGTCAACAAGGAACAAAATGCTGAAAACCGCATTTCAATTAGACTTTAACGTTTTGAGTTATAGGCAAAAGAGTGATTTTAAGCGAAGCGCCCTCTAGCGGCAAAATGAGAAAAAAAAATGATAAAAATTTTACAATTAGGTACCTAGAAATGCAGCAAATAGTTCAAACAAGTATATAAGTCGCACTAATCGAACATTCTTTTTCTTATATATCACAATTTAAGCATAAAAACTGAATAACAATTATTCCAAAAAAGGATCAAACTTTGGATTGCCGTAAAATGAAAAGATCAAGTCCGATCTTCAAAAACTAAACATTATACGAAAGAACTATTTAGAACTAAAACTTTTGTTCATATACTCTCAATGAAATATTTTTAGATTTGGAGCACTTTGGGGCCGAATAAAAACACAATTATCGTAATATGACCTTGACCTTTTCAATGTTTTTTAACTTTTTAATTGTGAGGCCCTTTCAAAGATAACAATACATAACTTGTGAAAATTTCATGAAGAATGAACAGAAAATAAAGTCAGGAGCGACAAAAAAACATGTTTTTGAAATTTTAATTTTTTTCTAAAATTTAGTGAAGTTTGACCTTTTTCTAGAGGACAAACCATGCATTTCTTAAATTCGCCACCCCATATATTTTGTGCGTATATGTCTTGCAAATCATTTGCAGTAAAACAGAATTCTTCTATCTGATTTCTAACAAAAATGGATAGGTTTTTCGTAGACCTACTCTCATTTGCAGTTTTTTTTACGAGATTCGAACTTTCAACCTTCCGTTACTAGCTCAAAAAGTTTCAGCCACTCATACCCAGAAACCATCATATTTTATTAGGCTATCAACAAGGAACATAATTCAATTAACCGCATTTGGATCAGGCTGCAACTTTTTGAGTTATAAGCAAAAGAATGATTTCAAGAAAAGCGCCCCCTAGCGGCAAAATGAGATAGAAAATTAATTAAAATTTTACTGTTTGGTACCTAGCAAAGCAGCAAATAGTTCAATCAAGTATACTAGTCGCACAAGTCAAACTTTTTTATTCTTGTGTATCAGAATTCGAAGCATAAAACCTGATTTACAATTATTCCAAAAAAGGATCAAACTTTGGACTGCCGTATAATGACCAAATCAAGTCCGATCTTCAAAAACTAAACATCACTGGAAAGAGCTCTTTAAGAACTAATACTTTTGTTCATATACTCTCAATGAAATATTTTTAGTTTTGGAGCTATTTGTGGCCGAATAAAAACACAATAATCGTAATATGACCTTGACCTTTTCAAATTTCTTTTAATTTTTTTATTGTGAGGCCCTTTCAAACATAACAATACATATTGTGTGAAAATATCATGAAGAATGAACAGAAAATAAAGTCAGGAGCGACAAAAACATGTTTTTGAAATTTTAATTTTTCCTAAAATTTAGTGAAGTTTGACCTTTTCTAGAGGACAAACCACGCATTTCCTAAATTCGCCACCCCATATATTTTGTGCGTATATGTCTTGCAAATCGTATGCAGCAAACAGAATTCTTCTATCTGATCTCTAACAAAAGTGGGAAGGTTTTTCGTAGACCTACCCTCATTATTTCACTTTTTTCCAAGGTTCGAACATTCAACCTCTCCTAGAACAATTTTTTTCCCGTACTCGATGATGAGATTTCCATCATATTTGATTGGGCTGTCAACAAGGAACATTATGTAAAAAACCGCATCTAAATCAGGTTTCAAATTTTTGAGTTATTAGCAAAACAGTGATTACATGCATTGCGCCCCCTAGTGGCTAAATCAGAAACAAAAGTGAAAAGTTTGACCATTTAGGCACATGTTCAGATAAAGATGACTCCATGCCCAAAATTTCATAGCTGTAGCTTTTTTCATCTGGCCGCTAGGCTGGACACAAAAATGGGTGGAATTGGAAAAATAATAAAAATAAAAAAAAAAACAAATCAACAGAAGAAGAACAATAGGTTTTCGCCCTGCAGAGGCGAAAACCTAACAAAATATTTCGAAAATTCTTTAATATCATTTCAGATTTGTTTTATTTACAAGTTGTCAAAAGAGAAAGTAAATCCGCGAAAACTGATGACATTTAGAAATGCAAAGCTTTTTTGGTTATTAATTTTATTTACATGGTCAGAGAAAGTTGTGAATCTATATTCTGTAAAATACTAAAAGTACTCTCCAAATTACCTACAGTGTGTCTTTTTAGCTTTTATCCACAAAACAATGCATCTCTACATTAAAATATTTTCGTAACAAAATCGGCAATTTGCATACGTGACATGGCCATGAATCAGTGTTCCCATTCACGCACAAATGTACATGAATCACGTACAGAATGCTGAAAAAACGTACAATATATCAGAATATAAGTCTTCTCTACGTGACCGGAACGTACGCAAAATGCCTACAGTTTTACTTTTCTTTTCTTCATTTTTTATATTTACACGAACCTGAATACCTACACGTACGTCGTAGCCCTGTGTTTTATGGCATATAAATCGATAAATGATGCTTCAGAAATTCCTCGCTCTAAAAATAGCACAATTATGGGAAGTAACTCCTGAGGGTACGTACGATAAGGTTCGAGTGTTCCGAATTTGTTTACAAATGTGCGTCTGCATAAAATGTCGGGGAAAAACAGTCTACGCTGACCAGCCTGTGGAAAATAACTTCCCCAGCACCCGCAGCCGATTTCGATAATGTTCAGCAACAAGATGACTGTCCAAGCGATGTAAATACCATTAAAAAGAGGCCAAAATTAAAAACATTTCAAAAACATTGGTTGACATTATTTCCGTGGCTTCGTTTCGACGATGATAATAAAACTATGCATTGCTACGACGTAGAAAAGAAGGAATGCAGACATTGTATTCAGTAACAAAGCATTTTTTATGTTGGTACCCCCAATTTTCACACGGAACCCCCAGAACTGAAAATTGTGGCTCACAGGGGGTTCCATGAACCCCTTGATTAGAAAAGGCGTGGGAACACTGTGAATCTGGCAGAATTTTATGCAAAATAGAAAATGTGGGAAAAAAATGAAAAAAAAGTTAAACAGATAAGCTCATTTCAAGTTTTTTCCTCTCTCTTTTTAGTTCTCTTTAGATTACCAGGCGGATTACCAGTTACATGAGAAAAACAAAACAAATTGAGAAGGAGAAGTGTGTAAAATGCGGAGAAAAGCTAAAAATGCGGATCATTTAACGGTCTTTTATTTTATTTTTTTATTATTATTTTCTTGGGGGGGGGGGGGAATTTTCACCTACAGTTGAGGAAAAATATATACTTTTACGGATGGGAATGGGGCCAAATTTCGGCCCCAAATTGGCCTTTGCACAGAAGAAGAATTTTGATGTCTTCTATATAGAGTATATAAGGGAATTAGCCAACCCCCTAGGGACCTCATTTTTTTAGGAATTAACTTTATTTTAGCCATATTGGTATACAATCATGAGGTAACCATTTGGGCCAAAGGAAAATAAATTCTGACCATTTGTTTCAGAGGAGATGATTTTAAAGTTTTCAATTATTTTTTCTATTTGTAGCCATGGCAACCAGAGTTCTTCATGGATCAACTTTATTTGAGCAATTTTTGTAGAGGCCCACCCAAGGATCATACATGCCAAGTTTTAACAAATTCTGTCCAGCGGTTTCAGAGGAGATGTCTTTTAAAGCAAATTGTTGACGATGGACGACGAAGGGTGATCCCAATAGCTCACCTTGAGCACTTTGTGCTCTGGTGAGCTAATAAAAAAATTACTGCCATTTTTACAATTTGTTTGGGGTCAAAAGTAGTATCTGAATGATACAAGGGTAGAATGAACCTAATATTTGATTTTTTTTGTTTTATTTTATAAATAATATAGTATGGATTTTTCCCAATTTTGTCTAAAACGTCATGAAAAATTCCTAATCCTGGGGGTCGGGTCATGTTTCCAAAATGGTGAGAAAAAACCCTGGGTGAGCTAAAAAACCCTGGCCGGGACACAATTTTAAGGTGACGTCAACGGAGTATTGTGACCTTGTCCTTCAAGATGCAACTTGGATCTTGTTCATGACACATCGTCTTTTCCTATGGATCACTTGTGCCAAGTTATATTTATATAAGCACAACCTTTCTTAACAAGTTAAGCTGGGTCACAATTTTAAGCATACCTGTAGTATAGATTTGTTCCAGTTCTTTTGCCACGTTTTTCGCAATTCCATATTTGACAAGAAATTCATATTCTTCAGTGTGCATGCTTTCATCCTGATCTTGTTCCATCTCAGCAACTCCGTTTTGCTCCGTCATCTAAAATAATAAGAGAATATTTTTTTAAAGTGCCAAGATATTTGAAGAGGTGTACCTAGTTCATAAAGATGTGAAATCGCCTTCATAGAAAAAAAAATCAACTTTTAACACAAAGGTAAACCGGAGGTGAAACTGAGGCAGAACTATCAATTTTAACAGGTACATCCAACTCAGAAGTATAGGTCACAGCCACAAGTTTGCATAAATATGACTAGAAATGTGTCCATGGGATGCGGATGCCCCCGCCCAGCTGCCCCCGCCATTTTGTTTATTAGATGATATTTTTGTCAGTGAATATGATGAAAAACTGGCAATATTAACGACGATTTTAAGATCAAGCGGGAGAGGTCTATTTTTAGGCCCACATGCATTTTCTTCCAAAAAAAGTATGTAAAATAAAACCAAATGGAAAGCTCTGGATAGATATAATGTAAACAGAATTGAATCACAAACACTGCAAGTGATGACTGCAGCAGGACGAAGCATGCCAGTGCCCAAGCGTACCATTGCCTGAACGTACCACCTATATATTTCATAGTGTTCATATTAATTAGGGGTGGTGCACTAGCTAATAGAGCGTTAATGAGGTGAAAAGAATGTGTACTGGGATGAATGAAAACACAAAATGGTGATTACAGTTCTATTTTATCGGCATTCATGTCATCAAAACAATCAATATTCATCCGCAAAAACAGCATAGAAAAATAAGTTCTTTGATGTTTTCATCTCACAAACAATTGTGAAGCTTGTACCACAGGACACCGATATTCAGTAAAAGAAAATAAATTAAAAAAAATTGACCTCTCTATATATAAACAAACACCAGGAATGCTATGCCTTCCATACCCCACCCACCTCTCCAATACAGGAATAATTGTTGAGACAGCTTTACAAAGGATTTTTCTGGTCTGGACAATTAAATGGGTTACAGGGCTCTCCTTTGACCCGAGCTCCCGGGTTTTGACCCGGGAGATTTCTCAATGACGCTTATTTGACCCGGGGTAAAATTGTACCAAGCGTCATTTTGACCCGGGGCAATAACAGCTGGTGCGTCAATACCAACAGATCAGTCGATCATAAAAGGACCACCTCAAACAGATTACGTGATCACTAAGTGCAACTGACCCCCCATTGACTCGTTATCACTGTCAGTTACTCTAATTAGCCTAATAAATTCTCGTATTGCTTCGGCAATCTTCGTATACACAACTACATGTAATCGCCGATTGCGTAACCAACCTAATTACAAATTCCCGTATTGCATCGGCAATCTTCGTGAACTCTGTTAGCTTCTGTACAGGAGGTTGCTGGATCCCGTTTTTACGACGTGAGAAAGATTAAAGGCAAGGAACCATGACAAAATGTGTTTACTTCCTATGGATGTTACTCAGGTTAATTACCAATCGGAATCGGCTGGAATTTTTATTGTTTGATAATAACAAATAGTTTAATGACAGTACTTTAACCATGCTGGTTTAAATGAAAGGTGTGATGATTGTAACAAACAGGTATGATTAGTCTGTCAACTGAAAATATTGGACCAAAACCGAAAGTAGATCGACTCTTACAGAATCAAACAAGGTTTAAAAAAAAAAAAAAAAAAAAAAACATAATGAAGGTAAGTAAAACTTTTTTTTCCTTAGCTATCTTTCTGTATTGAATAACTGATAATGATTTCAGCAATTATGTTTTAATATGCCTGGATATTTATCTATGTCATTTTGAATGATATTGGTCAGATTATTTTTTTTTTGACTCTTGAAAATTTGCCATTACCAAATATCATCTTTTGTTTTCTACTTTAAATAAAAAAATATTGCAGCAGTCATATTCTTTCCACATTAAGGGAATAACTTTTTCACCATTTTTTTTAAAATAAAACCTAGATTTTCTAGAATTTATAAATTAAATTATCCTGTTTACATTTGAAATTGACAACAGTTTATTATGATGTCTTGGACTATTCCATGATAAAAATGCAGCTTCCCAATGTGACTACACTTCTATGTAATGGAACAGATTATAATTTTTATTTTCATTTATTTTTTGGTTGTAAAGTTCCCAGGACCATGGAAATTTAATGGCTTATACATCCAATCATGTCCTTTTGAATGCAATATATTTCATATTCATTTGGCGTCATATAACTTAAGGTTTGACGTCAGGACAAAAAGGTTTTACACGGTCTACAGCCATTATTTCTGGACCGATTTTCACCAAATTTTCACAGAATTTATATGTTATGCTCTAGTTGTGTATCGCTGTGTCAGTTTTCCATATTTGAAAAGGTAATAGTTCTTTGGCGAATCCAAAATTCGAACCATTGACGTCAAATTTCAAATACGTATAAAATCGCCTCCAAGTGAGTTAAAAGGCCGATATTTGGACTGAATATTAGTCTCTAAGACCACTTTCTATTTTGTGAAGAAGCGTCATTTGACGTCTGAAGGCAGGCCTTTTTCTTGCCATTTTGGGATTTTTTTTTTTTTTTTTTGGAATTGGGAATTTTTCGCGCGAAAACAACCTTTTTTGGGAAGAATTTAGAACATATAATTCCAAGCCTTAATTATGATTCTCTTCATTTCTTCTTTTTTTCAATTATGTTTCTCATTACTGAACATTATTACAATGCCATTTTTCAGGCCTTAGCATCTCTAAAGATGTTGCACATTTGCTCAAGGTCTTCATTCAGTAACTGGTCTGGACCTTCAGCACAGATGGCCATCAGGCTAGATAGGAACAAATTTCAAGGGGGATTTTTCTTGAAATGATATAGGGGTTGCTTTTTCGGAATGGGTTTTTTCAGCCGCTTTTTCATTTGTTTTTTTTTTTCGGGAGGGTCTACGGGTGCCGGTTGTTCGGGACAATCGGCAGGCACTGTTGAATCAGTTGATGTTAAGGCAGCATTCTCCTCACTTTGTTTTGAAAAATACGAATAAAACTTTTTTGTCCCCTTTTTATCTTTTTTACGAATGCGTTTTGCGTAGTACTTACTGTTGTGCGACGAAATCTTGACAACGTGAATAGTGCACTCTAAAAACCGGGACACACAAGACAATTCTCCGGGAATAAACCTTGTTTCGATATTTACATCTTGAAATGCATTAAAGGTAAAAAGGCAACTAGAATTTGTAAATTATAATGAAATTATCGTTTTAGGGAATCACAAATGGAATGGACTTTAAAAATCGATCGGCAAACAGGCTTTCCCGAAAACCGTGGTTACCGCGTAATAGTGTCTTTGCTATTTTCGGAATACGTCTGCCATTTTCATTGTCGTATCGTAAACAAGTTTTGATGGGACTGAACATCTCAAAAAATAGGCGATATTTGTTCATTTTTTCTCCTTTTAGGCAGTGGGAATTTTATTCACTTGCATTGGGAATATTTTATCAAAATTGGGAAAAATACACGTTATTTGTCATTGGGAATGGGTCCGTTTAACGGACCCGTAGATGCGCCAGAAAAAGGCCTGGAAGGTCTAAATGAATTTAAAAAAGTTGATAATTTGTCTTGGTTTTAATACCTCCAGTGACGGATCACATGGTATTGCTACACTGTAAATTAAGCATTTTCGGAATATACCCTACTTTCACTTTAACATAATTTTTAACATTTTCGGAAATGTAATTGGCAAAGGCCAAGAACAATAAAAATTGTATGGCAAATATTTTCGAATGCAATGATTTTCATATTCATAGGACATTATCTGATGCTAGATTTGACGTCAGTTAGAAGATTCGTACACGTCTCTGCAGAATTTTTTTTTAAACAATTTTCTAGTACATTTAACAGAAGGTTTAAGTTAGGCTTTTCTTGTGCATCCTTACTTTCATTTCCAAAATATGACCTCGAAATTAAGTTTAGTATTTCAGCGACCCATATGAGGTAAAAAGCTGAAATTCACACGTAATTCAAAACGTTTTCTTTAGATTTCCATAGGCCAGACGTTATTTGACGTAATGGGATTATGTTTTCATTTTTGGTGCAATAAATTCAATGTGATCCCAATGGTCCAGAATTACAAAAAAATTATGGCATTTGTAAACATATGATGAATTTTCATATGCAATAATATTCTTATTAATATGACATCAGAATAGATGTCAGATCAAAAAGTTTGTAAGCGCTCTGCAGGCATTATGAACTGATGAATTCTTTTAAGTTTTTCAAAGAATATATAGGTTACACTCTAGAAACCTAATATTTTCTGCGTATTCCGTATCAATAATTTTCAGTTTAATTGAGTTTTTAACTGTTTGCAGAAAGTCCTATCGTTTGCCGTGCAAACGAAATCTAGTTTTTAAACATTTTTGCTCTATCTTAGCAATCATATGTGGTAGAGTTACATACAATCGTTCAATCAAACTGAGGGGTTATTGGGTTTTAAATGTAGAAAACGAGATTCCAGAAATGTAGGTTCTCTAGTTGGCATGACTGATGTCTCACGTAACTAAATACATAAAAAAAGGACTTTCTGTTATGGCAAAGCCTAATAAAATCTAAATATGCTTGAATAAATGGGAGGAAATAATATGTGCTCAGAGGACTTTCTGCTATAGGCAGAAAGCCCTAATTAAATCGAATGCTTAAATAAAAGGTGAGGAAACGATGTTATATGCTCAAAAAAGGACGTTTCACCCACATATTGGGGGTAAAACGTTTGACAACTGGTTTAGTCAGGACCTCCCAATATAAACACTTTTATAGGTTTCTTTCGTTAAAAAAAGTATACTCGTGTTTTAGTCATACCTCGGTCCGGACAAATAATATCTGTGATTAAACTTTTGTTCTTCATAAGCGTGTCTAGGCTGATCTCCCCTTAGTCATAACTGAAGCTATTTTCTGTAGAGAGAGTTATGGAGCATGCAGCAAATTCCAGATGAAGTTGCTTATTAAGAATGAATTTATATTTTGATTCTATAATCAATACTTTCAATACTTGACGTCTTGCACATGGCTTAAATTTTTATTATGGTAGCCTACTGTAGCGGACCCACGCCCGGCACATCTCACGTGTGTACAAAATGAATGCAGGCTATTATGTACCAAATGTTCACAATTCAATGCATCTGTTTGGAATCATGTAAAAAGAAATTCTGCATAATGATATTCTTACCTTAAAGAAATTTGAGAACAGAATTTGAAAAGTTTTTATGAATATTATCACGCACTTATTTCAATGGAAGCCAAAGATTGAAGAAAGGGCACGCCAAGTTGCGGGGTTTTCAAATTTGCCGACACGGATGTATAAACCAAAACCCAAAATCTACATAAAAGTCAATTGAATTATATCGTCTTATATTTAGCTTAAAGAATAAAATTTAAAGCATTTTTTGATTTATGATATACTTCAGAATTATTTCATTTTTTTTAAAAAGTTTAACTAATTAAATATTATATCATCACGGAAAGGACCGAAGATACAGAAATGGGCGAGATGTTCCGAATGATGAATTATCATAATTAATTTCCGGTAACGGGGGGGGGGCACAATCTTGTGATGTCAGTACTTTAGGTGTCGGGGGGGGGGGGGGGGGGGGGGGGGGGGGGGGGGGGGGGGGGGGGGGGGGGGGGGGGCGTGCTTCCCCCAAAAAAGGTTTCTAGTGTAATGGAGATGCATTCTGAAGGGTATCTGGGGAGAAAGATTGAGTTTTTTTTTTTTTAAAGTTAGTTGAAGAACATCCATAAATGGGCAAACTACTAACAACTGCCTTAAAACTGGAGGTTGTTGATTCGAATCCCAGTAGATTCAAATTTTTCTTTCTATCCTTCTCGTGGATCATTATATTTGTATCACTTAGATCAGGTTTTAATTTTTTTATTAATTTATTTTCTGGACGGTATTCTGTACTGTATATACATTACTGTTTATATATATATTAGTACGTCCAGTTAAAATGGGTTTACTCTTCTGTTTGCGCATGTGCAAAATTGGTATCGTAGTCGAATGTAAAGTTGTAATAGTAATAGTTTTCAGTGACCGATAATTTTATATGTGATTGTTTAGGGGTTTCAGATATATGATATGTGTTTGTTTTAAATAGTTTCCAATGTAAATTTCATATCTAAAAGATTGTTAGTCAGTAGATGTACAATGTATGTATTTTAATGATTTTCATTTCATGTCCTCTTTATTGAGCTTGTAATTATACATACTAGTTTAATTATTACATTATGGTAATTATGGTACCTGGTATATTGAAGGAGTTAACAAATCAAAACCACTCATCTTTTTCTTCTTTTTTTTTTTAATATACTTAAGTCCTGTAAATTTGGCAAGATCAACCGAAATACTTCGTAGAAAAGTACACTTTGAAATATGTCTGTTAGTTATGTAGGTTTTAACGACAGGGCCTATTTTGAATTTAAAAAAAAAAAAAGAAAGAAAGAAAGAAAGAAAAAGAAACGTTAGACTAGTGTGTAAAATAGGTTTGGTATGGTAAGAATAAGGAATTTATTACATATTTCAAGTATTTTTATTTTGAAAATCATGGTTTGTTTGTCGATTGCTATAATTTGTTTATAACCAAAATTCAATAGCAAACATTTTTCGTAAAGAGGATATGGCATTATTAGTATTCGTATTTTTTTTTAAAAAATGATACCGTTATATAAAAAGTAAATAAATAAATAAAATAATAATATTATTAATAAAAATAAGAAGAAAAAAGAAACGGGCGGTAAATTTTGTTTAGATTTTGCAAAGAGGTAAAAAAGAAAAGCAGAGCTCTCTGATACATTTGCAATCATTATAACAAAGGGTAACAAGAGTAGTCGGAATTACACATTTGCCCCCCCCCCCCCCCCCCCCCCCCCGTGATTCCTGTCAGAGTTTGACACCTCTGTAACATGCAGGCCTTAGCAATCTCCAGTTATTAATCGGAAACGACTTTCGCATTCAAGGTCACTGTGACCTTGACCATTGACCAAGTGACCACAAAACCAAAAAGGGTAAATTACTGGTCACGACAATCACTCTATGAACTCTGAGGAATGTTGGCCCAAGTGTCCTGTAATTTTTTAGCTGACCTGAGCCTTTGTTCGTTGTCTGTCAAGGGTCGATTTTTTTTTTTCGGCGTAGCTGTATAATTTCGATTTCAACTCGCATCTTAAACCAATCAAATGTACGCTAACAGCGGTAAATAATTCTAAGCTGAATAAAAGGACTCCTGTTATTGGTTAACGCATCGTTATGGACTATAAAATTACTGTAAATAAGGGGTGCAGCTTGTATATATCATTCAGCTTGGTGTTATTACTTTTCTTTTTGATGTAAACATGAAAGTGATTTCAGTAAGTTAAAAACAATCCTTTTCCATCAATTGAGGAATGCTACTTTGTGAAAATGATTTAAAACAACAAAAAAGAATCCACCGTGTTATGACATGAAACCCCTCAATTACTATGTATATTGAATTCTTCCAGCCTGCCGAGATGCTCTCATTGAAAATTAATTCGCCAAAACCAAAACAACTAATAACGCTTTTATATCATAATTGTCATATGCAATAATGATATGAACAAATATCAAACAAGTCTATTTACAGATATAATGTTTTGTATTACCGTCTATAAATAAGTATATTTCATAGAAAAAATACTGAACTATTTCTAGAGCGTACTAAATTTGTTGTGCGTCGGTCTTTCGCGCGCTTTTCCTCGGAATGTTCTAGAAGACTGGAAATCTCGTTTTTCTTTCATCCTACGCCGAATATCTTTTTTAAAGATATTTCTTGTTTTTTAATGAAAATATACAGGAAAGATCCTTAGGTGGTACTGAACAAAGATAGCTAAAATTATTCTGTGGTGCTTCAAACATAATGACCACCAGAGCTAAATAAAGAAAAATCTTTTAAATGCCATCTCCTTAACAGCTGAGCAGATGTTATCCATGGCAACGACAGACTTGCGCGTGCAGCTGAGATTCGAACAGACGCTGGTGTTACAACTCGACCGATCGCAAAATTGTACCTTCTTGTATGGAATGATATTTAAGCAAAAAATACATCATGCTTGGTGACTATGTCATTATGTTTCATGACATTGTCATTTTGCTTAGTGTTACCGGTTTTATCCTTGTGTGCTTGTTGATATCGATGAATGCGTTTTGACATGTGCGTTATGTGTAGTGACATTCGCATTCTGCTTGATGGCAAAGTGCTTCGCTGCCTTCTATTGTCCTTGGTTACAAGGAAATCATGTTTTATGATGATATTCAAGAAACACCATTCGTGAGGTCGCTCACTGCTTCTTGACAATTGCATCGTGCTTGGTGATAATGACATTCCGCTTCGTTTCAAACCGTCTTATGGCAAGCAGTTTCACTGACAGGTTTGAAAGCTGAGATTGTAGAGTAACCCGTTAATATTAATATGGTATGAGTAGTCAGGTCGCCGGTTTAGGGCCAAGACTGCGCATGCACAGGAGTGACGTCATCAGATTATTTGCACATGTGCGGCGGCCATATTGGTTTCTAGCATGACATCTAATTTTAGAATGACATCATGATCTATATTTAGAAATGGCATCATGATCTATATTTAGATTGACATCATGATCTATATTTAGAAATGACATCAATGTACAGAGCTGACTTGTACATTCGACCTAGGGTTAAGGACATTGAGGGTCAAGTCCTTAGCCCTAGGCGGAGACACATGGTAAACACCAAAGAACATTAGATACAACAGAGGTATTGATAGTCCCAATAATATACAGAGCTGACTTGTATATTCAGTCATAGGGCTTAATCACGGACATTGAGGGTCAGGTCCTCAGCCTTAGACGGGGACTATACAAAGTCTTATAACAAAAATGATATCAACATATGATCATCATACAATAAATGAAAAGAACATATAGGGTCATGGACTATACACGCAATGAGTAAATATAATAAAAAAAATATATCAAACAATATTGGAACATACTTTTTGAACATACCTGTACACTTTACTTCAACACAAAACGGAAATAAAGATCAATTCCTCAGAAATCAGGTGTGTGTAGAACTCAATATTTGAATATGTATGTACACATTATTTCAACACAATTTTGAACATGTCTGTACACGTTATTTCAACATGAAACGGAAATAAAGATCAATTCCTAAGAATTCAGGTGTGTGTGGAGTACAATTTTGAACATGTCTGTACACGTTATTTCAAAATAATGACTTCTTTGCGAAAATTGACATCATTTAAAGCAGGCACCAGTACATTTCATAATCACATACACAGTGACCTATATACCAACAGAAAGAAAAACATCTTACCTGCCATGCATGAATACGTTTTACTTTGAATCTGGAGTAACACAGTTATTGACCTCCATTTGTTTAATTCTCTCTCTCTTAATTTCTGTAGAGTTTGTATATGATTATATAAGCACATTCTCATACTTAAACGTATCAAATTTAATGAAGTACATGAGCTCGTACATGTATACATGTAACATTTTCATGTTATATTCTCTCTCTCTCTCTCTCTCTCACACACACACACACACACACGTGATATACTATTTTAAGTCATAGTATTTCCGGTAATTATTCTTGGAAATGTATTTCCAGTGTACAACTAGAGTAAACCAGAGATAACTGGTTTACAATTTGAACCGACCAATGCAATATCTTCATTTTATGTCGATTGAACATATCTAGACATGTTGTTTAAAAATAACCATGACTTAGATCAACAACCAATCAGAAAAGAAATGCAGAATCGCAACCAATAACATGTTTCATTCCGTGAAGAGTCATGACATTGCACAACAGCCAGCAATCATTTTTACTCCATGAACCTATGAGGCGTAAACACACACACACACACACACACACACACACACACACACACACACACTATTCAAACAAAATCATAGAATGTGTTCATGGTTCTGAAAATGAAATGGACATGTCGAGTAAGGTAAACTTTTTAATTTATAAATCACCTACCTTTTTCCTCAGTATCCATTTTTTTATATCACACAACAGAATTTCCAAAAAGTTAATGACATGTTTATCCATTAGTCTTTAGAAATTTCCTGCACACAAAAAATTCCAACTGATTACTCTAAGAGCATACATAGAAAAAAAAAATGTGTACTCTGCGCGTGAAAAAGATTATGTTTTATGATGTGTGTGAACGAAATGTATGTTTTGGGCCTCTCTAACTTAAAACACATGTTTGTGTGTAACTAACTTTGTGTGTAGACTAATTAAAAATACATTACCTCTTTCAGTTTACCAAATTATATACCATTCGTATACAAGTATAAAACTTTGAACGAATTTTGTAATTTTGATTTCAGAAATCAATTGATTGATATTGTTTTAGTGCAAATTAAGTCTAAACACATGATTGATCTGATATGGATTCATTATTGATTATATAAACAAAAAAAAACAACAATATTTTCTTTTTTTCTGCTCTAACATTTAGTCATTTGAGTATATGAATATTGTTTGTTTTTTTAATTTTTAGAACTCAATTTATTTATATTGTTTTAGTGCAAATCAAGTCTAAATACATGATTGATCCGATATTGATTATTTATCGATTTTTGTTATATAATACAAAAAACAATATTTCCTTTTTTCTGCTCTAGCATTTAGTCATTTGAGTATACGAATAGTAAGTAGATTCAAAAAAATTTATTTATTTTAATAATATTGTTTCATTGAAAAAGCTCAAAGTGAGATTTTACTTTGAACACTCTTAACCGGAAGTCCATGATGAATAAAAACCGGAAATGACGTCATCAAATTTAAAAAATGACTCTATCTCCCATAGTTGTTACCGATTTGAATCATTTCCATAGCTATGAAAAGCTCAAAGTGAGATCTTTACTTTGAACACTCTTAACCGGAAGTCCATGATGAATAAAAACCGGAAATGACGTCATCAAATGTAAAAATGACTTTATTTCCCTTAGTTGTTAACCGATTTGAATCCTTTTCATAGCTATGAAATGCTCAAAATGAGATCTTTACTTTGAACTCTCTCAACCGGAAGTCCATGATAAATAAAAACCGGAAATGACGTCATCAAATGTTATCACATGTTAAAATCTACCCTATTTCCCTTGTTTTTCCATTGATTTAATTATTTTATTACTTTGTAAGCTCTAACTGAGATCTATACTTTGAACTTCTTAACCGGAAGTCCATGATAAATAAAGAACCGGAAATGACGTCATCACTTGTTATCACATGTTAAAATCAACCCTATTTCCTTTAGTTTTCCATTGATTTAATTTTTTTATTACTTTGGTAAGCTCTAAGTGAGATCTATACTTTGAACTCTCTAAACCGGAGGTCCATGGGCCTTTAAAACCGGAAATGACGTCATCAAATGTAAAAATGACCCTATATAGTAAAGTGAATTCTATAAAATGAATTCGCTTGACCGGAAGTCCATAATCCTTTAAAAAACGGAAATGACTACATTCTATGTGAAACTGACTCTTTCTTCATTAGTTTGAACTTCGAGGGTATAAAAAACTATACGAAAATCGTGTCAGTCATACAAGTTTTGACACTCAGGCTAAGAACATGTGGAATTTAACAATGTGGAGATTCAGCATGACTTGAAAATATGGAATTTGTACAAAATGTAGAATAAGATGTTATATTCAATGTTCGTTTGCTGGTCGATTCTCCTATAAGATGGACAATGTCATGAACTACGACGAGGGATTTTCAAAGCCGGATCTAGAGATGTGTAAACACTGATTAATATAAGAACAAGCAGGATCAAAGTCTAAAAAACTTATAAGGGGAAGTGCCTCCTTATTCAGTTCATAAAATATGTTTTCTATAAAGTGTTTAGAGTGTGAACAAGTATTCACAAGAAGGGACAATATGTTAAGACATTGTGCATTTAAACATGGAAATGAAAAGACAGTCAATGAAACGCCTCCTCCTCCGGAATTGACTCCTCCTCCTCCTCAAGGAGGAGGAGTTCATCCTCTTTCTCCTCCTCAAGGAGTACAGACACAAAAGAAAGTTAGGGATATACCTCCTTCAACATTGACTAATGGACAGGAATTTGTTTTTCAACATCCCTTTACGTGTATGGTCAGCGGACCGACCTCTTGCGGTAAAACTTACTTCGTATCACAGCTACTACAGAGGACTTATGTAAAACTTCGTCCCGCTCCACAACGTATTATCTGGTTATACAAGAGATGGCAACCGTTATATGACGAAATACAAAGAAACGTTTTTCCGGAAGTAGAATTAAAAAAAGGAGTACCTTTTAATCTGGAAAAAGATGAGTTTTTGGACCCTAGAGTCAGAAATGTGATCATATTAGATGACATGGCTACGGAAGCGGTTAAAGACCAACGAGTGACCGATTTATTCACGGAAGGTAGCCACCATCGAAATCTGTCTGTCATCGCTATCAACCAAAACCTGTATTTCAGCAAAGATCCTACCCAGAGACGAAATTGCCATTATCTGGTATTATTTAACACCCTGTAGACAGACAACAGGTTATGACCCTTGCCCGACAAATGTACCCCAGTAACCCCCAAGAACTGTTAAGACCTTTTGAAAAGGCTGTTAGTCATCCCTATGGCTATTTACTTGTAGATTTAAAGCCACTTACACCAGCTTCACTGCGCATGCGCACAAATGTGATGGAATGTATAAGAGAAACAGATTGTAGAATGGAACCACCAAACGATATACAGAGACAGGATACTGTTCCAATCGAGACTTTGCAAAACATCATGATTTCTTGCGACGACTGCGGTTCTATGTTTTCAGACATTAGTAACTTACAAAAACATGTCAGAGCATGGTGTCCAGCGGTGTTGAAAAGAAAAGCTGAACATACTAGTAATGAAGATGAGCCTACGAGTAAAGTAGGCCGTCGAGATTGGATCACCTGCGATGATGGTTCTGATAATGAAAGTTCTATGGACGAACAAGACTACATTTAAGACATAAATGAATATTTTGAATCCTTAGCCAAAAAAGCTGGTGAGAAAACGGAAACAATTTGGGATGAAAAATACTACGAATATAGAAATGAAGGAAACTCAGAACAGAAAGCCCGTTCAAAAGCCTACGAGTTTGTCTTTGAAGACGATAAAAAAGAATTCATGCGAATGTATACAGATTTTTTGAGAAGAGCGGCTCAACTAGAAGGAAGCGTTGTTCATCAGAAAATTCTTCGACAAATTTTGGATTCAGACAATAAAAAGAAAGTGATTAAACTAGTATTGAAAAAGTACAACCATTGGTTCGATGAGGTCATTGATCACGGAAAGATAAATTCGGAATCTAGTGATGATGATGATGATGAATAAGTTTATAAGGGGAGAAGACTAATAGACATAAATAAAAACTAATAATGAACATTGACAGATGGTCACAACATTTTCGCCTCATGGCCGAGGGAAAACTACGTCCTAATCATAAAGGACACTACGTTGTAGAAAAAATACAGACTGGTGGCACGTCTAAAGAACCGACCATTCAGTATGTTACCCCTGTGGCACAAGCAGTAGAAATAGCCAAGTCAGAACTCAAGAGACAAGAATCTCCACCAAGGTAAAGAAAGTCTACTTCCATGAAACGTCAGAATATGAGTTCCCCTGTAAAATCAAACAAAAGATTTCGACCACCAGGAATTCCGGCCAATTCAACCTTCTATGTTTGAGACTAAGGACAATATAATTGTAGAACAGAAAATGTGTGCATGTTAAAACGATAAAATAAGTAATAGATTTAATTGTATATTTGTAGAACGGAAAATGTGTGCATATGAAAGCGAATTGTATTGCAAAATAAAATAAGTAACAGATGAAAATGTGTTTGTTTTCTTTGACAATAGGATCCTCAAAACAACCAACTCTTTAAAAAATGGGAAATCAATGAAATCGATAATTGACAATAATTCGATTGAAAATCAAAATAACAGATTTATTTTGAATCTACTTACTATTTGTATGCTCAAATGACTAAATATTAGTGAACAAAATTGATTTTTTTTGTATGATATAACAAAAATCGATAAATAATCAATATTGGATCAATCATTTATTTAGACTTGATTTGCACTAAAACAATATAAAAAAAATGAGTTCTAAAAATTCAAAATAACAATATTCGTATACTCAAATGACTAAATGCTAGAGCAGAAAAAGGGAAATATTGTTTTTTGTATTATATAATAAAAAACGATAAATAATCAATATCGGATCAATCATGTATTTAGACTTGATTTGCACTAAAACAATATAAATAAATTGAGTTCTAAAAATTAAAAAAAATTTAAAAAAATTCATATACTCAAATGACTAAATGTTAGAGCAGAAAAAAAGAAAATATTGTTTTTTTTTGTATATATAATCAATAATGAATCCATATCAAATCAATCATGTGTTTAGACTTAATTTGCACTAAAACAATATCAATCAATTGATTTCTAAAAACAAAATAACAAAATTCGTTCAAAGTTTTATACTTGTATACGAATGGTATATAATTTGGTAAACTGAAAGAGGTAATGTATTTTTTAATTAGTCTACACACAAAGTTAGCTACACACAAACATGTGTTTTAAGTTAGAGAAGCCCAAAACATACATTTCGTTCACACACATCATAAAACATAATCTTTTTCACGCGCAGAGTACACATTTTTTTTCTATGTATGCTCTTAGAGTGATCAGTTGGATTTTTTGTGTGCAGGAAATTTCTAAAGACTAATGGATAAACATGTCATTAACTTTTTGGAAATTCTGTTGTGTGATATAAAAAAATGGATACTGAGGAAAAAGGTAGGTGATTTATAAATTAAAAAGTTTACCTTACTCGACATGTCCATTTCATTTTCAGAACCATGAACACATTCTATGATTTTGTTTGAATAGTGTGTGTATGTGTACGCCTCATAGGTTCATGGAGTAAAAATGATTGCTGGCTGTTGTGCAATGTCATGACTCTTCACGGAATGAAACATGTTATTGGTTGCGATTCTGCATTTCTTTTCTGATTGGTTGTTGATCTAAGTCATGGTTATTTTTAAACAACATGTCTAATATGTTCAATCGACATAATATGAAGACATTGCATTGGTCGGTTCAAATTGTAAACCAGTTATCTCTGGTTTACTCTAGTTGTACACTGGAAATACATTTCCAAGAAAAATTACCGGAAATACTATGACTTAAAATGGTATATCACGTGTGTGTGTGTGTGTATGTGTGTGTGTGTGTGTGTGTGTGTGTGAGAGAGAGAGAGAGAGAGAATATAACATGAAAATGTTACATGTATACATGTACGAGCTCATGTACTTCATTAAATTTGATACAAGTTTAAGTATGAGAATGTGCTTATATAATCATATACAAACTCTACAGAAATTAAGAGAGAGAGAATTAAACAAATGGAGGTCAATAACTGTGTTACTCCAGATTCAAAGTAAAACGTATTCATGCATGGCAGGTAAGATGTTTTTCTTTCTGTTGGTATATAGGTCACTGTGTATGTGATTATGAAATGTACTGGTGCCTGCTTTAAATGATGTCAATTTTCGCAAAGAAGTCATTATTTTGAAATAACGTGTACAGACATGTTCAAAATTGTACTCCACACACACCTGAATTCTTAGGAATTGATCTTTATTTCCGTTTCATGTTGAAATAACGTGTACAGACATGTTCAAAAAGTGTGTTCCAATATTGTTTGTATATTTTTTTTTTATTTATTCTTGTATGATGATTTGTTGATATCATTATTGTTATAAGACTTTGTATAGTCCCCGTCTAAGGCTGAGGACCTGAACCTCAATGTCCGTGATTAAGCCCTATGACTGAAGATACAAGTCAGCTCTGTATATTATTGGGACTATCAATACCTCTGTTGTATCTAATGTTCTTTGGTGTTTACCATGTGTCTCCGCCTAGGGCTAAGGACTTGACCCTCAATGTCCTTAACCCTAGGTCGAATGTACAAGTCAGCTCTGTACATTGATGTCATTTCTATAGATCATGATGTCAATCTAAATATAGATCATGATACCATTTCTAAATATAGGTCATGATATCATTCTAAAATTAGATGTCATGCTAGAAAACCAATATGGCCACCGCACATGCGCAAATAATCTGATGATGTCACTCCTGTGCATGCGCAGTCTTGGCCCTAAACCGGCGACCTTACTACAGGTATGTGATTCGAATACCGGAGGAAGCCCACTTTTTCCGTTTCTATTATACATGTTTAATGATGACCCCCCGCCCCTCCACACTGTAGTTGATACTATTTACATGTAATCAAGTATGTAATTTGATATTTATCGGTGGGCGAGTGATTAGAGCATCCGCCCCGAAATCAGGTGAGGTTGGGTCGTTGGTTCGATCTCCGGCCGCGATATACTAAAGCCATTAAAATGTATTGTTATAGCTCCCTTCTTGGTGTTCAGCATATAAGGGTAGTTCAAGAAGTGGTTGGTAATGTAACTGAATACTGCAGTGCGGCAGCGCTCTGTCTGCCTCAAATAGACATAGTCTCTAAATGACTGAAATTCTTTCGGCGGGATGTCAAACCCTATAAATAAACAAACACACTTTGATATTGAAGTATGAAATGGAATTAAATATATACCGGTATAAAAAAAAAAGAGTTAAAATATAACCTTTACATTTCCCTAGCTCGAATTTTTAGAATTTTTAGCTAGGTTGTTTGCAATTCTGTTCTAAATCCGCAAGTGAGTTAATTAATTCGGAGATATTTGAACCTTCATTGGCTGGATTTCATCTTTTGAAATTTCCTATAAATACATGTATACACAATCGTGCTGCATATATGGGTAGTTGCAGGACAGGTTGGCCCGGTGTCAGGATAATGTGACTGGGTGTGGTATCATGCCACATGTCTACAGCGTGATACTGCAGTGTGGCAGCACTATATCTGTCTCAAGTAGACATCGTCTCCAAATGACTGAAATATTGTCGGTGGGACGGTAAACTCAACAAACAAACAGGACTGTAGACTACCTATATAGATCAATTAATATGCTTTCATTACGTAGCCTCTGTAAGGGAAGGTCACGGATTCGAATCATATTTAATATAAGATATTAATTTCAATAAATCTATATTAAATAAATGAAATAAAATCAAAATATACCAGACATAGATAAAAAAAACTGAGAGTGTGTTATTTTATATTTGCTTCCTTTTGATGAAAATACACAAATTTGAGTATATTTTGTAAACTGTATGGAATACAGAGAGAGAGAGAGAGAGAGAGAGAGAGGTGGGGGAGAAGGGGAAAATGTGTTTATTACAAGCAGTTCATTAAAACACATTCCTATATTTTTGTTACGACCTTATTTACGGGTTAATTACTTTTGGTTAATTGACGTGGCATGACCATTTGATTTTCGTTTATTTAATTAGGTTTTCGTGGACTGCAACGCAGCCGCGAAAACCTTCTGTTCTTCTTGTGTTTCTTTTTTTCTCTTTTTTTTTTTAATTTGTTTCCATTAGTATTATTCTTTGCACTTTTTATGACCGCTGTTGCAGCATGATTAGAAATGCTACAAATATGAAAATTTCCATGCATACTCATATGTATCTGAAGTTGTACACCATTAAGTTTATTTTTCATTTTAGTACATGTACTAAGTTTTGCCGCTAGGTGGCGTTTAGCATCAAAACTTATAATTGCTGATAACTCTGTCATTTGACATTTTATTTGTATGCAGTTTTTTGCATTCTGTTCTCTGTCAACTGCCCTATTAAATACGATGAGTGGCAATATCCATCTCTTTGAAACTTTTGAGTTAGAAGAGGTTGAATGTTTGAATCTTTGAAAAAATCTGGCAAATTAGTGTGTGTACACGAAAAACATGCCCATTTTTGTTAGAGATTAGATACGCTCATTCTGTTTTTTGAAATTGATTCCGAAGATCTTTGCGCACAAAAGATATGGGGTGGCGATTTCAGAAAATGTATAAAATGGCTTTCAATAAGCGGCCAAAGTGCACTAAAATATGGAGGAAACCAATTTTCGAGAATAGGATTTTTTAAAAGTTTTTTGATGATTCTGCCATTATTTTTGAATCAATCTTTATGAAATTTTCACTGATTGTATTGTTTGTTGTTTCAAGGGACTTCACAGTTTCAAAATTTCAAAAAATGCAAAGGTCAAGGTCATATTGCGATTATTGTTTTTTTTCTTTGACCTTAAATATCTCAAAATCTAAACATATTTTATCGAAAGAATATGGGTAAAATCAAAAGCCTCTAAAGAGTACTTTTTGAAGAATTTTAGTTTTTTCAGATCGGGATTTATTTGGTTGTTTGGTGGCAGTTTGCAATTTGGTCTTACTTTGAATTGATTTTAAAGCCTTTAAAGTTTAAAAATGTGATATATTTTGTCATCATTGGAAAAAAGAATGTATTACCTCGTCAACAAAAAAAGAATTTTGAAAATCTGTCAAGAATTGATGAATTTATAGAGAATTTAAATACATGACCCAGAATAAAAAAACAGAGAAAATTTGACAGAATGAGCATCAGTGGTTACCTATGTTCTATAATTAGATGCAGGCTCTGCTAGCTTTGCTCTTTAGGTTGGGTTGTATAACTTGCATTGTAAAAGGCCATGAATGTATGTTTAACTATCAGAGAGACACCCAGTGTACTCAGGGTCTTCCTTTACCAGCAATTAGCTGGACGTCGCTATATAATTGAAATACTATCACAGCGATGGTTAACCCAAATAACAAAACAACAAAATGCACACTCTTTATTTGCTCCAGAGAGAGAGAGAGAGAGGATGAATTGTGTCTATATTCTACATGTATTATTATTCCTCCCACACACTCACTGTTGAATTGAATAGCAAAACAACTAAGTACATGTATAAACATCCACCTTTTAAACAAGTTTTGGCATACAAAAAGTTCCTTCTAGTGCATTACTGAACTTTGAGGCATAGAGTGAAAGCTGATATAGGTTTAACCAAATGGCTTATTACGTTACCAAAATTTTTGATAACAAATAAATTGTAAATAAGAGAGATTTGTAGTCCATGACTGTAACGGCTCGGTCACGACAGCCCCGATAAACAATATGTAAATGAGAGAGAGAGAGAGAGAGAGAGAGAGAGATAAATGCTTATTTGAATGTGTTTCTTATGCACACACACCCATCAGAGAGAAATAGAGAGAGAGAGCGAGAGCGAGAGAGAGCATACGCCAACTTGGTCGGTCATATGAATGTTGAGAGAAGTAAGGGACTGAATATATATGGGTGTTCATAAACGGGGGGAAACGGGGGGAAAGTTAGCTCCATGAAAAAAAGGTTATTGTATAACAAAGGCAGTCCTGCTTCAGCATTTACATTTGGGAGATTTAGAATTTTTTAATTCAAATATAATAGTGTTTGTTGACACCGCGTGGAAACAGTCAGTATAGAATATATTTTTGTCATTGGAGCCACAAAATAATAATAATAATAACTAGATGTCATTCGTCTAAACGAATGATAGGACTTTCTGCAAGCTGTGTTAATGCAAAAAGCAGGAGATAGAAGTTTCATATAATGACTCACCTCTGGTAGTATTTCATGTTCATGCTGAACAATTGACATTATCTTCCGTGAAAAATAAGCGTTTAGTTACGAAGAAAAAAAAGTAGTAGTAGTAGTAGTAGTAGTATACTTATGACGTCATATGACGTCACGACTCAAAATATATTAAGAAATTATGCAGAACTGCAAACTGTGTAAGTTTCAACTTTCTATCTCATCCCGAAGTTCTTTAACCCTAAAATGAAATTTTTGGTCCTATGTTCGAATATTACTTCAGCCACAATACTTCGGTTTTTCGGAATTAAGGTTAGCTGACAATATATTCACACCTTAGTTTCAAGATGTACCATCTGTAAAAATTTGAAGAAAATCTGATCATAAATGGCGGCTGTAGAGCGCGAATACCATTTTTCATTATTTTTAGCTCTGACGTCAGGTGACGTCATAGGGTGCTGAAAATGGTGTTGCTCAAAAGCGCATACTTTTCTGTCATAACTCTGAAATTTTCATTATTCTGAACAACTTTCATCATGTCGAAATCATTGCCCTAAAATGAAATAAAAAGTATGCTTATGACGTCAAATGACGACATTTGACGTCACGACTCAAAATTTATTAAGAAAAGAAGAACTGCAAACTGTGTAAGTTTCAACTTTCTATCTCATTCTGAAGCTCTTTAATCCTAAAATGAAATTTTCGGTCCTATGTTCGAATCTTATTACAGCCACAGAACTTCGGTATTTCGGAATTTCGGTTAGCTGGCAGGATATGCACACCTTAGTTTCAAGATGTACAATCTGTGAAAATTTAAAGAAAATCCGACCATAAATGGCGGCTTTAGAGCGTGAACACGATTTTTTACTATTTTTAGCTCTGACGTCACATGACGTCAAAGGGTGCTGAAAATTCTTTTGTTCAAAAGTGCATACTTTACTGTCATAACTCTGAAATTTTCATTATTCTGAACAACTGGCATCATGTCGAAATCATTGCCCTAATATAAAAATTAAGAAGTATGCTTATGACGTCAAATGACGTCATATGACGTCACGACTCAAAACATATATAGAAATACGGCAGAACTGCAAACTGTGTAAGTTTCAACTTTCTATCTCATTCTGAAGCTCTTTAAGCCTAAAATGAAATTTTCGGTCCTATGTTCGAATCTTATTTCAGCCACAGAACTTCGGTTTTTCGGAATTTCGGTTAGCTGACAGGATATGCACACCTTATTTTCAAGATGTACCATCGGTGAAAATTTGAAGAAAATCCGACCATAAATGGCGGCTGTAGAGCGTGAACACCATTTTTCACTATTTTTAGCTCTGACGTCACATGACGTCATCGGGTGCTGAAGATGCTTTTGTTTAAAAGGGCATACTTTATTGTCATAACTCTGAAATTTTCATTATTCTGAACAACTGGCAACATGTCAAAATCATTGCCCTAAAATGAAAATTAAGAAGTATGCTTATGGCGTCACATAACGTCATAGACGTCACGACTCAAGATATATGTAGGAATTCTGCAGAACTGCAAACTGTGTAAGTTTCAACTTTCTATCTCATTCTGAAGCTCTTTAAGCCTAAAATGAAATTTTCGGTCCTATGTTCGAATCTTATTTCAGTCACAGAACTTCGGTCTTTCGGAATTTCGGTAAGCTGACAGGATATGCACACCTGAGTTTCAAGATGTACCATCTGTGAAAATTTGAAGAAAATCCGACCATAAATGGCGGCTGTAGAGCGCGAACACCAATTTTCATTATTTTTAGCTGTGACGTCACATGACGTCATAGGGTGCTGAAGATGCTTTTGTTCAGAAGCGCATATTTTACTGTCATAACTCTGAAATTTTCATTATTCTGAACAACTTTCATCATGTCGAAATAATTGCCCTAAAATGAAAATTACGAAGTATGCTTATGACTCCATGACGTATAAACGTCACAACTTATAACATATGTAGAAATTCTGCAGAACTGCAAACTGTGTAAGTTTCAACTTTCTATCTCATCCTGAAGCATTTTAATCCTAAAATGAAATTTTCGGTCCTATGTTCGAATCTTATTTCAGTCACAGAACTTCGGTCTTTCGGAATTTCGGTAAGGTGAAGGGATATGCATACCTGAGTTTCAAGATGTACCATCTGTGAAAATTTGAAGAAAATCCGACCATAAATGGCGGCTGTAGAGCGCGAACACCAATTTTCATTATTTTTAGCTGTGACGTCACATGACATCATAGGGTGCTGAAGATGCTTTTGTTCAAAAGCGCATATTTTACTGTCATAACACTGAAATTTTCATTATTCTGAACAACTTTCATCATGTCGAAATAATTGCCCTAAAATGAAAATTACGAAGTATGCTTATGACGTCACATGACGTCATATGACGTCACAACTTATAACATATGTAGAAATTCTGCAGAACTGCAAACTGTGTAAGTTTCAACTTTCTATCTCATCCTGAAGCATTTTAATCCTAAAATGAAATTTTCGTTCCTATGTTCGAATTTTATTTCAGCCACAGAACTTCGGTCTTTCGGAATTTCGGTTAGCTAACAGGATATGCACACCTTAGTTTTAAGATGTACCATCTGTGAAAATTTGAAGAAAATCCGACCATAAATGACGGCTGTAGAGCGCGAACACCATTTTTCACTATTATTAGCTGTGACGTCATGTGACGTCAAAGGGTGCTGAAAATCATTGAAATCAATATTTCCTCACGTGACTAATAAGCCATAAAAATCTCATTGTCCTAGCACTATTGCAACATATAAAAATAAGCGTTTAGTAAGGAAGAAGAAAAGAATAATAATAATAATAACTAGATTTCATTCGTTGATACGAATGATAGGACTTTCTGCTAACATTGAAAAATATAAAGATTAATACCGTTAGAAAGAATGTATATTAAATTCCCTACTTTTTTTTTTTTTTTACGTATGGACTTCTCATGCATGAACTTTTTGATATTGCTTTCCTATAACTTGACCAAGTTTAGTATTCTAGGTACCAAAATAAATGGCCTGAAAATCACGACAATTCCATTGTAGCATATTTGGGTCTAGTTTTATAGGTTTTCAAAATATAAGCAATTAAACTTAAATCTATTAATTCTGCATATCAATTTTTTTTTTTTTCGTGTTCTTTCTAAGCACTACAAATTATACGCATAGTGTCTCGATAGAATATTTACCGTTTTTGAGATATTTAAGGCCGAAGAAAAACACGATAATTGATATATGACCATGACCTTTTGGATTTTCCGGAAATGGAAGTGACATGGCTCCATTGAATCTAATACTGCATCTTCAGACAAAATTTCAAGCAAATCATACAAAAAATAAAGCCTACAGGGCTTAAAAACCGTTAAGTTTTAATACGAAAGTTTTAATAGCATTATGACGTCATGTGAAGTCATATGGCGTTCATCTTTATAGATTGTATAGAAGATCTTGAGACTAATATTCAGTCCAAATATCAGCTTTCTAGCTCTTCTGGAAGCGATTTTATACGCATTTGAAATTTGACGTCAATAGTTCGAATCTTGGATTCGCCATAAAACATTTGCCTTACCGAATTTGGAAAAACGGACACCGGGATGCACAACTAGAGCCTAACATACACATTCTGTGAAATTTTGATGAAAATCGGTCCAAAAATAATGGCTGTAGACCGCGTACAAACTTTTTCACCTGACGTCAAATCTGACGTTATCTGACGTCATATGAATATAAAATTCATTGCATTCGAAAGCTCATGGGAAATATACCCCAAAAAAGTTCTTTGAATAGGACTTTCTGCCAGTAGGAGAAAGTCCTAATAAGAAAAAAAAAGAAAGCCGTTATAACAAAGGCAATATGCTTATCGGTCCTGGTGTACACCATTGCATCCTAAAATGCACCTCATTCTCTAAAATACGCATCGCAATTCACCTTTCAACACGGGCACTCTTTCCTGCGTAGGAACGTCCGGGTAACCAACCCAATAACCGCCTTCTTCTCTTACTTCAAATGGCTAGATTTTCGTATACAAGCCCTTATCCGAAAAACATGAATATCTTCCATGTTTGTTGACGGAATCACTTGAAATTTTCAGAACTTTTTGCACACCGTATGTTACGGCAGTTCAGCAAATTTCAACTTCATACATTGACTTGCCGATTTTATATGAATTTTTTAATAATCTTGCTTAAGTATGCATGACGTCATAATCACTTGACCAAACAATTAATCCTTGCAGTATACATCACTTCACTTTACAGAGTGTTAATTCTGAAGAAATCATAATTTTTGACTCAAAGTTCATGAAACTACAGCGTTTCAATTGCGTCAAAAGTACACTTTCCGTCTGTCTGTCATAACTCAACCAATTCAACCCGGATCTTCAAAAACTAAATATCACCTGAAAGGTCTTTCAAATCACTACATATTTTATTCACAATGTCCAGGTAGAATCTTTCTCGCTTTTGAGATACACCTTGCCGAAAAAAAACCCACCAACAACTGACATATGACCTTGACCTTTACGAGTTTCCGAAAACGGAAGTAACTGAGGTAAATGAGATGCTATGTTGCACATTCAGTGAAAATTTTATGCAAATCGGTCAAAAGTTAAGGCATGCAGTGCTACAAAACCCTACATTTTGGATTAAGAGTTTGTTAACGCGTCATGACGTCATTTTACGTCATACGACGTCAGTCTTTTCAGAGCTGTAAGAAATTGATAAGACACATGTTCTGTCCAAATTTGAAGTTTCTAGCTTATCTGAAAGCTTCGTAATACTTAAATAAATTTTCAGGTCCAAAGTTCGAAACTTGGTTCAGCCATAGATCCTTGGTCTTTTTGAATGTTGCAAAATGTATATAATCCTGCACAACTAAATCCCAATCCATACATTCTGTGAAAAAATCAAGTCAATTGGTCAAGAAATGACGGCTGTAGAGCGCGTACAAGCTTTGGTAGCTTTTTTAACCCTGAGGTCACGTGACATCACATGAAGAAAAAATATTCTGCAATCAAAAGCGCCAAAGTCACTGTGCATACTGTTGAAATTTCATGCTGCTGCCTTGTCGATAACCTGTTCTAATTTGAACCCCAAAAGGAAGAAAAAAGTAGAATAATAATAATAACTAGACTTCTTTTGTTTTGAACAAAAGATAGGGCTTTCTGCACTGCAAACCATGACAAACCTGGTGTTTTTCGAATTTTGGCAAACCTATATAATCCTGCACAATGAAGTCGTAATATATAACTTCTGTGAAAATTCCATGCCAATCCGTCCATAAATGACGGCTGTGCAGCGCAGATGAACTTTGGTAGCTTTTTTAAGTTTTGATGTCATGTGACGTCATATGAAAATTTTACTCATTAAATCTTAATGTTCATGATTACCTACATAGGACATTCAATTTTCATTGTCTATGAATCTTTGCAACATGAGTAAATTGACATTCAAGAATCGGAAATTCTCTACAATTTGATGACGTCATATGACGTTCATCTTTACAAAATGCAAAGGAAACACAGAGACGTATAAGCTCGCTAAATATCAAATTTCTATCTCATCTAGAAACGATTTTATACGTATTTAAAATTTGACGTCCTTGGTTCGAATCTTGGATTCGTCAAAGAACCTTAGTTCTTTCGAATCTTGGCAAACCTATAGAATCCTGCACAATGAGGTCTTAATATATAACTTCTGTGAAAATTCCATGACAATCCGTCCATAAATGACGGCTGTACAGCGCGTACAAACTTTGGTAGCTATTTTTAGTTCTGACGTCATGTGACGTCATGTGAAGATAAAAATAATATATTCCAAAATACCATTGCTTCACGTGTCTGTTGATAGAATTTCTTTGTCCTAGACCTTCAGCAACTTAATGAAATAACAACATGAAAAGGTTGGAAAAAAAGAATAATAATAACTAGATTTCATTCGTTGATACGAATGATAGGACTTTCTGCTAACATTGAAAAATATAAAGATTAATTCCGTTAGAAAGAATATATATTAAATTCCCTACCTTTTACTTTTTTTTTTCGTATGGACTTCTCATGCATGAACATTTTGAAATAAGCCATATTCCAAAAATAAACAAATAACTGGTGTTGCAAGCAACACTTGAGTCCCCTACCGGTGAGGTGCATAATTTTTCCATTACCACAACAACCAGAATTTTGGTCCAAGAAAAACAAGACTTTGGTTAAAGTAAATGTAAGGGAATATTTAAGTTATGTCCATTTAAGCAAGACTTACATGTAGAGTTGTTGTCTCTGCTGTGCCCACTATACAATTCATGCAAGCAAGACAGATGCAAGAAATAGAATTAATAAAAGTTAGCTTGCCTGATCCAAAATGTTTTTCTTTAGTCTTTAGTCTTGTTGATGAGAAATGAGAACTTTCACTCTGCATCACCACCCTGACTATATACATGCCTTATAAAATTTATTATAAAGTTATCGCGGTCGCGTGATCCCATTTTTTGCCATATTTTCACTATTTCCGTTACCATAGCAACCACAATTTTAGTCAAAGAACAAAATTAAAATGATGTGCATAATCTACACATTGCCATCTAGTTCCAAGTAAGTTTCATCAAGTTAGCTTGCTTAGTTATAAAGTTATCGCGGGATCCCATTTTTTTTGGCCATATTTTCACTATTTCCGTTACCATAGCAACCACAATTTTAGTCGAATAAAAAAAATAAAACAATGTGCATAATCTACACATTGCCATCTAGTCATAAACCAAGTTTCATCAAGTTAGCTTGCTTAGTTATAAAGTTATCGCGGGATCCTATTTTTGCCATATTTTCACTATTTCCGTTACCATAGCAACCACAATTTTAGTCGAATAAAAAAAATAAAACAATGTGCATAATCTACACATTGCCATCAGAAAAAGTTTCATCAAGTTAGCTTGCTTAGTTATTAAGTTATCGCGGGATCCAGATTTGAGCGGACAGACAGACGGACGGACAGACAGAGGGCAAACCTATAGTCCTCTCCGGTGTGAACACCGGTAGGGGACTAATAAATCTTTATTTTGATATCGCTTTCTTATAACTTGACCAATTTTACTATTCTAGGTACCAAAATAAATGGCCTGAAATTCCATTGTAGCATATTTGGGTCTAGTTTTATAGGTATTCAAAATATAAACAATTAAACTTAAACCTCTTAATTCTGCATATCTTTTTTTTTTTTTTTTCATTTACAGTCGCGGGAATGAAATAGTAAATGCTACCATGCAATAGAATCGTCGACGCGTGTAGCCTCGTGAGTAAAATTCAAATAACACTTGTACATACGATCGAGACGACTGTATTACACAAAGTTACTAAATTTTGCGCTTTTAGCTAATGCCTAGGCACAGGGACTCCCATACACACACACACCACACACACCACACACACTGTACATACACTATCAACAAGGGTGGACATCTTTTCAGGGGTCGACTCGCTTCAACTCCGTTTTTTTCAAATCATTCAAATAAATCTATGAAGTTAACATACGGAATCACTCAAATATATATTTCTCTATCGAAATATACAAAATTGTCGTGAAAATAATCCTCCTTTGTATGTTTATTTGTTTGAAATATATGTGAATCCGAGAAAAGGACAACAACCTGGACCAGCAGCGCAGTACATTTCGGGATGATTCGGATTTTTACGCTGCGAAATTGGTCAGCGATATTGCGATTATTTTCCCGCAATCTGTCAAACCGGTAAATTTAAATTATTAAAGGGCTGACTATTCGGGCGTTGAAAGAAAAAAAAACCCAGGCAGTATGGAGAAATCAGCTGTTTCTTGGTAATTTTCTTGTTGTAAAATAAATTATTTAAAGACTTAGATATAAATTCACTTGTCTGTGAGTGTGTGTTTTTAAATTGAAATAAATATCACAGGGATTTGAAGTTCAGTAGAATTTAGTATTCCGTATATATAAGAAAAAATATGTTTTGTATGTATGGAGTACTATTATTTTCAGAATTTTATTTTAAATTACTGAACTTCAAATCTCTGTGATATTTATTTCAATTTAAAAACACACACTCACAGACAAGTGAATTTATATCTAATTCTTTAAATAATTTATTTTACAACAAGAAAATTACCAAGAAACAGCTGATTTCTCCATACTGCCTGGGTATTTTTTTTCTTTCAACGCCCGAATAGTCAGCCCTTTAATAATTTAAATTTAACGGTTTGACAGATTGCGGGAAAATAATCGCAATATCGCTGACCAATTTCGCAGCGTAAAAATCCGAATCATCCCGAAATGTACTTTTCTCGGATTCGCATATATTTCAAACAAATAAACATACAAAGGAGGATTATTTTCACGACAATTTTGTATATTTCGATAGAGAAATATATATTTGAGTGATTCCGTATGTTAACTTCATAGATTTATTTGAATGATTTGAAAAAACGGAGTTGAAGCGAGTCGACCCCTGAAAAGATGTCCACCCTTATTGATAGTGTATGTACAGTGTGTGTGTGTGTGTGGTGTGTGTGGTGTGTGTGTATATGGGAGCAAGTCCCTGTGGCCTAGGTCACACATTCAGGATTTTTACTGCCGTCCTTGATAGGACCATTCCCGATTAAAATGTGTCAAAAGTCTGAT
>CM037791.1:20453692-20472969 GCA_021229015.1 Solen grandis
AAACGGTTTTTAAGACTGTATGCCTTATTTTTTGTTTGATTTGCATGAATTCTTACTGAAAGTGCAGCATTTGAAACTTGAAATTTGGAACACTGTCACTTCCATTTTGGGAAAAATGTTAAGTTCATTCATTGCTTATATCTTGAAAACCTCTAAAGCTAGACCGAATTATATGACAATCGAAATGTAAGCATTTTCAATAAATTTGTTTTGTTACATAGTTTATAGAAATAGGCCAAGTTAAATGAAATTAATAAAAAAAATGATTTTCATTTGCTTTTGAGATATCCTCCAAGTTAATGAGTTTATATTTCAAAATTTATAGAAGTTATTGCCCTACAAAAACAATTTAAAGGAAGGAATTTGATATCCTTATATTTATTTATTTTTTTTTGCTTTTAGTGTTTGTCAAATGTAGCAAAAAGTCCTATCATACGTATCAACGTATGAAATCTAGTTCTTTTTCTATTTATTCTTTTTTTCTTCCCCCGATATATGTGTAAGTTTCGATGTGTTGCCAATGACCAAGAACAATGAAAAGTTTATGGCATATATTTCAAACCATGGGCTTTCGAATGCAATGAATTTCCTACTCATATGATGTCATATAACGTAAGATTTGACGTCAGGTGAAAATGTTTGTACGCGGTCTACAGCTATTATTTCTGGACTGATTTTCATCAAAATTTCACAGAATTTGTATATTACGCTCTAGTTGTGCATCCCGGTATCCGTTTTTTTCAAATTCGAAAAGGCAAAGGTTTTATGGCTAATCCAAGATTCGAACCATTGACGTCAAATTTCAAATGCGTATAAAATCGCTTCTGTATGAGCTAGAAAATATATGTCTCTGGGTCTTCCTTACATTTTGAGAAAATGAACGTCATATGACGTCATAAGGTAAAGAGCAATTTCTAATTTCTACGTTTTTAACTTGTATGTGTTGAAAACCTCCAAGTACCTTGAAATTTGAGTAGCATATGCTTCACATAAAACATTTTGCATGTTTTGACGAAAAACCTGACGTCGTCTAAAATGTTTGAACGCGGTCTACAGCCGTCATTTCTAGACCGATTTTCATCATAATTTCACAGAATGTGTATTTTACGCTCTAGCTGTGCATCCCGGTGTCCGTTTTTCCAAATTCGAAAAGGCAAAGGTTTTATGGCGAATCCAACATTCAAACCATTGACGTCACCTTTCAAATACCTATATAATTGCTTCTAGATGTGTTAGAAAGCTGATTTTTGCAAAGATTATAAGTCTTCAAGTTTATTTTGGGTTCTTCTAAGATGAACGTCATTTGACGTCCTATGACGTCTTAAGGTAAAAAAGAATTTCTGATATCTATGCCTAAATTTATATATGGTGTAAAACTTCCAGGACCATGGAAATTTAATGGCATATGCATCAAGCAACGTGCTTTGGAATGCATTGAATTTCATATTCATGTGACGTCATATAATGTCAGATTTGACGTCAGGACAAAAAGATTGTACGCGGTCTACAGCCATTATTTCTTAACCGATTTCCATCAACATATCACAGAATATACATGTAACGCTTTGTTGTGCATGCTGGTGTCCGTTTGTCCAAATTCGAAACTTCAAAGGTTATATGGCAAATCCAAGATTCGAACCTTTGACGTCAAAATTTAAATACGCATAACTTCGCTTCCAGATGTGTTAGAAAACTGATGTTTGAAATGAATATTAGTCTTTATGACTTCTTTTTATTTCATAAGCCAGAACGTCATTTGACGTCATATGACGTCATAAAGTCAAAAAGAATTTCTTATATCTACGCGTTTATTTCTATATGTTGCAAAGGGCCCAGGGGCTTGAAAAATTAATGGCCTATATTCCAGATACTGAATATTTCATTTCATTGATTGTCTTATGCCTACGACGTCAGATGACGTCAAACATGACGTTGTTTACAAAAGTTTTTCGCGGTCTACAGCCATTATTTTCAGACCGAGTTTCATTCAATTTATACAGAATGTGTAAGTTTCGTTAAAATTAAGCATTCAGGTGTCCGTTTTTCCATATTCATTAAGGCAAAGGAACTATGGCGAATCCAATATTGGAATTATAGACGTTAAATTTCAAATACGCATAGCATCGCTTCCAGATGAGTTAGAAAGCTGAAAATTTTGACTGAATATAAGTCTCTACGTATTTTTTTCCTTATAAGAAGATGAGCGTCATATGACGTCACGTGTCGTTACAAGTCCTAAACACTTTTTTTAATGAAATTAAACGGTTTTACGGGGCCTTTTTTTTTTTTTTTTTAAATTTTTTGATGCTATGGCGTAATGCTACCTCCGTTTCCAGAAAAAGCAATGGTCATATTTCAATTATCGATATTTTTCTTTGGCCTTAAATACTTCTAAAACAATAAATATTCTATCGAGACACTATGCATATAATTTGTAGTGCTTTGAAAGACCTTTTAGCTTTAATGATCGGGGTTGAATCAGTTGAATCATGGCTGAAAAACGAAAATTATTTTAGCCTCAATGCGTTTAACAGTTAATATCTCGAAAACTTTTGATTTTCAAAAAGATGAATAATATTTGTAGAGCATTGTTGGGTTGTTCTTTTGATGCTTTAAGTTTAACGACTGACCCAAAAATCATGGAGTAATGCAAATAACAAAATCGTTTATATTATTTTATGACAGACCTTAATGTATTGCATCAAATTGAATGCATTTTAAAGACATTTGGTTTGGTAACTAGATTATAAAATCCATCTTGTAAAAAAAAATTTTTTTGACAAATTTAGCAGAAAGTCCTATCATTCGTATCAACGAATAAAATCTAGTTATTATTATTATTCCTTTTTTCCAACCATATCTAAGAGTTAATTTCAATATGTTGTCAGTGTCTGAGCAACATGAAAATTAAATTGCCTCGACAAAAATGTAAATTTTTTTAAACCAATCATTTTTAATTGTTCAATGACGTCAAATGACGTCAGATTTGACGTCAGCCTCAAAAGTTTGTTCGCGCTCTAGAGCCTTTATTTTTTGTCGTTTTATCTTGATATTGTTTACAGAAGATGTATGTTATGATGTAGATGTGCACCTTGTCTTCCAAATTTTAAAACTCGAAAAATTTAAGAATTTTTGGCAAAACCGAGTTTTGAACTTTGGTCCTGAAACAATTATTTAATGTTACAAAGGCTACTGATGACATAGAAGCATGAAAATTAGACGGCTAATTTGCTCAGGGGTCTACTTTCTTTTTTTGAAAGATTTCCTTTAAGTCACGTGGTAATGACGTCATTTAAAAGACAAAATCCTTTTTTTCAAAGATTTCTCTCGCGCTGGCATCATACATTTTGAGTCAATTTTAATGAAATTGAAACTGCAAGGATAAAAAGTATCTTTTTATACATTCAATCTTTTCAATTTTCATTGGCGTCATATGACGTCAAATTTGACGTCAGCTTTTAAAGTTTGCTTGCGCTCTAGAGCCTTCAATTTTGATCCGATTATCTTGATATTTTTTACAGAAGATGTATGTTAGGATGTAGATATGTACCTTGGCATTCAAATTTTCAAATTCGAAAAGGTTAAGATTTTATGGCAATACCGAGTTTCGAATTTTTGTCCTAAAAGTATATATAATTGTTACAAAGCCCCCTGATGCGTTAGAAGCATGAAAATTGGACAGCATATCGGCATAGAAGTTTACATTCTATTTTCTGAATGATTTTCTCTTAATTCACGTGGTTATGACGTCATCAAATAGTCAAAAAGCATTTCTTTTTAAAGATTTCTCTGCTCTGGTATCATGAATTTTGAGTCAATCTGAATTAAATCTTTAGAATTGATAGAGTTGAAGTTGAAGTGATGCATACTGCAAGAAATGTTTGTTTTGTCACGTGGTTATGACGTCATGTATACTAAAGCAAGAATTATTTTTTTTAAAAATCATATAAAATCGCCAATTACACCAATGGACTTAAAATTTTAAAAAAATGACGAAACTTAGTACGTTCATAAGGTCTTGAAAATTTCAAATGATTACGACATCAAACATGGCAGTTATTCATGCTTGATGGAATGCCTAATTTAAAATGTGAAAAACTTGTTCGCATTCTCGAAGATATTTTTTTCTGGATTAATAGAACTTTACCTGAACATGTCCTTGCCAAAAGATATGTTTCTTTAGTCACTTGATTTTGACGTCGTTGAGATATAAAAATCATTCATTTCAATATGTATTCGCGCTCCAGTGTCATGAGTATTGATGCCAATCTTAAGCATACCTTAAGGAATTTATGTTGTGTCACTTGTTTATGACAACATTGAATTGCAAGCAAAATATATTAAAAAGATCAAAAGATTGGATATATTAACTGTAGATAAGTAATATTGCCGTACCTTAACATGCGCAAAAAGACCAGAAAGTTTCAAGTGATTACGTTATCAAACATGACTTATTCATGTTTTTCGTAAAAGGGCTAATTCATGGAAATCTATTAATTTGAAGAAAGAGATGTAAGTGGTCATTGGGTTGGTTGAGCAAGATCCGAATGTTCTTTCGCAGTAATGAGTGCCTGCTTTGAATAGTGAATTGCGATACGTTTCGCATTTACGATACTTATTGTAATTATACTAGAGCCAGAAAACCTATACGGATATCTTATTGCATTTGTTATCACGGTTTTCCGCAAACCTGAAGAAAATGACAAATACATGTAATTCTACCTATCGATTTTTTAAGTTTTCTAAAGGTTTAAAGTTTTCTTTTTCTAAATCTGTAAAAATAAGCAAATATATAAAGCAATTGAATAGTAAAACTCAATCAATTTAAAGGTTGAAAGTCATGGTTTTCACATTATATTTTTCTTTTTTACAATTTCAATTATGTGGATCAAATTGCAATGATTATTTGTTAAGTCATGCTTACGAAGAAAAGATATCAAATTGAGAAAAAAACAACATTTAAAATCGATTGAATAACGTAAGAAAAAAATTCTTGAGGATAGTATTATCTTAAAATTTTCCTGTTGTTTTTACTGCATGATAGTAAACGGTTGCGTAATCAAATAAGATCCATATTTATGCTTTCTTAATATCTTCTTAAGAAAATAAAAATGAAGAAAAAAAAGTAAAAAAAAGATTTCAAGCTTATTTTTGAACATAAGTATATATTTATGATAATGATGATTTACGTATTAAATTTTACATTGTATTATGCATCATTATTCCATTTATTTATATTAACTTATATATTCAATACCTTTGAAAGCCGCTTCGTTTGTATCTTAAAAAATTTTTTTATTCAATACCTTTAAAATAAGCAAACAGAGGCTGCTTTGTTTGTATCTTAAAGAAACGGCTTCTAGTTTAATTTATTACTGCGTGCAATTTGAATACTGTGTCTACAAATGACTTTTGAATTTGTTTTGTATAAGTTTACCGTGACCTTGTGTCTGTGTCAATATGTGTTTCGGGTATAATCAAGATTTTGTCTACCTGTGTAAATCATATCCCCATGATAAAATCGTTTTAGCGTCTACCTGCATTGGTGATTTTGCATTTCTATTTTTATAAACCATTGGCCGACATGTAGCTAGAGGTCTATGCAATAGTATTAACTCAAACATAAAATATATTAATTCTTATTTTTAAGGGTTTTTTTGTTTTGTTTTTTTGTTGTTTCTTTATTCCTCGATAATAGACATGGCTGTTACCACCTTGATCACGTGAATCAGTAACCAAATTACAATGTTGTTTTGTTCGAATTTCCAGTTGTTGATATGTTTTGAATGTTATGTGATCATAATCATGAGTAGAAATTATTAATTAAACTTGAAGTGTACAATTCGATTGAAAATCCATTCAATCTCTATTTCACAGTATACTCGCGTGTTTTTGGAGTATCCTCAACTATTTTTGTGCCACTAAGTCACTAGTAGATATATAGTGTTTATAGCAAAAGGCATATTGAGTGCAATGAGAACAATATTGTATCTTTTTTAAATATGGTCAATTTACATAGTATAAATAGCTTTGAGTAGCTGGCTGACCCCATCAGTTTTCTCACAAGCAAGACCCTACATAAGTTAAAACAAGTAAGTTCTTAAAAAAGATGTGCTGACCTTGATCATATGTACTTTTTACCACCTTTATATTTAATCATTATTTATCTTCTGAACAGTTTTAAAACCTCTCTCTCTCTCTCTCTCTCATATATATATATATATGTATATATATATATATAGTGTTTCTAATCACTGAACAAAGCTAAAAAACACAACCGCATATTTTGAGGATCTGTGATAAAACCGTTATGCATGACTAACAAATAGTTACAAGTGAGGTTAATATATTTTAATCTAAATTCCATTAATTACCAACAAGAATAAACAGAATAACAACTGACACTCCCGAATCTCAAAGTTGACCATTTGAGACAATTTTAAGCTTACCATAAAGCATGTTCGATTGTTAAATAAAAGTGATCAAAACCTTGTGAATACGTTTGATTTAAAAAGTTAATCACAGGGTTCGCAGAATATGTGGTGAATTTCAACATTATCTAAGCTTATATTGAACTCATTTCAGCTAAATAATAGTGGTTGTACATATACTCAAAGGAAAGAGAAACGCAGGGTAACTAAAATCTGTATTAGCCAGACTCAAGTTTTTACCTCCTTACCTTGCAATAAATCCCATATGATAGACCCCATCTCATTCTAAAGCATTTATTTTGTTTGAAAAACGATCTTTATCAAAATAATTTAAACTGTAATACCGTCGAATACGTCCTACTTAAAACTCACACAAAAGTTTACCATGCGTTTCTTTTTCCTTTGAGTAGATTATATTTAAAAAAATGCTTACCTCTGAATTTGGTAGCGTTGTAGAAATGGAATATAACACAAGTTTAACCGATTATGACTGTCCTCTGTCCCGTTTCTATGAACGCCCAAAGCAGTGATCAAATGCGTATGCCCAACTGTTGGAAACGTCACGTGTTATTTCTTAACTCAATCGGAACACCTCTTTGATACTTCAATATGACGGAATTACCCGAGGTAATACATATGATTGACTATACAGTTTTCGTGGTATAATAAGTTTCCGGGGGTTTTATCTTTATACCATTTGCGCGTGAGAACCCAAATAGGACGGGCTGTTCTCGATATCCCAAACAAAACAAATTTCAGATATGCTCTTATCAAGACATCACGTGAGTTTGTGTGAATTCCGGGTAATGTTTAAAATACCGGTCTAATTAATAGAAACGGAATGTTCGACCCATGCATATTGTACACTTATTGAACTATTTGCCGCGTTTCTAGGTACCTAATAGAAAAAATTCTCATTTTGCCGCTTGAGGGCGCTTTACTTGAAATCACTCTTGCGTATAACTCAAAATTCCGATTCAAATGCGGTTTTTTAGCATTCTGTTCCTTGTTGACAGCACAACAGAATATGATGGATTTCAAAGTATCGGGTGTGGTAAAAATATTTGCGCTAGAAGGGGTTGAATGTTCGAACCTTGCCAAAAAAAAAACTGCAAATGAAATTAGGTCTACAAAAAGGCTGCTCATTTTTGTTTGAGATTAGATAGAAGAATTCTGTTTGTTGCTGCATATCAATTGTAAGACCTACGCACAAAATATTTGAATTGTCGAATTTAGGGTTTGTATGGTTTATCCACAGGATGTGGGTCAAACTTTACTATTTTGAAATAATATAAAAAAATCCAAAAACATGACTTAGAACCTCCTAACTTTATTTTTTGTTCAATCTTCATCATTTCACAGGTAATATACGTCTATGATTAAAGAGCTTCACAATTTAAAAAGTTAAAAAATGCCTTTTTTGAACAATTATAAAACAGTTTTTAAGCTTCAAATTGTGACATTTAAGAAAAAGAATGTTCTACCAATATATATTGTTTACCTAACTGAACTATTTGCTGCATTTCTAGGTACCTGATGGACAAATTTTAATCAATTTTGTTTCTCATTTTGCCGCTAGGAGCACTTTGCTTGAAATCACCCTTGCTTATAACTCAAAAAAATGGAGTCCGATTCAAATGCAGTTTTCAGCATTCTGTTCCTTGTTGACAGCACAACAGAATATGATGGAATTCAAAGTATCGGGTGTCGGAAAAATAGTTGCGCTTCAAGAGATTGTGTAAGGTTCGAACATCCAAAAAACTGCAAATGAGAGTAGGTCTGTAACAAAATGACCAAGGGCTGACAACACTCTAAGGTAGAATAAATACCAAACAACTTTTCTTTAAATTATATTTAATATAAAAAATATATACAATGAGAATATTAGAAAAAGAATTAAAGAATATGAAAAAAAAATGCCGGCTAACGGTTTCTTTATCTGCTGGTACAATAGTAACTGCACTGAATTTTCCGTTTTCACTTTAAGCCCGCATATCAATCTACACAATGGCTTACTGATACGAACGCACTTCAATGTGCCACATTCACAAAATGATTCTTAAATGCACAGTACACAAACTATATCACGTGCTCTTATCGATGAACACTGGACCGACTTCCTGCCGTCGCTGTCCCTTCAGTAAATGTGATCTACTTAGTCCACCGTAGATAGCCTGTCGTCCATATGACGCATATGTAGATTCTTCCGTCCTTGTGACTTAGTCTACCAACGGGGTCCCGTATCGACTGTAACCTTTCAGCTTACATAGGCACCATGCCCCAACTAAATACGGCTACAAACAATAAATAGCTCTAATTTACTTATAACACCAAATATAAAGTGCAGACACTGTATTACTTATAATACTACTTTCATACCAATAACAAATCTCTGGTATTACATACGTGCATTTTATACCATACAACAATATTATGGTTTTACATAAGTGCATTAACGCAGAGAACTGCCCTTGTTAGCAATTATATACCAAACATATTCCATACATCTCCACATTTCTTAAATTACATCAGTGCATTAAAAACATAGAACCGTCCTCGTTAGCAATTATATGTAGTGGGTGGATGAATGACAAGACACACCACTATGGGTTCAATAAATCTGTTTTACTTGATGTCATGAAAAGACCTAAAATACAAACATTAAACACAGTATAAGATACATATCCATTATAAGATAATTAAAATATCAATAATCGAAAGATAGAATCGCGAAGTATAAAGTTACAGAAAGACAATCATTTCAGTGATACTAAAAATCTTACCAGGCACGTCAGTAGTAAATTAATATATTAATACATATATAAGCTCAATGGTAAGAGCAGCTATAATATGAAATATACTGTCACCTCCGCGGTGGTAAGTGGTGAAGTGCCGGTTAGTTGGGAGAGGGGCTTGACGGCGGGAAATGGAACAAAGGGACAGGGGCAACCAATCAGGGGACATACCTAAAATAACATTCTAGCAAATACAGTTGTCATAAATCACTCACCACAACTCACTCACCAGGGACAAAACTAACATGTACACTGGACGACACAAGGACATAAGCACTTAACAAGACAAATACAAAACAAGGGACAGAACTGCACATTACTCACACTCCCCCTCTTAGTTGAAATGTCGCCACATTTTCTAAACTTAATAAGATATACCAAGGGTAAAAATAATAAAACAAAATAATTCCTCTGTAAATATAGTTGAGAAAATTTTAAAAAAACAGCCGGCACACCTTGCGCTGTAACCTGTATATAAAGAAAATGAAGCATAATTATTTTATAAGATTTACAGAGAAAATTCACTTTCTAACAGCACTAAATCATATATGCTATATCAAAATCTGCAGTGCTGAAATAATTTGACATAAAACAAGTTACAAATAAATAAAGCGCTGTTTCTGAAAGTAAAAAAAATCATTATGACTAATTGTAAATATAATAACTAAACAAAATATTCAGCTGTCTGCTGACAGGTCCACTCGCCATATCTGTCAGGCGGACGCACAGTGCGTCGTGGCCTAGGGCGCGGAACAGGTAGCGTAGGCGTACTGGGCTGCGCCACAGACTCCGGACTGGGAACTGGGGCAGCAACAGGGATTGGTTCAGCAATCGGGACTGGACTGGAGCAATAAACAGGATTGGGTCGAGGAGTAACAGGACTGTGTCGAGGAGTTACAGGACTGGGTTCAGGATTTACAGGAATAGTATTGGGTCGTACCGATGGAACAAGATCAGGGCGAGCCAAAGGAACGGGGCTGCCCCGAAAACCTGTTGTACTCCTGGGACACACGGTAGAGGTTGACCTGGCAGTGCGAGTATCAGGTCGATAACGTGACGCACGGGGTGAAGCTGGCCGAGTAAGAGGTGTGGCACTGAGAGATGTGTCATGACCTCGACGCTGTGGGATGACATACAAAAGGGAAGAACTTGACTCTGATGAACTGGAGTCAGCGTCATACTTCTTTTGTATGGGGACAAATCTAGTCTTTGGTCTGGCTTTTGGTGTGGCTGGAGGAGCAGGCATTTCCTCATCTGTAGGAATAGACTGGAATGGCAGGAGCATGTTCCGGTGCAAAGTTCTTACAGGTCCGTTGCCAGACTCCTGTCTAACTTTAAACACAGGTTGACCTTCATAAGGAATATCTACAATAACGTAGGGATTCCGTTCCCATTGGTAAGCAAGCTTGTGCTTACCACGAAGGTTCACATTTCTGACCAGAACAATGTCGCCAACTACCAGCTTGTTCTGGCTAGCACGCTTCTGCGCAGCTTCCCTGGCAACTTTGTATGCATATTGCATACGTTTCTGCAACTTAGCAGCATAGTTGCCATGCTGGACTTCTCCGAAGTGGTCCGGGCTGGTTCCAAGAAAAGCGTCAACTGACAGGCGGGGATGCCAGCCGAACATGAGAAAATGGGGAGAAAACCCAGTGGAAGAGCTCTTGGTAGCATTGTATGCTTGCACAAGGGCTGGAACGAAGTCTTTCCAGTTGGCCTTGTGGTCATCGCATAGCGTGCCGAGCATGCGCAGAAGGGTACGGTTAAACCGCTCTGCCGAAGGGTTTCCCATAGGGTGGAAAGGAGTGGTACGAGTCTTGCGGACATTTGCAAGTTTACACAGCTCCTTTATCACACGGGACTCGAAGTTGCGACCCTGATCAGAATGTAATTGTTCAGGGAAGCTGTAATGAACAATGAAATGTTCATAAAGAGCCCTGGCTGTAGTCGAAGCCTTCTGGTTGCGGCAGGGAATTGCCTTGGCATAACGGGTACAATGATCTGTTATGACAAGGACATCCTCGTACCCACCTCTGGACTTTTCAAGCTTCAAGAAATCCATACAAACAAGTTGCATGGGCCTCGAAGTGTTGATGGGTACAAGCCCGGCCCGCGGAACCACAGGCTCCTTCCTACAGACACAGGAAAGACAAGATGCGACACGGTCCTTAATGTAAGACTCCATGCCGGGCCAGAAGAAACGCTGGCGTGCAAGCCAAAGAGTCTTGTCACGACCAGGATGGCCAACGTCGTGGTGAACACCACGGAAAGCAACAGATCGATAGGAAGAAGGAATGACTAGTTGGATGACCTGTTCTCCATCCAAGGATGCGGTACGATAGAGTATACCGTTGTCAAGAGAAAGAGAAGACAAATCGCGAAGTAAACTTTTAACTTCACGAGATAGCTCCTCCCCCCTTGGCCGAGAACCGGACCGCAGGATGGAGATGACCTTGGAAAGGTCGGGGTCATTTGCCTGCTCCTGCCTCCAATCGATAGGGTTGACTGGAGCTGAGGTTGCATCAATGTCGTCACCTAGGAGGATATCACTGTCACAAGTCAGGCTTTCTACAGCAGGAAAGGAGGAAGTTACTGCTGAACAGACAGCCTTGACAGCTTCCGAAAACATCTGTGGCATACGGCTTAAACCGTCGCAATCAGTGTTCGACTTGCCTGACTTGTAAACAATGTCAAAATTGTATGCAGATAGAGCTGCAACCCAGCGGTGACCAGTGGCATCAAGTTTTGCCGAAGAAAGAACATAGGTCAAGGGATTATTATCAGTGAAGACAGTGAAATTATTGTTGTACAGATAGCCATGAAACTTATCTGTAACAGCCCACTTCAGCGCCAGGAATTCGAGCTTGTGAGCAGGATAATTCTTCTCACTTGCTCGAAGTCCACGGCTCGCGTAAGCAATAACTCTCTCTTGTCCATCCTGATCCTGCAGTAGAACAGCGCCTAAGCCGGTACCGCAGGCATCAGTGTGGACAATGAAAGGTTTGCTGAAGTCAGCAAAAGAAAGAATAGGAGAGGAAGTAAGTTTTTCCTTGAGGAGATCAAACGATTTTTGATGAACCTCGAGCCAAGACCAAGGTACTGGACTCTTCTTGCATTTCTTTGTCTTAGATTTGGATTTTGAGTTGGTTGTTCCATGCCCTTCCAGGAGACTATTGAGTGGATGTGCGATCTTAGAATAGTCCTTTATGAAACGCCTATAGAAACCAGCTGTTCCCAAAAAGCTTCGAAGTTCTGAGACATTCTTGGGAACAGGCCAGTCAGAAATTGCAGAAGTCTTAGACGGATCAGTAGAAATACCGTCTTCAGAGATGACATGGCCAAGATAGGTGACAGAAGACTTAAAGAATTCGCATTTTGAACCTTTAAGTTTGAGGCCACATGTCTGAAGACGGTGAAAGACCGACTCCAGACGAGAAAGATGTTCCTCAAAAGTTTCAGAAAAGATAAGTATGTCGTCAATGAAGACAAGGCATTCCTTAAGGTTAAGATCACCCATACACTTTTCCATAAGGCGCTGGAAAGTTGCTCCACTGTTGGTAAGGCCAAATGGCATGCGGTTGCATTCATAAAAGCCCAAATTACCAACAGAGAAGGCGGTCTTATGCTTATCTTCTTCTTCCATCTCAACTTGCCAGTAACCAGACCGCAAGTCGAGTTTGGAGAAGAATCTTGAACCGACCAATGAATCAACAGTGTCGTCGAATCTGGGCAACATATAGGCATCTTTACGCGTTCTGGAGTTCAACATCCGAAAATCCAGACAGAAGCGCAATGAGCCATCCTTCTTTCTGACCAAGACAACATTGGATGAGAAAGGACTGTCACTCTCTCGAATGTCACCACATTCAAGCATGTCCCTGAGATGCTGTCTAACCTCCTCATACATGCCAGGAGGGATCTTGCGGTACGGCTGCTTGAATGGAGTGTCATTCTCAAGAATAATTTTGTGCTTAACCAGATTCGAACAACCGAGATCAGTTGGACCAGTAGAGAAAATACTTTTCCAGTTCCCAAGAACCTGACGAACGCGGAGAATTTGTTCTGGAGACAGGTTCTGGGTATCGATCTTGACACCAAGATCGCCGACTGGATCCTTGACAGGTGGAACAACCGAAGAAGTAGAAGAAGAAGAAAGATGGGAAGAAATGTCAACGACCTTGACCTCGTTGAGAACACAGATGTCAGACTTAGGACGAATGATAATGGTCTTAGCTGACATGTTACAAAGCCTGACAGGAACCTTGACACAATTGCCATGTTTTGGAACACTGAAAACATGGGGTCTCACAAGGCAGGGACTATCTGGTAAGATGTTCTCTGTAACAACTTTCTGAATGCCATGATTAAGACCTCTTGCGATACCATTCACAGAAACAGACTCATAAGGGCCAATCGCAATGACATGGTCATTGGTCGACTTAACTGTAAATGGATCACAAATAAGGGAGTCAAAAGCTGTTTGCCAAGGTTCAGGCAAAATTTGATCTGACAAGGATACAGATGACTTACAACGTCGGATGACGTTAGTGCCTATAATAACTGGACAAGATGCTGTGTCGGGAACAACTAGGGCAGGGACTTGAAGCTTAAAGTTCAAAGTTGGAACTGACATGGAGACTTCAATATAGCCTAGAATATCCAACGAGTTACCATTGGCGACAGTGACATTCATATCAATGCCAAAGTCAGATATGTCTTTCAAAGGGGGTTTACTTGGTAAAGATCTGAAGAAAGTGTCAGAAACAGTAGTGACCATAGAGCCACTGTCAATAAGACCAAGAACAGGAATGGAATCAATGACAATGTTAGACACATTGGAAGTACCAATCAAATCTGAAACATCAACATACTGAGTATGGCCAACAACCTTGCCAACCCCCGAGTGGCCTCTAGCAGGGGCGGCTACCAGTTTGGGTGACCTGCAAAAGGCTGGTTCCTGGTATACTGGCGGCTGTTGCCTCTACCACGTCGAGAATGGTTACCTCTACCTGTGTATCCCTGGGTCCTTGGAGTAGTGTTACCCTGTGAATTAGGAAGGGTAAAAGAAGGACGTAATAATGGTGGGGGAGTAGGGTGGGGAACTTGAGGCTGAGATGGAGGGACACTTGTATGAGATTGACTAGAAGAGTGTGACAAAGAGTCAAGGCGTTGCAATATAGCCGAAAACTTTTTATCAACACCAGATTGAACAGAAGAAATCCTTGAGTTCAATCGCTGTTCTAAGTCGGACAGCTTTTTGTCAAAGCTAGACTCCAGTTGCTGAGAAGAACAAGGCTGCTGTTGACTAGAAGCATGTGTAGACTTAGATGACTTGGATAGGGATAAGGAAAGTTCTTTCTCTACTTGCCTCACATCTCTAAGGAAGGAATCATAGTCAACAGCTGCATCAAGCTTATGGCGGGTATTGGTGCGTAACACCTCAGTGCGTAACCCTGACCATAATCTCTCACACAGAAGTTCACTGCGATCAGTACATGGCATATGACTATCTCCAAATGCCTGATCATGAGCAGACTCAAGCCTACAACCAAAAGAGGTCACAGATTCATCAGAACGCTGGGACAAATTGAAAAACTCCTTCATAGAAATAGACTTGTGAGATGGTTCACCATAGTTAACTTCAAGTTTATTCAAAATTGAGTAAACAGTGACTGAATCACCTAAAGAGACAAGTAATCTACGGGCAGTACCACGAAGAGAAGACCTCATGGCTTGTAAGATTAAGGAATCAGACAATGATGGGTCCTTCCTAAGACATCTTACCTCATGTCGCCATTCATGGAAATTGATCTCAGATTTGGGTGTTGGTTCATCACCTGAAAATGAAGGGATCTTTGGGACCTTGGTAGTCATCTGAGAGGGCTGATTAAAACTAAATGGGGTCATTGCAGGTTGTGACAACAATGGGGTTGTTGTAGATTGCGACGACAATGGCGGTAAATGTTTTTGCAAAGTAATGGGGGACAGCTTTTCAGGAAGCTTAGTTACCTTGGGTGCTATGAAGTATTTCTTGGAGAGTAACTTCAACATTTCCTCTTCAGTAGGGAAAGGAACATCACCAAAAAAAAAAAAGTAAATACTAAGTTATAATGAATAATGTAAAAACAATAAAATAAACAAAAAACAAAAAGCAAATCAGGACATTTAATTAACTAATGCATAATCTTTTTAAATCTACATTGGGAATAGTGTAAAAATAAATAAATGAAAAGAGTTTAACTATGAATTCATAACCTATATGTGATGTTTACAGGTCAAACAGGATCAAAGGGGAGGGGTCAAAGGTTAAATGACATGGGGGTGGGGTCTTCTTGACTAAATGAATCAAAGTAAATCAAATCCAAAGAAAAATTGCACTGTTATATATATATAAATGGGTGTCTAAACTATTTACCTAAACAAATAGCAATAGCAGTCATCTGCAAAAGAAAAGTTCAATTGTGCCTTCACAGAAAATTCCAATTATGTAATATGAAAATAAACAAAGTGCACACAAATGAATACAAGTTATTTTCAAATCAACATATTAATCTTAAAGAACAAACTGTGAACTTCTATTACAGCAACCGGCTAACCTGAAATAAATAATTTTCATTAATTATGAATGAAATTTCAAAATAATTTGAATTCTACTTCAAAAATGCTAGATCAAACACTCTGTAAAAGAAGAAATCTTTAAACAGGAAATTATTTGATCAAAATAAGGAAACACAGATAAATGGGAAGCTCATACACTGAAATAAAAAAACAATTAGCACACAGAAATCATGTAAACATTTAGGCCACTATCTGAAGGGCTGAACACAAAACACAAATTCAGGTCACCCCCTGCAAACATGTAATTATGACACAAACAAAAACATGAAATACACACAAGACAAATATGGGATCACTTTCAAAAATCTCTCACACTTGTAAATGGGAAATGTGCTGGGAAGGGGAAAATTTCTGAAAAGAATGGGACTTGTTAGTGATTGGCAGTGAAAATGTGCAAATGACAAATATTTCTTAACAAAATTATAAACACAAAAATGCCAGAATTCTAATTAAAGAATACCTAAATATTCAGAAAATATTACACATGAAGCAATATCAAGCAGTATTTAGAAACAAAATAACATAAGAAAACAAAAATCAAAAGCACTTTTGCACAACAGTGTCTCTCAGGCAATAAACTGCATAAGCAATAAGTAATGTCAATGCTGCCTAATATAAATAATAAAAAGGCAAAAAAATACAAACAAAATATGGAACCGTAAGAGAAGCGTAATCAAAATTAAATGACAGCTGAATCAAAACTAGGTCAACAATTTATTGTCGCGAAATTACGTTGCAAATCAAGAAAAATAATAATTTAAGCGGGACGCAAACAATGACAACTGAAAATTAGGATATGAACGGTCAAAAAAAAAATGAACAAGCAAATTTGAAAAATAAAAACCAAATGTAAAAACAAACCGATTCAAAAATTTAAGGAAAAATGACAATAAATGAGTACTTACGGTTCCAAAACATCAAAATATCCTCAAATAAAGTAATTCACAAAACACACAACACAAATATTGCACTTATCACAAAAAACACAGTTCCTGGATTCCTTCGCGTTGTTCCGAAGATGACGTCAAACGGGGGGAAATTCCAAATATCACGTGATCCTAGCACAGCTGTTGACTGTCAAACAGAATGACAGAACGTTCATGAATGGAATAACGGCACACACAAGTGTCTCTCGCGAGATTAAAATATGGCCAAAAATAGATCGAGAAAAAAAATGGTGATGAGTTCTTCACGATGAGGTCCGCGGCGGATCTGGTCACGTTCGTCAGCCTCGTCTTGGCGTCCTTACCGTGTCGGGATCCCCTCAACGCAAATACTGTCAATCCGACGGCCTGGCCTGATACCTTCCATCATTATTCCCCGTCGGGGAGCCAAATTTGTAGTGGGTGGATGAATGACAAGACACACCACTATGGGTTCAATAAATCTGTTTTACTTGATGTCATGAAAAGACCTAAAATACAAACATTAAACACAGTATAAGATACATATCCATTATAAGATAATTAAAATATCAATAATCGAAAGATAGAATCGCGAAGTATAAAGTTACAGAAAGACAATCATTTCAGAATCTTACCAGGCACGTCAGTAGTAAATTAATATATTAATACATATATAAGCTCAATGGTAAGAGCAGCTATAATATGAAATATACTGTCACCTCCACGGTGGTAAGTGGTGAAGTGCCGGTTAGTTGGGAGAGGGGCTTGACGGCGGGAAATGGAACAAAGGGACAGGGGCAACCAATCAGGGGACATACCTAAAATAACATTCTAGCAAATACAGTTGTCATAAATCACTCACCACAACTCACTCACCAGGGACAAAACTAACATGTACACTGGACGACACAAGGACATAAGCACTTAACAAGACAAATACAAAACAAGGGACAGAACTGCACATTACTACATATATACCAACAATTATTCTCAAAATGACATCGAATATACATAATAATGCAGAACTATGTACTTAGATTCCTCGGCTTATAGAACCAAAACTTAGAAACTACCGAAAATTAAATACGATTGTACACTTGTTTCCAGAGAAGAAACATACAAAAAAAAAAAATGAAATACAAAATAAAATTTTACTCACACAAGCTCCGTAATGTAATTTGGTCAGAATATTCTAGACTGGACTAGGTATCTTCCGTAGCTCCCATCGATATCTGACACTGAGTCTCCATACAAATCAACTTATATACTAAAACCCCATGATTTACTCTTAAAAAACCAATATCACGTGAATCGTGCAATAAATTGTAAATCGCTGAATCTCGTGCATCCCGAAAAACACTGACAACACTGAGGTATACTGATAAAAAGGCCCTATGTAAAGAAACTATAGGTTTAAACTTCTAAGCCTTAAACATCTCTCTTAATATACTTAAAACTTAGCAAAACAGTAGATATAACCATTTCAAACCCTAATCATATCTCATTCTGAACAAAAGGTAATAAAAGAAACCTGTGATAAACCTTATATAACCAAAATCGCCTAACACAGTTCAACTCTGGCCTACGTGACAAATACAACGTACTCTAAATCTACGCTTATTTTCAGGCCACGTCAAAATTATTTTGTGACAAGGTCTACGTAAAACCTGCCCAATTTTGTTTGAGATTGAAGAATTCTGTTTGCTGCATATAATTTGCAAGGCATATACGCACAAAATATATGAGGTGGTGAATTTAGGGTATGTATAATTTGTTCACAGTATGCGTTCAAACTTCACTATTATTTAAAAAGAAATAAAAAAATTCAAAAACATAACTTTTTGGGTTTTTTGAAGCTCCTAACTTTATTTTTGTTCAATCTTCATCATTTTTTTTCACAGGTAATGTACGTTTATAATTAAAAGAGCCTCACAATTAAAAAAGATAAAAAAAGCAATGGGCAAGGTCATATTACTATTATTGTTTTCTTCTTGGCCCCCCAAAAAACTCCAAATCTAAAAATATTTTATTGGATATGGATGGACAAAAAGTGTAAGTTCTCGGAGAGCGTATTCCTGTGATATTTAGTTTTTGAAGAACGTGCATGATTTGGTCATTTTATGGCAGACCAAATGTTGATCCTTTTTTGAACAATTGTTGATCAGTTTTTATGCTTCAAATGTGTCATTTAAGAAAAAGAATGGTCTACCAGTATATATTGTATACCTGATTAAACTATTTCCTGCAACAACAACATCTGCCATGCATCATCTTAAATCTTACACACAATATGTGCTGTTATGAAGGATTTTTACAAACTTCATTGCAAATGTTGTTTACAGATATTGTCTCTTTATGTCCACCATACTCGTGACAGCCACATTTTGAGTTTACTAACGATAACTGAAAGCGCCATTTTGGAAATAATATTTTTGACTGTTTTTTGGAATTGTTCATTTTTTTTTTTTTAATTGTTTTCAAATACCATCGACAACTTATTACATTTGAGTGGAATACCCGTACACTAA
>CM037791.1:20481379-20531379 GCA_021229015.1 Solen grandis
TGCGACACGAATAAGCTTATTCCTGTGCGAGATACTCTTGGACAGATTTAGGAAAGTCTTTTTCACAAAAGAATCAGAGGTATGATTTTCTATTATTTCCAAGCCTTCAAGTAATTCAACATGTAACTTATATTGGTGACGGTGAGAAAGGCTTTTAAAACTCAAATTATCCTTCTTTTTGTTACTGTTCTGCGATCTGGAGAATTATTTCTTCAAATCACAAATCTTAGAGTCAAAATATGATCTGGATAGACTGCCACATCTGTCTTCGCCGCTAGCATGCTCAAAAACTCCAGAAGGTGAAGAAAATCTCTCAGGAAGAGAAAGGTGTAAAACTTTGTATTCAGCCATGAGAAGTAGAAGAACCAGCGGAGAGGAAAATAACCGTTACGTCTGCTCGCAGTTTGTCGACCCGTCGAATGACAAAAACCCGCGTGGTCACTGAGCACTGGAAAATCATGAAGAAACATCCCCGCTTCAGAGAAGCGGTGTGCGACGGGATACAGAATGACCCATTACGACCGTGAATAAATATGTAAATAATAAATCTTTTTCATATATTTTCTATCGTCACAGTTTAAAATCTTAAGCCAATATCTTATGATGTTTTAAAATCTCTTCCCAACCCACCATAAATAAAATCATTTTGTGTAGATAATTTTGCTCAAATTATCCTCTTACAAAACTGTTAATGACATTACCGTAAACAAAACCCCAACCGTATTGTTGCTATTAGCTTATCAAATAAATCTAATATATGATGCACGGATATGTCAGTAAATTTATTATGTATTTTTTTCATAATCAAAATACCTTTAAAGGCGTTTGAGCGGGTTTTTCTAACGGACAGATTTTTCTAAAAAAAAATGCATGTAAGCACTTTAGACTTTAACTAAAAGATATATGAACTAAAAATAGGGGTCACCATGCTTGTTTTAGAGATCAAGCTTATGGAAGAGCATCACTCTTTGCTAAAATTTGTTGAAAAAACATGGCATTAAAAAATAAGAAAGATTTCGTGTCTAAATACTGTAACAGCATATTAAAATATTTTTAAAAATATTTTTATCACCATTTGTAACTTACAATGAATTCTTAAGTTACAGATAAAAATAATGTCAAATATGCATTGAAAATACAAATCGGGCATAAAATCTCATTTGTGCCCGGACCAAAATGTTTACAAAAACTGTCCAAAAACTGTGAAATTTTATATATATTTTTCTAATTAAAATAAATTTCAACGGACAGATTTCCTTTATTTTTTTCAGAATCAGTTCTCTTATATAGATGCTTTCTGAAAATTTAAAAAAAAACTCACACGATTTGTTTTTTTTAACTAGAATTGTTTTTGTATTGAAACTTTAGCCAAATTTGCACAAAACCACTAAAATGTGAATTTTTGTACCTTCAAAATTTGGCAAATATAATTTTGATGATATTTTTAACACATGAATCTTAAAATTTGGGCTTTCTTCTATCATTCTTCTTAAAATAAATGAGAAATTCCAAAAATTGTGTTTTACCAAAATCAAAATCTGCTGCAACCCGCTGAAACGTCCTTAAGAGCTTGACCGATAAAGTATTTTTGTGCTTCAGAAAACGATCCCCCAGATCCCCCAGATCTACTACTACAGAATACTACTACTAGGTACGAGAAATCATATACCCTTGTTGTCATAATAAAGTGCTAAATTGTTTGGCATCCGCCCACCTTTTCTAAATATCATAATTTTACTTTTATCTTACATTAAAGAGGCAATATGACAGATACGTCAATTTGGCTTGAATATTTTGAAACACTCAGTTTGTAACAAATCATGGACATTTATTATTTACGATGGGCCTTCCAGAAGGAAAATGTTCATAAAAACTCGCCTGGTCCCTGATATTACCTACGGATTATCTACAATACCGTAATCATGAACAAGTACAGAATTTCACGGCCACCAATTCAGCTGTTTCTGACAAGTCATTTACATATATATAAAAACAGGCCATCTAAAAGTAGAAGTGCATGCACCACTTCATCTGGAAGGGAAGGTTAGTGTTCAACTTTAATGAAATATTTCTCCGATGAAAAACACATTGTTATGCAACTGGAGAAAACATTAGTTCATTTTCTCTTCAGAACTTTACTGGCTTAGGAGGTGAAATGGTTTGGCCAACATTTGCCTGGCACATATAGTATAAACACACACCTCAACATTCACACCACGCACGGAATATACATGGGGACACTCGCCAGATACCTGTTTTGTTACAAATGCTTATGATTATGCATGACCTACGAGGTCAATCTGACTACATGACAGAGCTCGATCGATTCCGGAAGTCTTCGTGTAAATATTCGGAAATCTTCGTGAAGGGGAAGAGGAATTAATTTCCTACAGTCATTTGATATTTTAGTGATTCTGTCGACATCAATCGGGCTAGCCGTTTGACATGCAGAGGCAATGTTTTGCATATCGTCAAAAGAATAATTGAACTTTCATATTTTCACCTTATTTTCTATATTGTATAGCATTTATTTTGGATAGTATTGCAACTTTAATAATAAATTTCCAACGTTCACAATAATTTTCCAGTGCAATTAAACTAGATTTTAATTCAGCACTACTATTAGCAAATATAACAATATCATTTGTATACAATACAAAGCCTCTATACCTCTAAAACATCTATACCTTCAAGTCCCTTTTTCTATAAAAAAAAGTTATTCTAAACAATTTAAAAACATGGAAAATAAGAATGGCGATTAACACTCCCCTTGCTTTTCACCGAGAGTTCAGTCAAATTCTTATTACAAAACACTTTCCGTTTAAAAGTAGGAGAAACTATATCATCAATAATCTCGGGCAAACGATTCACACAACAATTAATATTGGAACTGTGTGAACTCCGAATTGAATGAATATGTATTTTTCTGCGTTTGAATGAAATGAATGAGCAGATAAATAATTTCCCTTGTCGTGAAATATACGGGTAGGTGTCGCTGTAAGGCACGTGCTGTCCGTGCGTCTCCCCAGTAGCTAAGTCATTAAGCTTTGGGCAGCCGACAGTGCAACACCGTTAATTTTGACCAGTAATTTCAACCATGTGTGAAGAACAGCCACGTGGTCAAACTAGTATCGGGTTTGATTTGCAAATTCAGCAGGTTTTGTCTGAATTAAGACAAGAAGTGTCATCTTGCGTGAGGAGGTACAGAGAAATAGTTCATGTGTAAAAACAGAAGTCAAGAAGCTAAACACTATTAAGGACTTAGTGTGGAAATTTCAAGGAAACCGGGCCAATTTCAAGTTTAAAACGGACTTAGAGGACACAGTAAAGCAGGCTATCTGGGCCATTGAACACAGAAAAGTGTGCTATTGTGCTGAGTTTTTGGAGGAAGCAGGCGAAAAGCTCAGAAAACGTAATAAACTTATTCATGTAGCAGATTCGTCTCCCGGTGGGTGGAAGACGGTGAGGCAGTACGAAAACAACCCAGTAGCCAGTGATAGTGACGATGAGGCCAAAATCTACAAGGCCGGGAATCGGGCCCTTAAACGCAAGCGGTCCACAAGTTCAAGCAAGAGTAAATCGGCCACAGCTACAGTCAGTCGGTGTCCTAGTGCTAGTGATGTTGCCACTATGCCTTCACCTTCGATGTTTCCTGTCAGGCCGTTTATTCAGCAGCCATTTCCAGATAGATCCTTTCGTGGCTACCAAGGAGCTTGAACCGGTCCTTCCTTCGGCAGCGGTTTCGTGCCAACAGGCGCCTGTTTCGCATGTGGTGACTTCCGTCATTTCCGAAGGGACTGTCCTCAGGTTATCAAGCCTGGAGCCGGAGACCAGTCTATCACAAAGAAGTGATACATCGTCTTTGAAAGATGAGTATATTTTGACTATGCACGTTTTACTCACGATTATTTTGAGTATGAACAGGGGCAAAAGTGTATTATAGTTAGAGGTAGATTTAGGCAATGTTTGCAATTTTGGAAAAATATTGGTACAAATAGCTTCACTTTTGATACTATAGAGTTTGGGTATAATATTCCATTTTATTCTACGCCTCCTAAATGTATTTTGAAAAACAATAAATCTGCTTTAAAAGAGAGTGGATTTGTAGCTGAAGCAATTCAGAATCTGTTGGATAGAGCATTGATTGAAAAATGTATTGTTGAGCCTTTTGATGTTAATTATTTGTTTCTTTTCAGAGTTTTGGCAAAAACGGTTGATTTTAGACTTGCGTGTTGTAAATAAGCACCTATGGAGACATGTTAAATATGATGATATCAAAATTGCACTGTCTTTTTTGCAAAAGGGAGACTTCATGGTAAAATTCGATGTTACCAGTGCTTATCACTTTATAGAGATTTACAGGCCGCACACTGAATGTCTAGGGTTTTCTTGGGCCGGATGTGATGGCGTAGTACATGTTTACAAGTGTTTAGTTTTACCTTTTGGTTTGTCTTCAACATGTTATATTTTTACGAAACTTACCAGGCCTCTCATTTCAAAGTGGAGAGGAGAGGGCAAAAGAGTGTCATTGTTTCTAGATGACGGTTTGGGTTGCAGTAGTTCATATGGCGATACTTACAGATGGGGAACTAGATAAAACAGGATTTATTATCTTCTGGATTTGTCCCTAATGCAGATAAGTCTGTATGGATACCAATTCAAGTTTTAGTATTTTTGGGTACACTGCTTAATTCGGGTGATGGTAAAATCGCTTTACCTGATAATAGAGTCAGCAAAGTTAAATCTACCATATGCGTTGTTTTGGATGATTTAAAAATACAAAGACGCGTGGACGTGAGAAAATTAGCATGCTAAGTAGGTCAAATAATCTCTATGGCTGTTGTTATAGGTCATCTGTCCGAGATAATGACCCGATACCTTAGCATAGATATTGCGAAGGCGTACAGTTGGGATTCGTATAAGTAAGTAAGTAAATTTTTTTATTATAGTGACATGTGTTACAAGTAATGTGATACAATACATACAAAGATTATACATATTAACACCCGGCCCCATGGGCCTATAAGTCACCTTAAAAAAAAAATTAATTATAAGCGTGTATAAGTATTAATGTACAAACATAATATACACAAAGATTATGGCTAAATGTCAGTTTGACAGACTTAAAATGTTGCAAGATAGTGGTACATGCAAATATGCAAAATCAACTCACAGATATAAATGATTTCGTCGTATGATAAGTGCCTTCACAATAAATTTGGCTGTTTTACGAATATTGTCATTGAATAAAACACATAGTTTTTGTTTGATGGTACAATTTAAAAAGCTCAGATGAGAGAATAAATCGCCAAATAATTCAGATCGTAAATCATTATACAATGTACAATAAAGTAAGAAATGTATTTCACTTTCAATTTCATTACTATTGAATTGTGTGCATATTCTGTCATGTAATGGTTCATTTACGAACCTACCAGTTTCAATTCGCAAGGGAAGTATACCACAACGAAGCTGAGCGAGCGCTGAGCGCTCGTGTTTAGACAAGTTTAAAAGGACATATTGTTCAGTTTTGAAATCCTGTTTAAATAGTCTGTACGTTCTTAGTTTGGGGTATGATTGCAATGCTGACCGCCAGTTCTCCTTATAATGATCATTGACCCTGTCTGATGCCAACTTTATATCAACAATTGACCTATTTATAAAATGTTCCCCCAGGCCTAGTGTGTCCATGACGGTTTTTATTTCACTGCTCCAGTTATTGTGACACAGTCTATAGTCTGTTTCAAACACCTTTTTTGTTAACCGATCATCGTGCATTAATTGTAATCTGTTCCAAAAACGTAACATATTGATCCATCTTCTATATCGACAAGATATCCAACCGACATCCCCGGAAATTGCGGTTACGGGCGTGAAGCGATGTACCCCTAGAAAGTAACGAATTGCTCGATACTGTACATTGTCTGCAACCTGGTACTGCTTAAAACCCCATATACTTGAGCAATAATCTAATACAGGAACCACACAACTATGATACAGTTTATCAAATGTTTTAAAACCTATGTCTTTATGACCATGAGAATTTTATTGATAATACTACCAAGTGCCCGGCCACCACTTTTACTCAGCGATGTGCAATGATCTACAAAATTACACTTTTCAGAAAAAATTACTCCAAGATACTTATATTCCTTAACTAACTCTGAGGTATTGTTTTCGATATGGAAATAATATTCGGTTCTCTTTGCGTTTCCTCCCCTAAAGTGCATGCATTTCGATTTATCAGTATTTATCAGTAATCGCCACTTTTTACACCACTCTTGCAGGGTATCAAGCATAGACTGCAACTTTTCCTCAGTATCAGAAACCAGCACAATATCATCAGCATAAAGGAGTAAAGATAATGAGGTTTCTCCTATACAGATACCGGCATCAAGGCCATTTATTTCGTGCACAAGGTCATTTATGAAGGTCTGGAAAAATTTTAGGAGACAAATTATTACCCTGAGCTACCCCAGATTTAATATCAAACCAGTTAGTGAGATTACCGTTAATTCGAATACTTGCCATTGTGCGATCGTATATTGTTTTAATGTTTTGGTAAAGTTTCCCGTCTACTCCACAAGATAATAGTTTATACAGCATCATATCTCTTTGAACAAAATCGAATGCTTTTTTCAGGTCTATGAAAGCTGCAAATACTTTCTTATTATTTTTTATAAAACTGTTGAGCGTAAAAATGTGATCCTCACAAGATCTGTCCTTGCGAAACCCGTTTTGTTCATCGGCTAGAATATTATTTTCGGCCAAAAAAGACGTAAGCCTGCGATTTATAAATGCACTGTACACTTTACTAATGCTCGAAAGCAAGCTTATTCCACGGTAGTTTAATGGGACACGTTTATCTGAGTTACCGTCCTTTAGTAACGGGAAAATTACAGCTTTTCTCAAGTCACAAGGAATAATGTTAGTGTCAAAAATCAATTGAAACAACTTATGAAGTGCCGCAATAACAGGTGGGGTTTTTAACACAACATACGGTATATTATCAATACCACAAGCAGATTTTGAATTCGTTGCCATGACGATATTTGCGATTTCTTCAATGGTAATGTCTCTATTTAGGGTTTCATTTGACGTATACAAAGAGTCATCAATACTCATTTCTAACAGCTGCTTGTGAGTTAATACTCTTTGAAAAAATTCATCATCAAACCCATCATTATTTACTCCGTTATATAGGCTTTCAAAATCACGCTGCCACCTTCCGTATACCCCCGACTGATCCCTCAGGACATTACCATCGGCGTCAGCCACTTCCTCGGGTATTGAATTATTCCTACGAGGCCCTAAGTTTTTTATTTTGCCCCAAAATTCATTTGGATTTGATGTTGTCATTGTTTCAATATCGTCTGCAATAGAACGTCTATATTCACGCTCACATTGACGTAGACGCTTATCAAAACGGGTCCGCGTATTTAGATAATGCATACGTTTAACTTAACGCTCAGCACGCGAGACCTTGCACGTAAGAAATTCATTCTCTGAAACTCTCATAGTATTCCATAAATTACTCAATTCATCATTCCAATACGGCTTATTAACTTTGCGACGTTTATTCATTCTCGGAGAAGTTTTATATTTAGGAATATTACACCTCATTTCTGAATTTATAATTTCACAGAGACGAGAGTAAATAGTATCAACCTCATATTGCGTTTCCCTGTTACGATCAATCAATACAATAACCTCTAATAAAGCATTCTTGGTCCTATCGTTTTCCATAAAGTCACACGGTATTTTGTTCAGCTTGTATTTTGGTTCAGTATCTTTCTTATACTCTGCATTGTGTTGCATTGAGTAATTGTTACCTAGACCCCTAACGGTAAACTGGCCTTTCAGTATAGAGTGATCTGGCATCCTTGATCGTTGACCTAGTAATCCCTGCAGATTAAAGTCATCGACTATAGTCTGTATTGGAATAACAGAGAACGATTCCCAGCAATTAATGTTATCATGTGGTACACACATATAATCAACTACTGACTTCCCTTTACCAGAAATACAAGTGTAATTGTCACAAGCAAACCTACCATTCAATACGCAAAACTTTGAATCATTTAAAAAATCGATCAATTCTCTACCATGTTGATTAACAGTCTGAACAATTGATTGTCTTATAGGTATATGGTCTATCTCATCGAGGATATCTGACAAATTTCCTAGCCTTGCATTGAAATCAGCACATATAATCATATAATCACAAAAGCTGTACAAATATATCAGGGACAAAATATGTGAAAAGAATTCTTGAGCATTTCTACCCCAAACAGAGTTTTCTGGCGATAAGTAGCATGAAAACATTAATACACTGTAATCTAATGATCGATGTTTAAGTTCTATACACAAAATCCCTTCATATGATTTATCCAGAATATTTACATCATATAACTCAAAAATCCATGACCTAATTAAAACACCAACTCCCCCCGATCCCTTAGGCGCATTTTTATGTATACAGTCTCTGTTATTTCCTAACCACACATAATTCTCAATTTCAATTACCTCATCGTTCATGAGATGTGTCTCACATACAGATATGATATCTGCATCAGTAGCATTTATAAGTGCACACCTTAAGTCATGGTTGTTTGTCGTCCAGCCACAAACGTTCAAATGGGCGACACTTATACTGTCATGGAGACGGGTGCTGTCCTAAGCAGACTGCGCTTCCGGCCCATCGCCTCGCGTTCGCTGTCTCAGTCGACCGTTCGCGTCCATACGGAAGTTATGTCCGTTGGGCATCTCACGGAGTAATGTACGAGTGTTTAACTCTATAAGTCTTTCAGCGTGAGATTTGCTGCTCTTCAGGTAGACGTGTTTGTATTGCTCCGTACCATTAAGCATCATTTTGCTCCGCAACACTTTTATTTTCTCGTCAAGAGAAGCGAGGCTGATCTTGACAAGTCCCGGTTTAGTTCGGATACTCGAGCGAAGTCTCGTCGCCGCGATAACAGTAACGCTGCTAGCCACCTCATCCCCTAGGGCAGTAATCAGTTCTTTGGCCTTGTCTAGGATCCTTTCTCCTTCCGTAAACGGTAAACCGCTCGCTGTGATGGTCCGGTCGGGGTCATCAAGAGGGTTCAAAGGTTGTGCATTATACCTCTGCTGTCCGGAATCACCGACATTCAATGAACTACAGGTGCTCTCGACTGTGTTAATCTTACCCCTCAGGGATTGAACATCTCTCACGAGATTGTCTATGCGTGTTGTTTCACGGCTGATCTCTAATGTGACGTCATCACGAATGGATTTGACTTTTTGGTCAATGTTTACCATAAGATCTTGTCTCAATTTATCGATTTTACTGTCTAATGTTTTTCTCAAACCATCTTGGCCTTTCTTAATATCAATCACAGATTCAATTAAAGAGTCCATTTTCCCAGACAACTTATCAATATCCCACTTACTAGATGGTTGATCTGAGGAACCCGGCCCTTGGACGCAACCAGACCCTGTAGCCATTTTTACAGTTGTATGTGATGGAGATGTGGGGGTACGTGCACCACTAGGCGAGTCAAACACCTGAGGTACCTGAGGTACTTCGTTTGATGCATACAGCACTGCACTTGCCTGCCCGATAACCTGGCTAATATTTAGGCTGCTGTCCTGATCATGATCACTGTTCTGATCGTCCGACCCGCCATATTTGGATTGTTTACACTGGCTAGAGTTTAAGTCCGAGTCACTGCTCTTTTTTCGCTTATTTCTCCTGCTCCGCACACCCATAAATGTTTGTATAACATACAGCAGTACTTTAACCAATATCTCCCGCACAATATATCCAAATTAATCCTCTATATCCTTTTAAAACGCAACAAATATCAAATTTTTTCACTGAGAAATTAAACTGACCGCCATAACACCTTGATCACGTGACCGTATATTACTGTATCGGAGGATAGTTTGTGCCAGATAGTTTTGGAGCATGGTAATATAGACCTTAATTTCAGGATGATAGCGCTGCATCTTAGATTTTAGATATACCAAGTTATGTATATATAGCGGTATCACATTAGGTGCAATATTGCTAGTCAGTCTGGGAGCAGACGGCTGTTATAACAAGCGGTATCGCAAGTCATCTTATGATTATTATCTCTTTGTATTAGTTATAGACTTAATGAGACAAATTTTTATTAACCATCTTTTTATACATTTATTTTGGCAGTGTCACAAAGACGAGATAGATGAGCTACCGGAAATGTTGGCCGGCAAGGTGGACCTACTACCAGATATAATGGCGTTATCATGCGCACTTGGTACTAGCCGCAAACACCAATATGGTTTCAATCGTTGGCAAAAGTGGGCTATAGCAATCGGTTTGGGGAGTGTGGAAATATTTCCGGCTAAGGCATTTCTATTGGCTTTATATCTGACTTCTTTAATTCAAAGCGCAAGCAGTGCTAGTCCAGTTATAAGTGCGTATTATTCAATTAAGTGGTTTCACGATATCAATGGCTTAAGTACGCCGACCAGTTCTCCGTTAGTTGTCAATATCCTAGAAGCTGCTAAAAGGTTACTAGCCAAGAAAATAATTAAAATAGAAGTAATGACGGTAGATATTCTTTCATCCATGTATGATAGGCTTTATCAGTATTAAAACGCAAAAAAAAAAAAAAAAAAAAAAAAAAAATCAGCGAATTATTTGTGCAAGTTTACTGGGACTTCCTGGATTTTTCGTAGTTCAGAATTATTAAACATTCTTGTTTCTGATTTGGTTTTCTATTCGTGGTATTTTGCTGTTTTTTTTTAGAGTAGCAAGACTGAAAAATATAGAGATGGCTCTTGGGTTTTGATAACTAGAACTGGTACCAAGTTATGCCCTGTTGTGAATACTGAGAACTTTAGAGACTGGGCAAAGTTACAAGTGTCCGATCCTGTGTTTTGTAATCTTAGCAAGTGTCAGGATGGCTATAAGAGACGGAAAGCTGTGAAAGCTATGTCATACACGTGTTTAAGAGATGAATTTAGACGTGCATTTCAGCCACACGTGACTGATATCTCAAAGTATTGCTTGCACTCTCTAAGGGCCGGCGGTGCTTCTGCAGCGGCTAACAAAGGCATTAAAGACAGAATGTTCAAACGTCATTGACGATGGATGAGTGAAAATGCTAAAGACGGCTATGTGAAAGATAATAATTAAGTGATTTTTTGTTTGTTTTTAGCTCACCTGAGCACAAAGTGCTCAAGGTGAGCTTTTGTGATCGCCCTTCGTCCGGCGTCCGTCGTCGTGCGTCGTCAACAATTTGCTTTAAACGACATCTCTGAAACTGCTGGACAGAATTTAATGAAACTTGGCAGGAATGTTCCTGGGATGAGGCTCTACAAAAGTTGCTAAAATAAAGTTGATCCATGAAGAACTCTGGTTGCCATGGCTACAAAAAGAAAAATAATTTGAAAACTTTAAAAATCATCTCCTTCAATTCTACTGGCCAGATTTCAAAATAATTTGGTACAGATGTTCCTTGGGTCAACCTCTACCAAAGTTGCTAAAATTATTCCGATCCGCCAGGGGCGGGGCTTATTTGCCTTATATGTATATAGAGAAACCTTTAAACAACATCTCCTCTGAAACCACTGGACATAATTTGATTAAACTTGGCAGGGATGATCCTTGGGTCAACCTTCACAAAAGTTGCTAAAATAAACTTGATCCATGTAGAACTCTGGTTGCCATGGCAACAAAAAAAAAACAAGAAAGTCAGTAGAACTGACAGATGCTCCCCGAAGAACGTCATTGTTACAAATAAGGCCTTGGTCAATGGGTGGGAGGATATGTTAAGGACCAGAATGGGATCATCAGCACATGCTTATCATGTATAGAATCCAGGTAATGCGCATCTCCTCTTGGTAATAAAGCTTCACATAAAAAGTTTTGTTGAAATCAAGCCGTTAGTTCCTGAGAAATAGTCCGGACAAGGAAAGTGTGACGGACGAACAAACGAACGGACGGACAAAGCGGCGACTATATGTGTCACCTTCAGTGAGCATAAAAAAAGGTAAAAAAAAGCTCTTAACTCTCTAAACAGTAAACCATATTATATATTCTTGTTCCTTTTGATGAGACAGAAGATAAAATGGTAAATACTTTGGTGTCCCCCAAGATCACACAGGGGTCAGGCCCCACCCCCAAAATTTTACTTAGGACCTTTCAGCTCAAAGCTGTTGAAATCCCCATTCCTAAATCATATCTATTCTCCTCATCAGATGAGATGTTTTACCAACTCTAATTTGGAGACTTAGTAACAGTTTACCATTTAATATGATAATACGTGTTACTCATCAGATCTTTCATTGATTTTTTTAAAGTTTTTATACTACTGAAAATTAAGTCATACATTTCAATGTGTGCTCATATCAAAGAGGTTAACCAACACTCTTGACATATGACTGGATATTTGAAATAGTGTTTAATGGCCTAAACAACAATCAGCTGACATGATTATGATTGACATTACTAGCATATGTTTTGTTTAAATGATATCTCCTGTTAAATTAGGCAAATGACATGAACATCAGTCAACAACATGGTAGTAGGGGCCATAACTCTCTTAAAAATTGAGGAACCAGGTCACGTCAACGATATGCGTATCTACTCTTGGTAATAAAGCTTCCCATAAGGTTTCATTGAATTCAAGCCATTAGTTCCTGAGAAATAGCCCGGACAAGAATCATGCAACATGAACTATATGCCAAAAAGTCAAGGGGCCATAACTCTGTGAAAAATTGAGGAATCAGGTCACGCCGATGATATGCGTATCTACTCTTGGTGATAAAGCTTCCCATAAAGTTTTGTTGAATTCAAGCCATTAGTTCCTGAGAAATAGCCCGGACAAGAATCATGCAATATGTACTATAGGCCGAAAAGTCAAGGGGCCTTAACTCCTTGAAATTTTAGGAATCGGGTCATGCTGACGATATGCGCATCTCCTCTTGGTAATAAAGCTTCCCATAAAGTTTCGTTGAATTCAAGCCATTAGTTCCTGAGAAATAGCCCGGACAAGAATCATGCAATATGTACTATAGGCCGAAAAGTCAATGGGCCATAACTCTGTGAAAAATTTAGGAACCGGGTCATGCTGAGGATATGCGCATCTCCTCTTGGTAATAAAGCTTCCCATAAAGTTTTGTTGAATTCAAGCCATTAGTTCCTGAGAAATAGCCCGGACAAGAATCATGCAATATGTACTATAGGCTGAAAAGTCAATGGGCCATAACTCTGTGAAAAATTTAGGAACCGGGTCATGCTGACGATATGCGCATCTCCTCTTGGTAATAAAGCTTCCCATAAAGTTTCGTTGAATTCAAGCTGTTAGTTCCTGAGAAATAGTCCGGACAAGGAAAGTGAGACGGACGAACGGACGGACGGACGGACGAAGCGGCGACTATATGCGTCACCTTCGGTGAGCATAATTAAAAAAATGAAAACTTTAAAAATCATCTTCTTCAAAACTATTGGCCAGATTTTAAAATAAATTGGTACAGATGTTCCTTGGGTCAACCTATTTATCTCAGGTGAGCGATTTAGGTCCATCATAGGCCTCTTGTTTTATATTACTAATATATATGGAATGAAGAAGGGGAATGTATTTCCTGCGTTTAAATGAAATAAATGAACAGATAAATAATTTTAAATAATTTCCCTTGTCGTGAAATGTATACGGATAGGTGTCGCTGTAAGGCACGTGCTCTCCGTGCGTCTCTTCAGTAGTTAAGTCATCCAGCTTTGGGCAGCCGACAGTGCAACACCGTTAATTTTTATATAAAATTGATTTACATGTCTAGGAGGTAGATATGAAAATTGTCGTCAGATTTTCAGGATCATTGGGTTATGTGTAATATGTATTAGGGTTCATCATAGTTATTCTATATGTGCTGCAAATGTTAAGATGGGACGTTTGACTGTTTTTAACATGTCGGTTGACCGAGTGCTTACTACAGTTACAAAATAGTAATTAAGTGATTTTGTGTGTTTTTTTTTTTTTTTATATTTCACCTGTGTATACGAATCACCTTGACCATAATGGTGACGTGCTACATCGAACTTGAACGAAAAATCTACCGTGCAATGAACAGACACGATATTTGGGTTATATAAAGGTATTTACATATTATAACACATTTTGAGTAGATAAAACATTGTCAACTACACTAGAACCTCTGGCCTCCACATATGTATATCGATCCCCACGGTGTCATTGTTGAAACTGTTTAAAATCCTAAGCCCTGCTTGTTTACACAAATCATATAGCATCGTACCATTATTATTAATTCTCCCAGTGTCTGGTGGATATCTATAAATATATTCATCTGACATATTCTCATCAGGTAAAATGGAAATATTTTGACAATTATCACCCTGAACAAAGTCAGGAAGATAAGACGTATGGGCATTGGTAATAGCACATCAATGGGCAGATGAGCAGCACTCTTGTATTATTGTTTGTATGATGTGTATTATGTTTCTTATATTGTCCATATATTTGTCAGGCAAGGTTCTCATATTTCTCTTAAATTTTAACTATTTTGCTTGTCTTGAAATGTTAAGTATGATCTATTTATATAGAAGTCTCAACTCTACTTCAAGTTTAGGAAGAATGTGAAGACAAAGACATGCATAACAGTATCTTACATATTCTTACTGTTATTAATATAATAATAACTATTAATATATTGAAAAAAAGCCTGCCTTAATGACAAAATTTTCGAATTTCATATTTTTACATTTTCATTTACAGTGTTCATTTCTGAACTTTTGTCTGAAAAAATTAAATCAATATGTCAATTAATCTAGGCGTGACTGCATTTTAAAGATAAAAAGTGTTATTACAATTTGACTTTGCATGACGTCAAACCAGAAGCAACTTAAGATTAATTTGAAAAAAGATTTAAATTTTGACGTGTTCAAAATGCGTTTCAAATTAACAGTATAACTGGTACTAAATATCAACGAATACTGATATTTTATTGATTTTGCTATGTACACGCGATAACACCAATTCCGTGGTTATACAGTACCCAGTCTACCAAAGATATGGGACCATGGGTATTACTACCTGAAGCAACGTTAAATATCACATTTGACGTTATATGTCGCAAGGCTGACGCTAAATGTCGCAATCAACGCTAAATGTCGCAAAAACCCCTGACGTTAAATGTCGCATCTGTAATGCCAAATGTCGCAAAAAAAAAATGCATAGCCGCTATATGCCGCAACATCAACGTTAAATGTCGCACTCTTTTAAAAACACTCTTTTGTAGTATAACTGGCCTAGTTTTAAGCTCCCGACGTATCTCGGAACAATGAGCCAGGGTATACCAGGATGAACCGGGTACCAGTCTTTACTTTGCCGATTTGAGATATAGAGAATGTTTTTTTGTTTTGAGTAGATATGGAGTATATCTTACCGAAAAAGGATTTAATTTATGTATTTCACGAATGGAACTATATCACTCTGAGGTTAGATATATTCCATATCTACGAAAAACAAATACATTTTCTTTTTATTGTATGGAAACAACAACAGCAACGGTGCTGGAATAAATACTTTTGCACAAAAAATAACACAAGCTTTTAGTGTGCGTTTTAAGAAAATGAATACCCACAAGGTTATGTTACGTTCACAAACAAGCAAATATTTGCCGGTTGGAAGTTTCTGCATTTTTTTTATATTAACTGGGAATGGAGTACGATAAAAGTTTTTAAAGCAATTTCAGGCTATAATCGGTACCGAGTCAAAGATCTTATTTCAAGCAAGACGATGAATGCATATATAATGTGGTTTCACTTAAAACAGTCAATTTTCTTTCTTTGCAGCAGAAAATTGTTGATATGAAACATACGATTGTAATAAAAACAAAATATCACTCACTGCACTTACGGTTTGGAATGATGTGTACCAGTACACTTAATATTAATGCTCTCCGTAAAGCGGCGGGAAAAAAAATAAAGTCACAAGTTAAGTTTTATTATTATTATTTTTTTTTTTTTTGGTTTTCATTGGATACGACGCTCCTGGATATAAATACTATATCCTTATTAAAAAAAACACATTGGCCGTTAGGGACTGTTTTCATGTGTCCGTAAATTCATCCGTCACACTGTCCGTTACGATTAGTTTTAAATTGAAAGTGCATGTCATAAGATATAGGTGTTAAATGCTTGCGGTGTGATATTAAGATATCACCTTTTTTCGTTTTCGACATGAAAATAATATTGTCAATGTACATATTGTATATAAATATACAAATATAAATAAACTGTTAGATAACAAGTTATGAATTTTATCAAATTTCAATCAATCTCATAAATTGTTCATACTTTCCAACATACCGGTCATTGATATATAAAAATGCAAACATACTGTATAAATAATACACACTGGCACACTTTTTAAACAGTAAATACTTATTCGTTGAACTTTTCATCATGTTTCAATTTTGCTTGATTTCATACAAGGTATTCACCTTGACCATTATGTCGATCTACATAATGGCAATTGTAGTGTATAACAGGCGCAATAGCTCAGAGTGTCCGCTTTGCGTTCAGGAGGTCTGGGGTTCGAATCCCACCCGGGGCACTTCCTCCGGTGACCGCGTCAAACCAAATACGTATACAATTGTTACCAGATGCGTCCTTGCCTGACACTCGGCAAAATGGGGTTGCTATGGTCACTCGGAATATTCAGTGTTGATTGTACCGTGTATCGGTGCTATAAATGTACACCGGGCACGTAAAGAACCAAGAGGTCTATTCGCAAAATGAGCTTGGGTATCGCACGCGGATTCCCTTGTATCCAACTTCTGTCTCTTTCGATGCTGTCTCTTCAGCAAAGAACAGGACCCACACGCGGGACAACCTTGACTGTAAGTTATAAAATTTAGTGATTATAATCAGAAAATGATTGCTAACCATTATAATAAATGAAGAAGAAAATGATATAACTGTAGTTACTGTTACAAAGTTTTGGTATTTAAAAGAAAAGGGGGGGGGGGGGGGGGTGGTTACACGTATCACGAGATGGTTAGAAACAAACCTGTAGCTAGTATGGTTGACTACGTGATTTGTAATCACAATTGTTTTTTCTCCCTTTTGAGTTTGCCTGACCCCCTTGACCCCTGAAAATGGTTTACATGTCCGTATAGACAATTTGGAGTGGAATTTCATATGTTTTATTGTGAAAAACTATAAGGGTTATTCGTCAAGAAATACAATGATCTGAAATAGAATTCCTTAACAAAAATAAATGCGGGAAAGGAAATCATATCTTGTATTTTAGCTCTTTTAAACAGATTAAAAATAACTCATAGTTCATATTATGAGTAATGAAAAACATCATACGAATTCAATTTTAATTTACCAGGGGTGGAGGATAGAGGGGAGCTTGAAAACATTAAAAAATTGTTCCATTGGGACCCATTCAAGTTCCTTCCACCCTCGGGAAAACGAAAATATTTTCGAATTCCTATCAACCAAAGTTTAATATTCCTGGGTAGGGCATATAGAACACGTTTTTCAAAAAAGGGGGTCATTTGTAAACGCTTTTAAATTCCCATGAGTTGGTATGTTAAATTGTTGGAGGGCATATCATCAGAAACGTTTTCATGTCTCCGGGGAGTAATTATACAAAACCTAAGATATTTTTAACATTTCCTTTTATGCATTGATTTATTTTAAATTCTTCACAATAGAATGTTAAATCATGATTTGTCAACAGGAAATTGGTATCCAGATAAAAAAATAAAATAAAACCGCTTTGTAAGCACCCTGCCCCCACCCCAATATTATTTATTTAATTATATTATAAATCTATACAGCCTGTCTACAAACCCCAAAGTTATCGTCACTCTTTCTGTATCATGTAAGTTACTACCTGACATCAGACGGGTATATAGTTTAAATCAAAGATCAGAAGTAAACGTACCTCATGAGTTATATGGACGAGTGCTGGTTGAGCGAACAGCAGAAGACCTTCAGTGTGATTTATTTGTCTAGCCCGAAACTCAGTTTACGTGTACAACATATGTGCTTAATAATAATATGCTATTTTTATGCAGAAGTATATGCAACACCATTTGCTGGTGGGGTTGCGTTCCTGTCTCAAAATCCAACAATAATCCTTATATTGGTATTCAAATATATGACTCATTCCAAATGAAACGGGCATTTCGAAAATGGACTGTAATAATTAATGAATTGGTTGTCCCGGTCATTTCGAATAATCGAAATTGGATTGTAATAAATCGATTCCTCAAGAAAGATGAAACATAGAAGAAACAAAAGAGAATTAATCCTATCCGTTTCTACGGAAAACTAGCATGATTTTAGAGTGAGCATATTCTAATTTTTCAGAACAATGCTTAAATATTATACTAACGCTCAATCTTCAAGTTGAGCAAATATTTGAGATCACACTTAAGAATTTTTCGAGAATACGGGGCCTGAACATATAAATAAGAGTATCAGAGAGGCAACACTACAGTTTGCTGATAGTACTGATGGAGACTACTACAGTTAAAAAATACCATGTATGTTTTCACACTAAGCGTAATATGTCACAATAATGAAATGATACGTTACTAGACTATCATTGTTGAAACAAAGCAAAATAAAAAAAGGAAAGAGTAAAACTCCTAAATCATAAACATTTTATTGTTTCAATGTGAAACAAAAATGCTAAAGACCATACAAGTTTAACTGATAAATTCTTAGATAAGACGTGTTTTCATCTATGGCTCGATATAAACAAGAAAATATGATCGCTTAGCAGAGGTGGTCGCTTAATGAAGTTTAACCATATAACAAAATACTAGTTTGGTAAAATTAAAACTGACCGTTAAGTGCAGCTTGGCCTCTCAATACAGGTTGACACTATTACATGTTCAATTGTACTTAGTCAGGATTACGCCTATTTTAAACTAATTCTCTAGATCAGTTAAGTCTTCAATATTTGCGGCGCAGTGTACTCACTGAACTGGATTATTACGTCGATATTTCTGACGGTATTTTAGACCCATGAGGATATAAAGTATTCTGAATGTCTCCTCAAAATAACCGTGATGTACTTCAGCACTTATGAAATAGAGAATGTTGATTCATACTGAACCCATAACTTTTGCTGACTTTTGAAGCGTATACTGAAAAGCAAGCCATTGTATAAATGCAGACTCTAGAAATATTAAATAAAAATGTTATTTATTCAAGGTAACTACTGATGTAATTATTTTACCTATGTAAGTTATATGTTAAATGCTACTTGTGACGTAAAGGCCCATCGGGTCAAGTACTCATTCGTAAGATAAATGTATTATATTTTTTATTTGTAAATGCATGTTTATAATGAACAAGCCACACTAACAGACATCCCAATCCATGTTCATATGATTGATTGGAGATCTTCAGAAAATGCTTACAGACTTGACAAATTTGAGTGGACAACAGCGTTAATCTCATAACTTTAAATGGAAATGATAAAAATTACGATGGTATTACAAATATATTCACAAACTAGACATCGTGTGTTCTGAACAAACGATAGCGCTTTCTGCACAGCAAACCATGTCAAACCTGATCGTATTCAATATTCATTTACTTATTCTTATTAAACCATCTTTAAAAGAAAATGAAAAAATAAACATAAAACAACACTGGGATATTTAAGTTGCGCCTATTGACATGTTACCATCTAGGGATGCATAGATCAGTAAAGGTGATTATTCTAGATGTTTAAATTCAATAAGTAAGGCATAAGTACATCATTTAAATCGATGCGCCAGTTAAACACTGATGTCAAGTTTGTATAGCCGGGCAATAAAGCTCTGATTTATCACTATAATTATCTTTCTACAGAAATTCAAATGTTTATTAAATGTTGTATATAAATCTTTATTTTCTCCAATTATGAAGATACATGTACATAACACAGTTACATAGTATAAAGAAGTCAGACAACATCGTAACACACACACACACACACACACAAACACACACAGAGTTTACAGACTCAACCTTTACAGAATACAATCAATTGTTACATTAACAAGTGACAAGATAAAAATTTAATTAATCAAAAAAAAACAGAAACATTGTCATTACCTCATACCATACAGAAAATTAAACATTTAAGTGATTTATTTGTTCAGTAGGGGTTACTATTATTCAAAAGACACGTACTGCAGCCACATATAATGAATGTAACATATCACTATACCATAAAAGGTATCATATTGCTGCTGTAAATAGGACAACAGAACAGTTGAGCTACACGAACCCAGTAAAGTATTGACCAGTGACGATCTATCCATTTCACTTAAACATAGCCATACAGAATTTCCACATGTCTGTTTAATTTTGAGAAAAAGGGTCTTCATTCGAAACTTTACATACGGACAATCGAGAATGATATGGTCGGTTAAGCATGTATGACTGCACGGGTGTTTACATTTATTACAAATGTTTTCAAATCTACCTAGATATGTGATCAGTTTAGCAACTGATATGCAATATGTCAAATACTGCGGATTTCTAGATGCATATAACCATAATTCACATACTCGATACTGATTATGCATGGACCGAAACCTAGTAAACTCAACTGCCATCATACGAGAATGCCATTCCGACTGAACTTTAATGTATATACTGTTGTTTATTACTTTCTTCCAGATATATTTACTTGGAAAACTACCCGTCATGATATATGCATCTAGATAATGCTTCAAACTATACTTGACCAAAATAGTACATATATCACGAGCAAATCCAAGAACCTTATCATCTAATTGTTGAGAACCAATTCTCAGCAAAAACATTTTCTTAACAGCACAAAACCTGGTTAAGTTGCATAACTGTCCAAGTAAAATGAGTTTTCTCTTGTCAATCTCAGCTTCTATTGGGAAACAACATAACATACTCAGAGCAATATCCGTTCTGCTTCTTACATTAATTCCTTGAATACTTTTAATACATAGCCTATGTGCCCTTTCTAAAAATATAAAAAGTATAGGGTTTGTTATGTTTATTATTACGGCTTTCCGCAAACTTGCGGAAAACGTATAGGGTTTGTTATGTTTATTATTATTACGGCTTTCCGCAAACCTGCGGAAAACGTATAGGGTTTGCTATGTTTATTATTCTTCTTATTATTATCATTATTATTATTATTCCAACCTAATTCAAGAGTTAATTTATATATGTTGCCAATGGCCAAGCAACATGAAAACTAAAATGCTTCGACAAAAAAGTATAAATTTTTAAAATCAAGTCTTTTCAATTTGACGTCAGCTTCAAAAGTTTGTTCGTGCTCTAGAGCCTTCAATTCTGGCCCGATTATCTTGATATTTTCACAGAAGATGTATTTTAGATTTCATGGCGATACCGAGTTTCGAACTTTGGTCCTAAAATTACATTTTAATGTAACAAAGCCCCCTGATGCGTTAGAAAAATGAAAATTGGACAGCATTTCGGCATAGAGGTTTACATTCTTTTTTCTGAATGTTTTTCTCTCAAGTTACGTGGTTTTGACGTCATTAAAAAGACTAAAATGCATTTTTTAACATTTTGAATCGGTTGAATTATGGCAGGAAAACAAAAAGTGTACTTTAAACGAAATTGAAACGCTGTAGCTTCATGAACTTTGAGTCAGTCATTATGAATTTTTCAGGATTAAAACACTAAAAAGTGTAGTGATGTATACTACAAGGAATATTTGTTTGGTCACGTGATTACATCGTCATGAATATTTAAGCAGGAATAATTAAAAAATTCATACAAAATCGGCAAGTCAATGTATGAAGTTCAAATTTGCAGGAATGTCGAAGCCTAAAATGTGCCAAAAGTCCTAAATATTTCAAGTGATTCCGTCAAAAAACATGGTAGATATTCATGTTTTTCGGAAAGGGCTTGTATACGAAAATCTAGCAATTTGAAGTAAGAGAAGGCGATAATTTGGTTGGTTACCCTAGACCCGAACGTTCCTACGCAGGAAACGATGAATAAGTATAATTATACTATAACCAGAACACCTGATACGGATAACTTATTCAATTTGCTATCATGGCTTTCTGCAAACCTAAAGAAAATGACACCTTTAGCTTTGTTACCATCTATTTTTGCAAATGTAAAACTCATTCAATTTAAAGGTTGAAAGTCATGGATTTCAAAGTATTTTTTTCTTTTTCACAATTTCAATTATGTGGATGCTTACGAAGAAATAGATATTAAATAAAGAATAAAAAACTTTTAAAATCGATTGAAAAAATTGAAAAACGTAAGAAAAAATTATTGAGGAAAGTATTATCTTAAATATTTTCCTTTTTTTCTGCATGATAGTAAACGGTTGCGTAATCAAATAAGATTCATAGTAATACTTTCTCAATATCTTTTTAATAAGATAAAAATGATAAAAAAAGAAAAACAGATTTAAAAATTATTTTTGAACATAAGAATATATTTATAATAATGATGATTTACGTATTAAATCTTTCATTATTAAGCATCTTATATATTCAATACCTTTGAAATAAGCAAACGGAAAGCCGCTTCGTTTGTATCTTAAACAAACGACTTCTAGTATTAATTTAAAACATGTTCTTGTGGCCTATGTGCATTTTTGACAGCCCAATTTTGAGCAAACAACATTACCTTTGCTGCTCAATCCTTACTTAAATGTAAATACACATCAAGGTATTAGAAATGGACCTCTTCTCCTGAACAATAATTACATTGATTATGAAGGCTATCTGGCCTAGATGCAGGGTATTCAATTTTTGTATCATTTTCTATTTCACAGAAAACATGAGAGTAGCAACCTACATTGCCATAGTAACTCTGCTTTGCCCGTTTTGGGTGTCAGCAATAGAGAGACATCTCAATGGCAACTTCAGATTTCAGAATCGCGTCTGCGAGTGGCGAGAAAATCGCCAGGAAAATGGAGGAAGAAGGTACCTGGTGATCGAGTGTCCTAGACAAGGAAATATCCCAAGGATTATATGTTCGTACACAGGAAATCCCCATACATGCAGAGGCGAGTACAGCGGTCATGAGAGGGAATATTACCAGTGCTTGGCAGATACGCTGGCAAACGATACCGTCTCCCCGTGCAATCCCGCACAAGTTGTCTGTGCAAAGATCTGCTCCTCAGTCATATTCGAGAGATCTCGACCCTTCATGAATCTAATCTACCAGAAGACACTGATTGGATTAGATGAATACTGAACTCTTAATCACCAAGTAAAACACGGTTGAATTATGCATAGCGTTCTACTTACAATCTCATTCCAAAGAATGTTAACGAGCCGGACGTTTGTTCAATGTCTGTGAATCTCTTTACTTGTATTTTCTCGTACTGTCCAATAAATTTTACTATATGTTTTGGTTCTCTGTGTATGAACATGACTAATCAAAACTCTTGTTATCATGTATTTGATAAATAGGAATTTCACTATGATTAAATCCGATCCCCGTGGCTAAATGGTTAGAGAGCGGGAGGTCGTGAGTTCGATCCCCGGTCGCAAGATTATGGTAGGGGATATCCGCCAGTTCATTTCTTTTACTAATTGAGGTTTCATAATGCTTTTTGTAATTTTACCATCCTTATTATATTTACGAAGTTCTTATTACAATGTCAAAATGCATATTACAACCTTAAAATTGTTACTTAAACAGTTCAGTTCTGTCTACCATATTATCGTTAAAATATTTAAGTTGGAGTTAACGTTCGTAAGTTACAAATTGTTAAACGCAGATTCTAAATTGTAGTTTTCACTTGTTTATTTTTTCCTTTTTTATTTACGTTTAAGATTGAAAACGTTTGTTTTAGTCGAAATGTTCTGCTACAGATCAGGTGTCAGAGCTTTTTTAAGCAACTGGGCTGAGGCTCTATAGAACCGGTGTCACGGTTTGCTCAAATCTCAAAGAGTCGTATTGCGCATGTGCAATGATTCTGAAGGAATCTTCAGTCCGTCTTTTTTACATCTGGGCTCAAATTTCCACCATCTTGTTTATGACATATATCACATGTATATGAGGTAAAGAGACCGGTCCCAGCGGCCGAGTGGTTAGAGCGTTCGTCCCGGAATCGGGAGGTCGTGGGTTCGATCCCCAGCCGCGACATACCAAAGTCGTAAAATAGCTCTCGTTTGGCTTTCAACATATAAGGATAGTTCCAGCACTGGGTGACTCGGTGTCAGGATAATGTGATTGAGTAAGGTATCATGTCACATGTCTATGGCAGCACTATATCTGTCAGTTAAGTACACAGTCTCCAAGTGACTGAAATACCGTCAGCGGGACGTTAAACTTAAACAAACAGACTCGATGGAAACATGAGTCTGTCTAGTGGGCCGAGATTTCGACCCGGGCTCAAATTTCAAACCTGAAGTATATCTTAGCTATACAAGACTATCAGGTGAGTGGGCTGAGGTTTAAACACAGACTCAGATTTGCAACCAATGTGTACGAGTAATATCCGAAGTATGTATGTTAGAGATGGAAAAATTGTCAGCCCGTGTACAAGTGGGTTGGGATTTCCACCCGGGTTTAGATATGCGAGTAATATCACACGTACATATGTCAAAGATGGAATGACTGGCCCGATGGAAACATCAGCCCGTCTATTAGAGGGCTTAGATCTCCACCCGGGCTCATGTTCCCAACCTGAAATATACGAATAATATCACCCTTATAATGTGTACATACTGAAATTAACACTGACCTCATGTAATTGTGCAGCGTGACGTAGTCATTGTGATGAGTGTGTCAGCCCAGCTGTTTAAAATAGCTCTGGCCATTAGGGGATTCAAGGGGGTGCACCCGGCGCGTGTCCCTTCTAAATTTCCCCAACCATGTTTAAAATTTCACAGCTTTAAGTAAAAAAAATAATCAGAGGGGAGTTCCCCGGATCTTAACTACACCCTTCTACATGTAACGACTCGGCCAAAGTGGCAAGCCGCTTGCATTGTCACTGCCTACATTTTTTAATACCCCCTAACATGATCTCCGGTTCTGCTAGCAGCCATATGGCGGTAAAATACGAGGTGCGAAATATCCGCCAGTTACATTCTTGTTCGCATTATAACAATTCTATGTTTCGTTATTGTATTTGAAGAATTGTTTTCTAAGTTTAATTTTCATGTTTCTGTTTCTTCTTCAAAAATGATAAAAGTTAATTCTTTCCGATTAACGAACGTTTTCAATCTGAAATGCAACAAGCATTTTGGTATTGTAATAGGAAATGTGAAAATGTAATACGCATTTTGTAAATGTAATAAGAGTTTTGAAAATGCAACAATGTAATATGGAATCCTCAATTAGGGAAAGAAATGAACTGGCGGTTACCCCTCCCATACAAGATTGCGCTAGAATGAAACTTATATTGGCGCTCCAGTGACTTGTTAACTTACACAATCATTCATGTCTAATTCAAATTAAAGGTAAATCAGTAAAAATATGCATGGATTACAGCAGGTTATCTTTATAATTCAAGCAGTTAATAGAACATACATCCCGAAACCGTCGTTTGTGATATCGAGTGAACACTTCGGCTATCTAACACTGGTATATTTGGTGGCTGTTTCTGCCATTTCGTGTGGCGGGTTTCGGGGCGAGATTTCGGGGCAGTATAGACACAGATTAAACCTTTCCTGATTATCTCTTGTTCACATACATGAACATTATACTAGTAGTTTTTTTTTTAAACCTCAATGTATCGTATGATTTTCATAATGTCATTTATAAAAAAAAAGTAGTTCAGGAAACGCCATATGTCACATTTTATTTCCTCGTGTAGAAAATCACGTCCATGTCTTTATCAATACATGTACATTGTATACATAGGAGAGTGGGTTATTATGTGTGTGTGTGGGGGGGGGGGGGTCTCAAAATTTGACCAGCAAGTGAAGTTTATTGGTTGTAGCGCATATATTTCCAGCGAGACATATATAAGAGGGGTGAGATGGGGGCATTTGGCTTTCAGCTCATTGAGTCGCCAAGGGAACCTCGTTGTCCGTAACTGACCTTCCCACTTAGTTGTGACCCCGGACTCCCAATGTTATAAATTCCTAGATCCGCATCTGTGTATTCAAAAGGATTTATGTGTAAGAAGTTTGTTCTATATACAGCTACATAATGAAGTATATCTAGACAAATTTCGTACTTACGATCCGGATATTATACCCATTGTTTTTTAAGCATCTACTTCATGTGGGAAGGAAATAAATTTTCGAAAAAAAAAAAACAAACAAAAAAACTCACACTGACTTACTTAAGGGTCTGAACGTTGCCTTTTTAATTCATTCCTTAACGTGCAGACGAATTATAAAAATCTTGATATTCCAGTCAGGTATTAATTTTATGTTATACATTTTATTTTTTAGCTCCATGTGTTAATGTGATTTTCCACTTCCGCTTCATGTGTCAATGTATCTCTTCAAACACATTCACTGTCTGTGTCTAGTATGTTATTAACATTGTCGGCAGATAGCTAATGATATTTTTTTAGTTATCTATTATATTAATTCTAATGTCAAATCTTGTTTCAATTTTTTGTATCAAAAGAAATAATAAAATAAATTTAAATAAAAAATAGCATAGATCTACATAACTAAAAGAATGAAAGCACTGATAAGGTTATTATAAACGTGACAGAATGCAGTTAAAACTATTTTAAATGTTTTTGGAACTTCTTGGGCCATACATGTATAGTATTGAAGCAACCCTGTGGCTCATGATGTATATGTGTTTCTCTTTGTTAAATATAAATATTCATTGAAAGTGAGGAAGTAAAACACGGAAGCGTAAGTCATCAATTCAGTATACTGTACCTGCATTCTAACCTCGTGGTTGTTCAATATGATGGACGATTTCGTAGTATTTTTAGTATGATCGGCGATGTCAGTTCGTAGGAACATTATTCAGTGAATATTTATTTCACCTGAATCTGTTATACCTTTTAGAACAAGCGTTTATTGGGTCTAAATAGCTTCATTCTTTGGTGTGTATTCAATATACGTTCGTTTTGGACATCTTGAAACTAACACGGCATTTGGTTTACTCGGATTTAATCATTCATCATTTTATAAAGCGTCAGCCAATCAAATTCAATAATACCGTGGACGATGACGTCGCAACCGACTGCGTCCTCATCAACCAATCAAATGCTTTGCTTAGTACATTTGTCCACTGTCCGTCCATCAGAGTTCATATAAGGCCGTAAAGTGCGTCGTCCAAACGATAATTCGGTTCCAGTGACCCATTTTCTTACATTTTGAATAAATAAACTTTAGTGTTGGAAATCCTGTTAAAATGAAGTAAGACAGTTATCTTCGGTTTCAGTTGCATCATATAGTACGGTTTATGTTTATATAATGATCTAGTTGGAGATTGTCTCGAATCTTTGGCAATGTTTTAATGGCCTCCAGAGGTCGTTGGTTCAAGTGATTATATACTGTGTAAATCCTCGGTTAATGCTTCAGTTCTTAATTATTGTACCTTGTTAAAGGTGTTGTGTCCAATCTACGAGTTAGATTGTGGTAATCTACAACCGGTTGAGGTTGATCTCAGGTATCTCTACAAGTTAACTGTTGCGAGTTATTCTGCGGAGTAGTGCCAGACGGTTTATTCTGAAGCTAGCCATATTTAACGTCCGGTGTGACCCCGGTATCGAAATACTTCCGGGTCGTTGTACCTTAGGAAGTAGTTCTTTTAAATATTAAAGTCTTGAAATTGATGCTTTGCCTTTCTAGACTGGTTAAAGTTCAACTGTTTTTATTAGAGCATTATTGTTTCTGTGTCATTTCTGGTACATTTTACAATGATTTCTTATGTGTTTTTTTTTCGGGACTATATGCCTGAGTGGATGAATAACAGAAATGATGTAACGGGTGCACTGTGAGATTTGTGTGTTGAAAATATTGACAGTGTTTGTAAACATTCAGTGATAGCAGAAAAGTTCATCAGTGATGAGGTAACTTTTTTGGCCTCCATTTGCTGGGACAGGATTAAAGAAGAGAAATATAGACCACTAATTATCAGGAAAATGTTCTGGAGTCCACAGTGTATGTTCAAATGTTCTGGATTTACTATAGAATAAAGAAGGAAAAAACAACAACAACAAAAAAACACCGGGCCAACACCGTCCGGACTCCGACGACGGAGAATAACCGTGATTTTTAAGTTGAGTTTGAATAGTTAAGTTAGTGATTAAGGTACCAGTATATACATTGTACCGTCATTGGATGTAATGTATATAATCTTGCCAAAGTATTCGTGACAATATACTTGAGGTTCATTTACTGTTTGGATATAAATACTACTTTTAATTCAGTTACGCTTCCGTGAATGAGAGAGTATTGTCTTTGCGTCTAATGAAAAGATAGAAAAAAATATCTATTTAAACGTTAATCGGCCTTTTTCTTTATTTCATTTCACTTGTAATTCATAAGTCAGGCTACCCCTTGTAAAATAGAAGTCTCCGCTCGGCTTCTTAAAGCGTTACTACTCTGAACGACCAGGATCATAGGGGGCCAGAGACGTTACAGTATGTTTTTATCCATCCATTATTTTGCATTTGTTAATTTGTTTTTGCTTCCTTTTGATTTAAATCATAGACTTATTGAAAGGTTAGGTTATAAGGTCAAAACGGTAGAAGAGAGAAAGAAAGGGGGACAGTATAATTATTGTAACACGTCCATTAAAATATTTTGTTTTAATATTTTCCACAGTGGATAAACGAAATTACTGCACCATGTCTTGCAAGCTTATACAATTCAATGTATACCCTGTCTTGCGATTACAAACACTTACTACTTCCGATCACTGTACTTTTCTTGGGAGCCTAAATATTTTAACTTGTACCTTTCTTGCGAAAACCGGAAATAGACTCGTTTATATACTGTGTTTTCTTGTTACTCCCAGGAAATATGTCATATTCACGTATAAAACTTTAAACCCGTCAATCAAGCCAAAAGTTTTGGTAGATAATATATCTTCAAAAATATTATGTTATGTTGACTTTGGTAATAATATTCTAACTACAAGTAGACACAGAAGCATGAAGTTACAACACTTTTACACAGTGGTTCTACTGTTACAAATTAAATCGATCGATGTACGAAACACTTGTACTGCAAAATGCGAGTTATAGAAAAACATTATTTTAACCTCAATAAAGCTTTACAATGCAAGACTTATCTTGCAACGGCAACACACACACACCAGTACCCCCCCCCCCCCCCCCAAAAAAAAAAAAAAAAAACACACAAAAAACAACAACAACAAAAAACAAAACAACAACAACAACACAACAAAACAATTACAAAAAAACAACAACAAACAAAGAAACAAAAAAACCAACATCAAGCAAATGTATTTAACTGATATCTTCTAAACATACACCAAACAAACTTTGACAATCGACTGACTTTTCATGTACTTACAGGAACAATGGGGACATCAATTACACAAGTCATGGTCCTTTTTATATGTGTGAGCGTTATAAAGGCAAATATGACGGGTAACTTCGACTTCCATGGGCGCCCCTGTTCCTGGACCGAAATTCGCCATATGCGTAGTCACGACCGAGACATGCAGATTAAATGTCAAAAATATAAGAAACTACCGAGAATTGCCTGCATGTACGAAGGCGACCCTCATCCTTGCAGCTGGTATAACCAAAACAACCAGAAGAGATATTACGAGTGTCTGGCAAAGGAGCTGGCAAAGGATAATGTGTCTCCGTGCAATCCCACCAGTGTTTCCTGCAGGAGGAACTGCCCTGAGATAACATTCAGGAGGAAAAGGAATGGAAGTTCAAGTTTTAAACTTATCTATCAGAGATACAAGATGAGTTTTGATGGCTACTAGCTATAGTATGTAGATCCAGAGACATAGATATAAACATAAACATAGATTGGCAGCTTATTCTTTGCCCATATAGTTTTTTGAAGTCGCGCGCGGACAACGAGATTTCAACGAGACCCGGACGAGATTGGATACCAAATATATATTTATGGAAAGTTCCAATGGATATTTAAAATGATAAAATGATATAGTATTGATATGGTTATTTTATTTTATTAATTATTTGTCTGATTACTTTTGACATAAGCAAAAGAACAAGAAGACCATAACCGGCAAAAATCATGGGTTAATTTTGCATGTACACTAGGCTGTCATATATCTTGACGTTTACTCGTTCCGCGCTTAGGCATGTAATCATTTATTAATATTTACACCATGCTTTGATGTACTCGTAAATGTATGCAATTAATAAATATTCCTTTCTAACCAAAGCCTTTGCTTCTTAACCACCATCTGATTTTGTTTAAGTCTTTGCCCCAGTGTATCGTTACAGGTACAGATGTGAAATATGAAAACATTGCAATTTAATAGGAAAGCTTGTCCACTTTAGTATTAGTCTGTCTAACCAAAGCATCCGCTGCTTAACCATCAACTAATTTTGTTCAAGTATTGCCTCCCCTGCAATAACCAAGAATCTTGTAAAGGACAAAAAGTTTGAATTTTGCTTTCACGAATCGAAGTATAGTACAAGAAATAGCAGTCAATTTCTTATTTGTTGTTTGCTCCTTCCCGAAAATCACGTTAACGTTGGGAAACGCGAATATGACGTTTACACATATGGAAAATCTCGGCTATCTGCCAAGTGCAACATGTCCGAAATGTGACGGGAAAGATAAGAGTTGTCATACAGGAAGTACAAATCCTGACTTAAGACTGTGGCCGCCTGTCAAAACTATTTTTATATGATATATAAATGAGAAAATATGTTAATGTAGGGAAAACAACTTCGGTTCTATTTTTTATTGTTTGTATTGTTTGTCTAATGTTCAAAATAACATTCATGTGGCAAGAAATACATAGACTTGCCTTATTTAATTATTACACGTCAATCGGGAAACAAGTTATCACTACTTTACAGTGTGGCCATACCACGTGGTATATGACGTCATTTTAAAGGGACTGCCTCCCATTTGCACTCAAAATGATAGCAAGCCACATGTCATATTTGCTATTGATTTATCACCAAATACCTGTACCCGGCTACAATACGTTTTGGATTTCAATCATAGAGACACCAATACTGATCAAAGTAAACATAAAGGTTAGATTTCTTAGATGTCGCCAAGTCGTTTCAAAGTATTGAGCTGCTATCATGTGCAGTAGTAGTATCTTTATTTTATTATGCGCATGTGCAAACACGGACACTTTCGAGGTCACATGATTTTTCAGAACTCTATTTTTAAAGCTTATAGCGTTTGTAACGCATTCAAATTTTTGTTAAAAAAAAACAACTGCGAAAACGGCAATATCTCGGGATTTCTTGGGTAATGCAGGCTATCAGTGATCAAATTTCAATGCCTCACACACAATAATAACATTGATTTTCTTGAAATTAGAAGTTTTTTTTCGTCAATTTTTCATCTGTGCGGCAGTTCCTTTAAGCTAACGCATAAAGCATATTTTGCATCGATTCGAAAAAGAAAACTGCTGTAAGTATTTTATTTCTTCACCAATTTAAATGGGAAAGAGTGCATGACCTACACATAGGTTCCAGTGATTCTTTTGTTAGATGTTTAGTATTTCCAAACATTCGGGAAAACATTATAAGCGATGTGCTTTACGTGTTAGCAAACAAAAATTCACGAACACGAAAGGTTTTAAAATGACGTCATATACCACGTGTTATGGCCACACTTTGATACTAGTTCCTGGAAAGGTCAGGAAAAATCCTTGCCCCCAACGGTGTACGAATCCATAACCTTTGGATCTGCTGTCGGGAACGTTACCATAGACCACAGAACCCGTCCAAAGTACCTTTGACAAGGGTGCCTTAATCCAAATTGCAAACACATAAATGGTAACTGTTGAGAAGTTGCAAACTTGATTTTATAGCTGAGAGAGAGAGAGAGAGAGAGAGAGAGAGAGATTTCAAAAACATAATTATACATTCAAGTATTGCACGTGAATCATTGTATTGAAAAAAGTGCTTGAACATGACATGAACTCGTTTCAGACCATCGTCGGAAACCCACAACTGCCTGTTACGTTTCACAACATCTATAGGAGTCCATCGTAGGTTGCGAAGTTGGTTCCATACCTGCATTCATATCAAATTTTCGGTAATCCATCCATCATTAAGTCATACTCATGGTATATTTCAGTGCAGATGTATACACTGAAGTATACATTTACTTGGAATTAAAGGCTCTTTTGATCTTAGTCTATATAGGCTTGCTTTTACTATAAAATTTCCACGATCACTTGATGGACCATGATCAGAATTTAATGATGGATGATCATCTTAAATCATTTACTTAGCAAACACAAGCGAGTTTAGCGACTATCGGGTATTCTGGATTGAACTGCAATGAGATATATTTATTAAACTAACATCATCATTTTTTAAAAAAAAACCTCATCTCGTTTTATTCAAAATTGGGTATAATTATGTAGTACGAAATGAGATTTTAACTTCAACACTTCCTTATATATCTCTGGACACTCAAACAATAAGAAGAAGGACAACAACATTCAACACTTCCTTTTGGGCTAAGACCAATACGCTCTCCGGTACCAGTCGAATATTCGGTTATCTAGTAATACATAATTGGTACCCGTTCTGCTATGTCTCAGCGAGATGGAGCGTGGGTTTTTGTTAATTCTAGGAATTGTAAAACGATTTTTTCTAGTATATATAGTAATGTAACTAACCAGAGTAATATTTCATGAAGTGAAAACAGTGGTGTGGATTTTATTTTGACTATTCAATGAATATGAGAGCTATTGCAATCACTCTTGCGTTGGCGTTTTGCATGCAAGTTACTATCAAGCTTATATCTAAATAACCATTCATCGCATTAACTTGAATATGTTAAGAGGCATCAGACAACCAAGGTAGATAACCCATGACTGAATTTGATACAAATGCCCACATTTTAACTTAGAAAATTTGATTAAAGTCTTGTTTGTTTGTTTGTAAGGTTTAATGTCCCAAATGACAGTATTTCAGTCATTTGGAGAGAATGTCTACTTGAGACACTGCATTATTACGCCGTAGACATGTGACCACACCCAGTCACATTATCCTGACACCGGGCCAACCAGTCCTGGAACTACCCTTATATGCTGAACACCAAGCAAGGGAGCAATACCAGTACCATATTCTTTACGACTTTGGTATGTCGCGGCCGGGGATCGATCCCACGATCTCCCGCTCCCGAGGTGGACTCACCAACCACTCGGCCACCGTGACGATAGGTTAAATTTTTGCATGCAATAAAAAATTTCGTTTAAGCTTTGCGTACAAGGTACTGTCCAGCTTATATCTAAATGACTACATATGGTATTGACTTGAAAGTTTATGATACAAAATATGTTTAGGGGCATCAGACAACCAAGGGTGATAACTCTTGTCAGAATTTAATACACAATAGGGTCCCATTTTAACTTAGAAATTTTCTGTTAAAGTTTTGCATGCAAGGAGCTTTCATGCTTCTATCTCAATAACCAGCCATAGTATTAATGTGAAACTTCTTTAATATGTTCAGTGATATCATCCTATAGAGACAGGTAGTTTTTGACTGAATACTATGGTATTTTTTTTACTTTGCATGCAAGCTACTGTCCAGCTTATATCTCAGATATCATTTATGGTATAGACTTTAAAGTTTATGAGTGTGTTCAGGGGCATCAGAAAACCAAGAAAGATAACTTTTGACTAAATTTAATATAAATTATTGCACTTTTCTAACTTGATATTTTTTTAAACATATTCGGGTTATCATTTTTACTAATCGTATGCGAAGGGAAGAATTAAATGGTTTTATTTGATTTACCCACAAGCATTTAGAATAGTTATTTATAGTTAGCACAACTTATCTCCCCTTGAATATGTACTTGTAAGTATATTTCATATCAATGTGATATATATACAATCTATAACACTGACCGGGGGTCGTGCCTCTACATAAACTATCCCGCCGCTCAAAATTCATAAAAAATACGATGAACTTTGACTTTACAGATTGCTCCTATGGACCCAAATAGATGTCCTAATTCCCTAGAGTTCCGCCTCGGAAACACAATGGAGCCATACCAGAACAATATTTTACGACTTTGGTTTGTCACGGCAAGGGATCGAAGCCACGACCTCCCACTCCCGACTGTTCTGAAAGATTTTATTCCATTAAATATTACGTGTCTATGATTTAACAAGAGGGCCAAGATGGCCCTTGATCGCTCACCTGAGAAAGGTGATTGCTTAAGAAATAAAGATGCTAGAGTGTAAACAAAGTAAAATCTGGCTTTTTTTATGGTGAAAAGGGCATAACTCCTAAATTAACTAGTCACTATCAGTTATAATTGAACCCGATTGCGAGATTATGGGCATAAACATTGTCTTAAAGTTTAAAAAAGATTGTTTAAAAAAATGAAGATGGTAAAGAGTAAACAAAGTGAAATCTTGCATTTTTTGTATTAAAAGGGGCATAACTCCTGACCTAATTGGCCCATCTCAGCAAATTAAAGCGAGATTACGGTCAAAAACATTGTCAAAAAGTTTGAAGATGATTGCTCAAAAGATGAAGATACTAGAGTATAAACAAAGAGAAATCTGGCATTTTTTTTAATATTGAAAGGGGCTTAACTCCTGACCTTATTGACCGATCTCAGCCATATTCAAACTCAATTGAGACATTATGGTCATAAACATTGTCATAAAGTTTGAAGATGATTGCTCAAAAGATGACAATGATGAGTGTAATCAAAGTGAAATCTGGCATTTTTTTATATTAAAAGGGGCATAACTCCTGACCTAATTGATTGATCTCAGTCATAATCAAACTCAATCGAGACATTATGGTCATAAGCATTGCCAAAAAGTTTGAAGATGTTTGCTCAAAAGATGAAGATGCTAGAGTGTAAACATCGTAAAATTTGGCATTTTTTGAATATCAAAAGGGGCATAACTCCTGACCTAATTGATTGATCTCAGTCATAATCGAATTCAATTTAGACATTATGGTCATAAGCATTGTCATAAAAATTGAAAAGATGATTGCTCAAAAGATGAAGATGCTAGAGTGTAAACAAAGTGAAATCAGGCATTTTTTTTTATATAAAAAGGGGCTTAACTCCTGACCTAATTGAGATCTCAGCATATCAATCAATAGACATTATGGTCATAAGCATTGCCATAAAGTTTGAAGATGATTGCTCAAAAGATGAAGATGCTAGAGTGTAAACAACATGAAATCTGGCATTTTTTGAATATTAAAAGGGGCATAACTCCTGACCTAATTGACCGATCTCAGTCATAATCGAACATAATCGAGACATTATGGTCATAAACATTGTTTTAAAGTTTAAAGATGATTGCTAAAGAAATAAAGGTGATAGAGTGTAAACATTAAAATTGTTGACGCCGCACGACGCACGACGCACATACGGACGACGGACACTCATGGGATCACAATAGCTCACCCTGAGCTTTGCTCAGGTGAGCTAAAAATCACATGAATTGGATTGCACACACTTACAACCTATTGAAGCTGTAATTTTCAATTGGCAGCTCTCAGGAATATCGGTCCTTTGATTATACTTTTGCAAACAGTCTATGTGTTTATTCATAGATTGTTATAGCATATACTCTACAACGTGTGTATAGCATAACATGAAAAAATATGGACATGGGAGAAAATAATAAATTATCTTTATTTGATTATTTTGTGTTACAAATTCAAAATGTTGCAATAAAATGTGTTTGCATTAATATCCCAGACATAACTAAAGATCGTATCTGGACGTAACAGACTGTCCTCTTTGAAATAGAAATAATTTAATTCGTGTCAATCGCTTCGTTGACTTTTGACTATAGGAACGCCATATTTACATCAACTTACACTGTAAGAGCATTATATTGCTTCGAGAAATGGAGGCCGAGTAAAACCTCAATAGGGAAAGCAACAACGGGGAAAAATCACCCAAATGTAAAAAATTAATGATAAAAAATATAAAAATAAAATAAATAAATGAATAAAGAATAAGATTATTAATATGATTCAAATATAATTTTTATATGTTTTGTAAATACATAATTTGTACCTGTAATACATTATTGGTTTACATGAGGAAATCGTACTTCCTAAGGTTAATTTTTCCTATTTATAGATTTGTCGATTTGAGCGGATTTCTCTCTCTTTTTAATTAATTCTGCGAAATAGGGCATTGGTTGATGCCTGTTACTTGTATAACTTCATTAAATGGTATTCGGTGTAGGAGGAAAAGAATTTAAAGCAAACCAAACCAAAATAAAAATATAAAAAATGAAAATGAAATCTATCTTTGAATATCTAACGATAGTATAATGCTGTCTCTCGCTCTTTCTCTCACGCACACACACACACACACACACACACACACACACACACACACACACAGAGTCGCCCATGTACTCAATTTATTATATTTTCATAGACAATCATTTACAAACTACCACAGTACTATTTCTTTTTTTTCTTTGCATTACAAAATGTTGAAGCAGTTGCTTAAATAATTTTGTCTACTGTTTCATTGTTATCGGTATTTGGTTATTTTTCTATTTCTCAAATTTAATATACTCAATCATAAATATGTAGTTTAAATGCATCTTGCCAAAGAAGGTAACATTTACTTTGTTCCTAGGAAAAGAACTATATAAGATTAAAGCTTTCGTTCTTATCCTATCCTTTGTTTGTGTAAACATTTTGAAATATTTGATGTATGTATTATATGGGAATAAATATGTTTAAACTAATATCTAACGAAAGAAATTTAGGGAAACATTTGGGTTTGATTGATTGATTAAAATTCCCTGAATCCAACACGTGAATTTGTTTCACAATATATTAAATTCATGCAAAATTAATTAATGAATTAGCCAATCAGCCAGCTTATCAATCAAAACAAAATAAACACATATATAATATACCTATATGAAATGCCATATTCTTATCTTTCCCGGAGATAACCAAGGTTTCCTAATGTTTCATTAGGTTACCTTGGTTATCTTGGTAGAAGTTAATTGGTCCAAGACGTAGCGGAACCATTACAGGGACTTTACCATTCGGAACACCTCTCTGCCCATTTCTTCGAAATAACTAGGACGGGATTTGCGGAGTTGATAAGATTAGGACTTTACCTTTATAGTTCTTGGCGCACATCACATACTTTCTCATCACATAAATTCCGTCACATAAGGGTAGTTCCAGGACTGGTTGGTTGGTACCCAGGCTAAAAAATAATACGTATGATATCATCCTCGGTACCCAGGCTTTTCATTATACGTATGATATCATCCTCGGTACCCAAGCTATTCATTATATGTATGATATCATCCTCGGTACCCAAGCTATAAATAATACGTATGATATCATCCTCGGTACCCAGGCTATAAATAATACGTATGATATCATCCTCGGTACCCAGGCTATAAATAATACGTATGATATCATCCTCGGTACCCAGGCTATAAAATAATACGTATGATATCATCCTCGGTACCCAGGCTATAAAATAATACGTATGATATCATCCTCGGTACCCAAGCTTTTCATGATACGTATGATATAATCCTCAGTACCCAGGCTATAAATAATACGTATGATATCATCCTCGGTACCCAAGCTATAAAATAATACGTATGATATTATCCTCGGTACCCAAGCTATAAAATTATACGTATGATATCATTCTCGGTACCCAGGCTATAAAATAATAGGTATGATATCCTCGGTACCCTGGCTTTTTATGATACGTATGATATCATCCTCGGTACCCAGGCTTTTCATGATACGTATGATATCATCCTCGGTACCCAGGCTTTTCATTATACGTATGATATCATCCTCGGTACCCAGGCTTTACATGATACGTATGATATCATCCTCGGTACCCAGGCTTTACATGATACGTATGATATCATCCTCGGTACCCAGGCTTTTCATGATACGTATGATATCATCCTCGGTACCCAGGCTTTACATGATACGTATGATATCATCCTCGGTACCCAGGCTTTTCATGATACGTATGACCATATGTATTAGGAACAGCCTCGTTCCGGGGGTTTAAAAAAATATTTTTTAAAAAACCATGTTTAATACAGATATTCAAATTAACGGAAACTATTTATAAAATAATAATAAATAAATGAAAAAAGAAAAAAAAGATTAAAAACAATTTGTAAAGTACATATTTTTTCTGGTGACCAGAATATCATGACTGGCACTAATTTCATCAATTTTGACAATTGATAATGTATATTACAAAAAATTATCAATATCACTGATGTTTTCAAGCTCTGGTCTATTGATTTTTTCGAAAAACTTCCTATATTGATGCTGCACATGATAGAAACGTGGTATCTTCGGTCTAATTAAAACAGAACCTTTAATTATATACACTATTTATCTGAAGAGGTGCTACACCACGCCGAAAATTAGCTAAAGCCCTACTATGGTCTCTATATGTATTTTGTTGTTTACAAAATGTTCAGTTTCTGAATGTATATTTAGACAAATTGTAAGCCTTATGCTTATTTTCATCGGATCCTCGAAAAGTTTGATTAAAATTAATGCTTAGTAGCTGGTCAATCTCATGTTTATGATATGTAAATATATATCCTAATCAATGATTAAGATTTACGGTTTGGGTTGCAATATTCATTTTCAATATTAAGCAGCAATTTTCACATTTTGAAACACCATTTTTTGGTTCGCTTTCATACACATAAATATCCGTTTAAGAATAATATATAACGTTACCCTGAAAACAAAAATGTTCTCTACTGACGAGCAAAAGGGGCAACCAACCCGCGTGCAAGAGGGGCAACCAATCAGGTTGCAAAAGGGGCAAACAGCCTATCTCCCCATTAACATCAACGTTAGGTGTATATTTCCCCAAACCGAGAAAAACTTTGATGGCTCTAATTTGGAGGGCGTTGATCGCCACGTGTTCGCAATGCTCCGCCACATGATACTGTCATAGTATTTTGTATACATGTATACTTCGGAAGCAATCCTCCGAATGCTAAAAAGATAAAGAAAGTTAGAGCGAAAGTGCACATGTCTATTGTTATACAATGACACATTTTATGTCATTCCTAAATGTGTATGCAGTGTATTCAGTGTATGCTTTTGCTCCCATCTATGTAAAATATCATTTTACTTTTATTACGCCATAACGATAAAGTATACTGACGCTTTTCTAAATAATTCATTTGGAACGGTTATTCTATTATATTAGAATAGACACATGTATTGTTATTGCGATGGTGTAACGTTCATTTTAAGACACCTGCATCTACAAACAGAGTTTGTTCTACTTATCTACTTTGTACGACTGCCTCATACCACACTATGGCGGTACCTCGGTTTGCAAAGTGTAGTCATATAATTTGAATACAAATGCTTGTCGACTACAGCCTGAATCATGTTCTCCGTTAAGTCGAAGAAAGAAAGAAAAGTGTCTCTGCGCTGATCAAATGTTTATCATCTTAATTTATCTATGTGTGTCATATGTTTCATAATGGAACCCAAACCAAACCCAATCGGCATGTATATAAACACATTTACATTTTCAAAAGCAAGATAAAAAATAAAGAAAAAGGAATGTAGTAAATATAATAATGCAAGTCGGTAATCTACATTAGTCAATTACATACTAGTGTTTGAATTTATTTTGCAATATACAGCGATCTTATGGTTTCTTTTTTATAAGTGTCAACTGGTAATGTTGTTTTGTTTTATATCTATGCTAGTTTAGTATATGATTGTACATTCTTTCAGTATTCAATAATTATATATTCGTCCCAGCCCTACTGCTTTATGACCACTGGATATTATGAAAGACAAAACGAACATTTGGCAAATTGCAGCTAATTAAGAAATAAAAGTTCAGAGTCAAAATAAAACGGAATTTCATGGCATTATCTTCATTAATGTAAGGCTAAAAAAGCCATTTCTGGTCTCCTGACCGACCCTCTTTTTTAACGACCGACCCTTAAGATTTGTTTACCTTTCCGCCTTTAAAAAGATATTTCCCTATTTTTAGCTCATTTGGGCACAACGTACTCATGGTGAGCTATTGTGATCGCCTTTTGTCTGGTGTCCGTCGTCCGTGCGTGCGTCCGGCGTCAACGATTTCCTTTAAACAACATCTCCTAAATCACTTTTGCCAAATTTGATAAAAATTGCCTGAGATGCTCCTTGAATGAAGCTCCACCAAAGTTGTTAAAATGGTTCCAGTCCGTTACATATCTGGGTCACTGGAGCTAAAAATAGATTTTTAAAGTGAATCTTTAAAAATCTTCTTCTCTGAAACCGCAAGGCCTAGAGCTTAGATATTTGGTGTGTGACATTGTCTTATGGACCATTACCAAGTTTGTTCAAATCATGACCCTTCGGTCTAAATTGGCCCCGCCCCAGGGGTCACTTGATTTTACAAAGACTTATAAAGGAAAAACTAGAAAAATCTTCTTTTCAGAAACCACAACGCCTGGAGTTTAGATATTTGGTGTGTGGCATTGTCTTATATACCATAACCAAGTGTGTTCAAACCATGGCCCTTGGGTCGAAATTGGCCCCGCCCCAGGGTTCACTTGATTTTACATAGACACATAAAAGAAAAAGTAGAAAAATTTCATTGTCTGAAACCACAAGGCATGGAGTTTTGATATTTGGTGTGTGACATTGTTTTATGGACCATTACAAAGTTTGTTCAAATCATGACCCTGGGGTCGAAATTGGAAAAAAAAATAGAAAAAATTTCTTACCAGAAACCACATGGGTTAGAGTATAGATATTTAGTGAGTAACATGGCCTAGTGAACATCTACCAATTTTGATCAAATTATGGCCCTGGGGTCAAAATTGGCCCCGACCAAGGGGTCACTTGATTTAACATAGACTTGTAAAGGAAAACTTTCAAAAGACCTTCTTCTTAGCATTTTCAAAACATGGAGTTAAGATGTTTACTTGTGGACCTCATCCAAGTTTATTCAAATCATGACTGGTGTCAAAATTGACCCCGCTCCATGTGTCACTTGATTTTATATAGACTTATTAGAGCTATGACCTTCAAAATTTGGATGGCAGGTACAGTTTTTGTGTTGAATTTGTACTTCTGCATACATTATGTATTCAGTATGACTCGTAATTGAGGGCAATGTTTCTCAGGTGAGAGATTCAGGGCAATCATGGCTCTCTTGTTACCTTTCGTTTAATGTAAAAAAATAATAAAAAATAAAAACCCGACCTACCGACCCTCTTTTTATTTGCTGGCGACCAGAAAAGGAACTATTTATTTTTTGGCCTAAGTCGTTGAAGGTTTACCTTCCTTCAACATCTATCTCATTACAGCGGCCTATTTACAAAGTCCTCAAAGTAGTAAATATTTGGAAAACAAAAACACCCCCCCCCAAAAAAAAAAAAATTAAAAAAATCTGCTAAAATTGTGCTTACCTACATGGCATAATCTTAAATCACTCGGTTATGACGTCATTGACAATAAATTGTAGATTATTTTCAATAATAAAAAATCTATAAATTTAGCTAGCAAGTTTTATTTCGTAGCGAAGCTTGAATTTTTCAAAATCTTAAATCTATAATGATAACGACATCAAGATTTTGATTTTACCTTTCTGTCTTTGTAACTCACCTGAGCATACAGGCTCGGGATGGGCTATTAGATTGATGGATGTCCGCCATCCATCCGTCGTCCATAAACAGTTTGTTTACACCCTACCATCCTCATTTCTTAAGGCATCATTTTAAAACTTCATGATAATGTTAAAGCCATAATCTCTCGACCAAGTCAGATTATGGCAGATATCGCGGTCAATTAGGTCAGGAGTTATGTCTCTTTAAGTATAAAAAACACTCATTTCTTAAAGGCTCAATAGTCTTCCCAAAACAGTGTATATTCTTCGGACAGAAAAGCAAAATGCGTGTTGAAGATTTGTTACGAGATGCAATCTGTGCACATTTATTGACGAACACATTACTATAATGCATGAATAAGAAAATAAATCACTAAAGATCATACTTTTTTTTACAAAAATACCTGATTTGCATATTCCACATAGCGTCGTCAAATTTCTAACGTTTTTCATAGACCTTCCGCGTATGTCAGCATTAACGCAAGGCGAATATATAGATTCATGACGTAGCAGATAAACAAAGTCTGATTCGGCGACGGATTTTCAAATTCAAATTATGTCCGATTACGGAGCGTCTTCGAGAATACTTCCATTAAATAAAAAATGTAAACAATGGGAGTTTTTTTTTGACATCCACCCAAAATACTAAATAACTTAAGGTAAATTCCCTGTAATGGTTACACTACGTTTCGGACCTCATGGCCTTTCACGGAGATAACCAAGATTTCCTATTACCAATGTTTCATTAGGGTACCTTGATTATCGTCGTAGAGGTTAAGTGGTCCAAGACAAAGCGGAACCATTACTGAGACTTTACCTTAAATTGATTAACATTTTCAATGTGTTTTACACATTATGTACCATTTGCGTTAGTCTACAACACGTCAATGTCATTTTCTTTTTTCGTTTTCATGACAACTGTATCATTATGAAATTAATGGGCCTTTTAGCAATTATCTTCAAGCTTTATGATAATGTTGGTGCCTATAATATCTCGACCAACTTTAATTATTGCTTATATCGGCTTATTCGAGCAGGAGTTATTGCCCTTTAATTATGTAATATGCCGAATTTTAATATGATTACTTTTTAAAGCTAAACTCTATGACACTGTTTATGGCTAAAATCTCTCGGTCATCCTTAATCATGGCTGATATCGGCCATTCGGCCAAAAGTTTTGACCCTTGAATTAACAAAAAACAAAAAAGACCAGATTTTACTTTGTTTACAAACTATTAATGGCAACAATATCTCGGTAGAGTTCGATTATGGCTAATATTGATGAGTTTAGTGGTTGATCTAGGATCTATATCACAGCTGATCACACATTCCTTGTTTATTCAATGTTTCAGTTACGATTTACGACCCAGCTCAACCATTTTTTTTTTTTTAGTTTTTAAAGTTCAGCCAATGGTTCAACTACGTTTTACAGCCCATCTGCATCAATTTGATATTATACTATGATCTACGACCATGCTCATCCAATCTTCCATGTTTATCGAATGGTTCAGCTAAAACCATCGATTTACTTGTTAATTTACTGGATAAGCTAGGACCTACTACCAATCTCAACTAATTTTCAATGTTTATCCAAATAAGACACTTTATACCAAATGGATAAAGAAATTTTCCAATTAGTAAATGAGGATAAAACAATTATATTTAAGGGTCAGTTTTGATATTAACTATTTATAAACTAGCATTTTGTAATATGTTTAATCTTCATTTGGCGATCACCTCTGTTAAGCGGTCACTTTCTATTGTTCCATTGACTGACCGCTTAAGACAGGTTTGGCGAATTGATGAATTGATATCAATAAATCGAGATTATTCAGTATTTTGCCTATGTTGTTTGGTATAGTATTACATGTATATCATTTAGCTTCCAAAATAAAAATACACTTAACTTATTTTTTTCTGCGATTCATCATCGGTGTTCGAAACAAACGTTAAATTGGAAGGTAAGATGATATAATTTTGTCAGTCAGCGTCTCCCATACTTGTAAGAAAATATTACAGAGAAAAATGCGCGCCCATTATTCTCCAAAAAAGTAAGAAGATTGCGTTTCGACTACATGGTGGGACCTAGCATCGGAACGCAATTTTCTCACTAGTTCAAAATGTTGAAATTCATTATATTTTCTTGTAAATAGCAAGTTTTTCGATGTTTAAGCATCCAAGCCTCTCCCGCTTGTTTACCGAATATGATATTTAAGTTGCTAACTTACTGGTAAAATTGTAAAAGCCTGTTGCTGTGTTTGTGTCGTTTTGTTATTCTTGTACCATAATGTGAAAAACAATTTGCCTATGTGAGACAGATATAGTGTTGCCACACAGCATAATAGGCATGTGGCATGAAACTATACCCAATCTCATTGTCATGACAACAGACAACTATTCTTTGATTTAGACTTATATGCCAAGCCAATTGGTATTGTTAATAATACATGCGACTTATAACAAAAAAAATTTAATGCTTTTCTATGCATTTAAAAATACTATCTTGTGTTTGAGTTGAAATTTTGTCTCAACTTTCGATTTTGGTTCTCTTGAATCCAGCCAAGTCAATCATTAAACGATCAATATGGATCGACAGAAGCGCAAATGTTTACCGGTCGCGGTCCGAAATGTATCAATTTCCATTCAAATCTTAGAAAATACACTTTTATTTGAAAATGTTCACCAATTACTAACAATGACCTTGAAAGGAAATAAAAAATAGCTGTCGGCGACAACTGGTTTCCCTTTGCAAAATTTACATTTATGAACATACTGAAATAGAATAATATTATCTTAACCGCAGAGGAAGAATGCGTTTGGGAGAAATTTAAGTGCAGAACCCTGCTTCAGACATGCACCACTTGATTTTAACGTAGCTATCTAAATAGTTCACTTGCTTGTCGAGAAGGATAACCATATTGTGTTTGCTCGGACTAGGTTCTATGTGAGTCTTTTTTTTCACTTTACACCGTTTACATACTATAAAGTACAATTTTTATGTAACATAGACTGAGTAAATTGTTGAACGCGTATTTATTCACGTTCTGATAGAATTACTAAATTCTGTGCTTTTATTTCAGAGTTTGGTGACCTGAATTAACTACAAAATATGTAGTTAAGTTACTACACAAAGACCATTTTCATAATGTGATTAGATCAGTCCAAACCCGATGTTCTTAATCTGTGATCAAACTCATAAAAAAACTTCCAGGACGGTTGGTGGTTATAAGGTCATTCCTTATTTGCATATTTTCAGATACGAACTCTGACACACGTGATGGTCAACCCAGCGTTTTACATAGCATTTATTTTTTCAAACCACTATGGCGTGTATTACGTTGCAAAATTCGATATACTCTTTATGCGTTGTAAATACTATATATACTAATTATCAGGCCCGGATTCACCGGGGCGCGGGGGTTACATGGGACACGCTCACCAGCTCGCTTGGTCATACAATTTTCTAGGCTATATTTCGATGAATTTGTTGTATTTGGGGTTATTTTTTTGTGATCTGTAGTGGAAATCCCCATTGTGTGCCCCTTGTTCCTCACCCGACCAGTCATGGCAACATTACACAGTGACAGTAACACTCAGCGATAATACAGGTGATGAGAGTTTGATTCAGAAATGTGGCTCCCTGAACTGAATTTAAACAAGAAATATCTTTAAAAAAAGATACTCGGCGGTAGTAACCAGCTTGATGATTAGTGTCTGAATGGTTTAACATGTAATAGATTTTGTTGTTGTTTTAATAGTTGTGTAATTCCTGTGTCAGTGCAGCTCTTTGAAATATCACGGATCCAAATAATTTGTACAATCTTGGTAGACGCTTACAGCCTTAAAACATCTGCGCATTATACTTCGTTTCGCGGGCTACAAAACGAAACCGGATGTTAACGTTTTTGTTGAATATAGGGTCTGTCAGGGTAAAGCATTCAATTCCGAAATCTATGTGTTTCCTTTTTTTGCGTTCTACTCTTTCAGTTTACCTTAAAAAGGTGCAGTATCTTACATTTCGGGACAAATCGTTTGCAGGGGAAGAAAACTTCAACTTTTAAAAACAAACAGAGATCTAAAGAACTCGTTTCCGCAACAACTGTCTTTTCTTTTGACTAATTTTACAATGACCAATGGGGAATTTAGCAAGGTATATAATTACCAATGAAAGCCTAATTTTATTCCGCTTCATTGCTGTGTGTTTCACAGGAAGTCAGGGTGAAAAGAAACGGCCTAACGGCCGAAAAACAACTCTCAGATACTAATGGAATACAATGTACTTTGAATGCACCACAATGCGTTGAAGTATCTCAACAAATATATGATATCCCCGGTATGAGAATATTGAATAACTCCTTAAAAAATCAAATCTCTCAAATATAGTGTGATAACAATGCGTCATTCCTTAATGTTAATATTCCTGTAGTTCAACAGCAAACTAACATGTCAGACTGGGTTGCATTTGCAGTTAAACTTTGTTTTATTAATTACCTGTACGATATCGGTATCAGATTTAGATATCCGGAGATGCGTCCATCACAGAGCCTGTTGCAGGTGTCTCTGTGCTGTTTGACCATGTTTCACAGTTTCCCTGTATGCAGAAGTCTGTACCCCTCATTTGAATGACTGAAAAGGATAAGAGAAAAAGCACCATAACTGCATGTGTATATGCTATTTCCATCTTAAAGGTCCAAATTTTATTTCTATACAAAATCAAACTGAATACACTGTGTGATATGAGCACAATGCTGTATGACAGAATAAACAGGGCTGGAGCAGTTGTCTCCCTTGAACTGTAACAGGCAGTATCTCATGTTTTAAACAGACTGGGCTCTACCTTGATAGCTTAAATGCAGTGAAATAAGAATTAAACTGCTAATATTAAAATATTTGGCTTAAATCTGCATAAAAAACTTGAAAAACATTCAAAAATCCTTTTGACTGGGTTAATTTAGGCTAAAATCTCTGAAAAAATGGGATAAAATTGAATAATATGCTTATTTTTCTAACAGATTATGTGATAGAATGGATTGCCATATTTATTTTTGACTTATTTCTGATGCAAGGCAAGTAATGAAAAGAAGTTTACCTAGTCTGCTTCTCATTAGGCCTTTTCTCAAAGTCTTCAGTCCCTGTCGGCTTTCAGCTTCTCAGAAGTTTGTTGAAGGAGCCCGTGTTACCCGATTCGGCTTCATGCTGCAGTGCCAGTGGTTGAACCGGATCTTGGTCTACCAGGTCTGCCTCCTCTGGTGTTGGTCTGCAGTACTGCACACAAACATTGGCCCCCTTCTCAGACTGGGGTTTATTACACACCTTAATTGAGATAAATTTGTGTCCCGTTTGGAAATATCCAGCACGACGCTTTCTAGATCCTTTCATTTTTTTCATATAAAAACACCTCTTAACAGTACAAAATTCCCTAGTGCTATGGGTAACACAATGCTCTGGGGAGACAGGGTCTGTATCTCTTTGATTTACTGCCTTTTCCATCCTGGAGGTCATTTTCTGTCTCTGAGCGATACCCATTGTTTTAATAGTAATTAAGCTCTGAGTGTTGGTGAACAAAATCCTGCAAGACTATAATTGCTGTGTATATGTTAAACACAGGTAGTATTTACAGTTAAAATCAAAAATAATAAATAATGGTTGAAAATGCCATGAAAACTTAGAGTTTTACAATGTCATGCATTTTAAAAAAAAATATTGGGATGGAGCGGGGGATCTGTGTTTTCTGGCTACATTTTCTAGCTGGCTGTATTTTTTTGTTTGCATGTTATCTATGTGTATTTTAATAAAGGTAGGGGAAAAAATAAAGGAGTTATTAACATTTATCTGACTTGACATATGTCTGCTTTTTGATGTATAAAATGACTATGAAAAGGGCACACTGTCTGTGTTAGGAATCAAACTTTAAAATTCTGTAAAAAAAATCAAATTAAAAAATTAAAAAAATCTCTTCATGGCGTTGTTCGAAAACATGTTTTGTTTGAAATATATTTGGGTTAAAAGGGAAAAAAAATCCGTGGCTAATGTTTACATAATGGGATTTTCTGATTGGTTATTAATAAAATAAAAATGTGAGTATTGTTTACATTTCAAAATTAGAATATTCTTAACACAAAAACACATAAATAATCTGCTTATCTGACATTGTGTGATTTTTGTGAGTACAAATTGAGAATGTGCTATTTTTTGACATATGGCGGGAAATTTAGTCTCAATATGGGGGTCACCATGTTTGGCTGTCTGTAGCTCAAGATTTCGGTGGTCAACCTTTACTTTGTTGGTGATTTTTAGAAAGCACCTGGTTGGAACTTTCAAATCAGGGTAGCTTAATGCTCAATGAGATTTAGGGAAATAGCTATAAGCATAGACCTTATAATGTAGATATATGGAAAACTATTTAGTAGTCTCTGACCTATAGATGAACAATTGATACCATTCGACTGAGCGGTTTTACCATACGAAAAAAAAACTGTAGCAATTGAATTAACAAAATAGAATATAAATGAACGAAATATTACTTACATGAAACAAAATAGAATATAAATAAAAAAACTTACAATATGAATAAACAAAATAGCATATAAATGGGAAGAAAGGGCAAAACAAATAATCAAACATTGAATATAAATGACGAGATGTTACATATAAATGAGCAAAATTTAGAATATAAAAGATATGTTTTGCACAAAAATAGAATGATACTCCAGGAGACAGTCAACCGCAATAAATACGACACCACATGGTCGTACCTTTCAACACTTGTTCGTGATGACCCTTTTCTAAATATAGTATACAGGTCTCCATACAATTTCTAAACTTATTTATTTATTTATGTTTTTTTTAAAATTTTATTTTATCTTTTTTTGTATGTTGTATTCCCTTTTCATGAACAAGTTTCGTTAGGTACAACCATGTGGTGTCTTTATTATTGTGATTAGCTGTTTCCTGATTATAGCGAATATTGCAACGTTATACACGCCATAAAGCACACCAAAAGATCTTTATATGTAAAGATTAAATCATGTATGTATATGTACTGCTTTACATAGACACGGTGTGTTATGTCCTCATCGTCACGTGATCCTCAGCCAAATGCCTCAGCCATCTGAGTAGTAGGTGGCCATTAAAGTAGGACAAGCAATACAATGCACCAAAATGTTCGACAATGTATGTTTAGCATGTGATAGTGCCGGCATAAACTGCCAGAGATGCGAACTCTGTAGCAACGTTAAATATCGCACCAACGCTTAATTCCAAGACTGATGTCACAACCAACGCTAAATGTCGCATTAAATCGCACCAACGCTAAATGTCGCACCAACGTTAAATATCGCACCAACGCTAAACCAAAATCGCAAGACTGATGTCACAACCAACGCTAAATGTCGCACAGCCTCCCCAAAGTGCGTAACGCACTATGGGATCAGACCCCATAGTGTTTTAGACCCCGAAGTGCGTTCCAACATAGCGTAACGTAAATATATGGTCCGTGAAGCTAACTTTTAGATTCAGATGTCTATTCAAGGATGAACTGGGCCAACACTACCCGTTCTATCAACACACACACACACACACACACACACACACACACACACACACACATCAAAGCACTGATAGAACTGGTGGGGCGATAGCTTCAAAAAGCTGAAATATAGACTTTTCCGTGAGAACTTGCCCTAACTGTTTCGTGTGAACTTGCCACAACCGCTCTGTGTGAATTTGCCCTAACTGTTCCATTTGAACTTGTCCTAACTGTTCCGTGTGTTTGTACTGTTGAATATAGTCTCCATGTGATTTGACCTACACCTAAAAGGGGAAACAACTCGAAATGAATATTAAAGATTGTCTGACACTGTGATTCTGTAGTATGTTGTTATGTGGGTCTGTCTGCCATGGGGCTGTCGCCCCAACAAATTCAATTCAAAGAATCAGACGACCAAAACCGATGAACCCGGATGTAATCTAAAAATTAACATGAAAGAATGAACAGTTATTTATTAATACGTTCATCATTTATATCATGTTTGAACTTTACAGTTGTGAAACGCGTAAAACTAAACATCAAATGGATGATTGATTTCCGCTTATAAGGAGTGTAACATTTAGCGTTGGTGTTGCGACATATAGCGGCAGTACATGTACACTTTTTTGCGACATTTGACGTTACAGATGCGACATACAGTCAGGTGCAAAAAGTATTGGTGACTTTGGCGGCCATGTCGGATTTAACTGAATCAATCAACCTGTGATTTCTACCATTTTA
>CM037791.1:20531479-20553543 GCA_021229015.1 Solen grandis
GGGGTCACCATGTTTGGCTGTCTGTAGCTCAAGATTTCGGTGGTAAACCCTTTTACTTTGTTGGTGATTTTTAGAAAGCACCTGGTTGGAACTTTCAAATCAGGGTAGCTTAATGCTCAATGAGATTTAGGGAAATAGCTATAAAGCATAGACCTTATATGTAGATATATGGAAAACTATTTAGTAGTCTCTGACCTATAGATGAACAATTGATACCATTCGACTGAGCGGTTTTACCATACGAAAAAAAAACTGTAGCAATTGAATTAACAAAATAGAATATAAATGAACGAAATATTACTTACATGAAACAAAATAGAATAAAATAAAAAACTTACAATATGAATAAACAAAATAGCATATAAATGGGAAGAAAGGGCAAAACAAATAATCAAACATTGAATATAAATGACGAGATGTTACATATAAATGAGCAAAATTTAGAATATAAAAGATATGTTTTGCACAAAAATAGAATGATACTCCAGGAGACAGTCAACCGCAATAAATACGACACCACATGGTCGTACCTTTCAACACTTGTTCGTGATGACCCTTTTCTAAATATAGTATACAGGTCTCCATACAATTTCTAAACTTATTTATTTATTTATGTTTTTTTAAATTTTATTTTATCTTTTTTTGTATGTTGTATTCCCTTTTCATGAACAAGTTTCGTTAGGTACAACCATGTGGTGTCTTTATTATTGTGATTAGCTGTTTCCTGATTATAGCGAATATTGCAACGTTATACACGCCATAAAGCACACCAAAAGATCTTTATATGTAAAGATTAAATCATGTATGTATATGTACTGCTTTACATAGACACGGTGTGTTATGTCCTCATCGTCACGTGATCCTCAGCCAAATGCCTCAGCCATCTGAGTAGTAGGTGGCCATTAAAGTAGGACAAGCAATACAATGCACCAAAATGTTCGACAATGTATGTTTAGCATGTGATAGTGCCGGCATAAACTGCCAGAGATGCGAACTCTGTAGCAACGTTAAATATCGCACCAACGCTTAATATCGCAAGACTGATGTCACAACCAACGCTAAATGTCGCACTTAACGTTAAATGTCGCACCAACGCTAAATGTCGCACCAACGTTAAATATCGCACCAACGCTAAATGTCGCACCAACGCTAAATATCGCAAGACTGATGTCACAACCAACGCTAAATGTCGCACAGCCTCCCCAAAGTGCGTAACGCACTATGGGATCAGACCCCATAGTGTTTTAGACCCCGAAGTGCGTTCCAACATAGCGTAACGTAAATATATGGTCCGTGAAGCTAACTTTTAGATTCAGATGTCTATTCAAGGATGAACTGGGCCAACACTACCCGTTCTATCAACACACACACACACACACACACACACACACACACACACACACATCAAAGCACTGATAGAACTGGTGGGGCGATAGCTTCAAAAAGCTGAAATATAGACTTTTCCGTGAGAACTTGCCCTAACTGTTTCGTGTGAACTTGCCACAACCGCTCTGTGTGAATTTGCCCTAACTGTTCCATTTGAACTTGTCCTAACTGTTCCGTGTGTTTGTACTGTTGAATATAGTCTCCATGTGATTTGACCTACACCTAAAAGGGGAAACAACTCGAAATGAATATTAAAGATTGTCTGACACTGTGATTCTGTAGTATGTTGTTATGTGGTCTGTCTGCCATGGGCTGTCGCCCCAACAAATTCAATTCAAAGAATCAGACGACCAAAACCGATGAACCCGGATGTAATCTAAAAATTAACATGAAAGAATGAACAGTTATTTATTAATACGTTCATCATTTATATCATGTTTGAACTTTACAGTTGTGAAACGCGTAAAACTAAACATCAAATGGATGATTGATTTCCGCTTATAAGGAGTGTAACATTTAGCGTTGGTGTTGCGACATATAGCGGCAGTACATGTACACTTTTTTGCGACATTTGACGTTACAGATGCGACATACAGTCAGGTGCAAAAAGTATTGGTGACTTTGGCGGCCATGTCGGATTTAACTGAATCAATCAACCTGTGATTTCTACCATTTTAACAAATAACTAGCATGCTAAAACTTAAAAAAAAATCAATTGTTTTTTTTCCCCTTAATACATTGTCACGTATCCTTTCAGTCTGATTACTGAGTATTTAATTAAACATGTTCTGAATGTAACTAGTGGGAATGTCCATCCATATTTTCAGAATTTCATTACAAAGTTTTTCATTGCTGTTGATAGCATGGTGTCTGCCATGAAGTTTTTTTTGTATGGATAACAAATATTTTCAATAACATTGAGATCAGGTGATTGTTCAGGCCAAGAAAGGGATTTTAAATTGTGTTCAGCTCTATATTGTTTAAGTTGTCAAGACCTGTGTAGTGGGGCATTATCATCTTGAAATAAATGATGATTATAAGAAAATTGTCTTGCTATAACGGGCCTAATGTTATGTTCAAGAATATCTCTGTATTTTTCTGAATTAATAGTTCCTGTCACTTTACTTAATGTCCATCCTCCATGTCAGTAAATGCAACCCCACATCATCTATGTCAGTCACAACTTTAGGCCTTTCACTTCTTGGTTTGTTTTCTGTCTAATGTATAACGGCAGGAGGTTTTGCGACATTTAGCGTTGGTTGCGACATTTAGAGTCAGCCTTGCGATATTTAACGTCAAGTGCGACATTTAGCGTTGGTGCCACATTTAATTAACGTGGCTACAGACTCAAAAATCCAAGATGGCGTCCAAAGTGGTCGCTGTAAACCGCAAGTTAAGTTAAAATGTTATATCTATTATTTAAAGATTAATCTATAGAATTGATGTAATTAAAGGAATGTGCATAAACACTACTTCCTTCATAATGTACATAAAACACAACATTGGCAAATTGAAGGTCAAGGTCAATTTAGGGCCAAAGTGCAAAAGTACCCCTAATTTTGATACCTCCTCTCTTCCTTTTTTTTTTGAATGCATTTCTTAAACTGTATTAACGTACGCCAACTTTAATAGCCATATTTCATATCTGGTCAAAGGATGGTAATATTTCTAGGACTTCTTGTCTCACATAAAAATAAAAACAGAATTTGTTAAATGTTTTCTCAGATATGAAAGAGATAGTCCAATAAAGTTAATATTGAAACCTAATGTTAATTTACAATATCTCTAAATATGAGCAAAATAATTTTGATTCTTTAGAAAAAACTTACGGTAGAAAGCCACATTATCGGATTATGTTACACATTTCGCAAAAAAAAAAAAAAAAAAAAAAAAAAAAAATAGAAAAAAAAAATCCAAACACCACCGTAGAAAAAATGATGATACTCATTGTTTTAGTTTTCAGTGGAGATCATTCATAGTTTCAAGGTAGATGATTCATAGAAACAAAATTATCAGGGGGAAGTAATCAAAAGAACATAAGTCACTGGATATCCTTGGTTTGACATCTTAATTCATATATTGTAAAGTTTTGGTGGAAATGATAACTATTAGGATGGAAGGACCTTAATGATTATTGGATGTTTATTTGATAGATATCTCATATAAGGGTCAATCTTTAGTAGTTGGGTATTAATGATCACACAATATGTAAATAGAGGATCCAACAAAGTTGCCAAAATACACAAAATACACAAGTTGGCGCCTTGAGCCTCGTTTCTTATCATATTAGCCAACAACTCGCATCATGTTTTCAGTAAACGATGGCCACGGATGAAATATTCTATTTATCACATAACGCAACGAACGTCTTTATGTTTTCGTTGGTGTGTTTTCCGAATGTATGTTAACTTGACGGCAGTTTCTGGGTTTAAATGAATACACCGAAGAAAAAAAATCCCATTACACTAAGTGGTTCATATTATTGAAACCAATTTTCTTTAAATATGATATTGTTTAGTTATAATTATTGTTAACATTATAATTTCCAAAAAACAACAACAGAAAAATGAGTTAAGTATTTTACAATAATGAATATTAGTTTGCTAACAGTGCGTTTAATTGCTAATTTATTTATTTATTTATTCAATAAACGGACTCACGTTGCATTCTGAGACGCAACATTTTCGATTTACGACATAGCAAATGAATAGATGTGTCTTGTAATATAATGCCTGTTTATAGAGGTATTAATGTAGAGATTTTAACTAACGCAAATACATTGTATAACAATACTCATAGTGCATATACATGTAACCATGTGAGATCAGTGTGTCTATTAACAAAAAATGCAACGAAAGATGCAATACAACGTCTATACTGTTTTGGAATTATTGATTCATGTTTATCAAACAATGTACTTATAATTAGGTCAACCAGCGATGAAAATTCATCCGCCGAAAGCTGTGTGTAGAAAAATGTAAGTATACTATATAATTTCTTTATACTGTATATAAATGTCTCGACTACATTTAAATACTTTGTTATATATCATTTTTCTTTATCATAATTCATATTAATAATTTATGGAAAATATCAACATAGTCTAATAAGCTCTCGTATATGATATTACTGAACCAGAACAATTTTCATTGAATATCTTTATCTTCCTAACGGCCTTGAGATAAATATCGATGCTGCTATCAGACGCCATTCAGTAACACCATCAAACAATGTCACCGGATTCTCTGTTTCATTGTCTATTTCCGACAAGAGTGGTCCGTGTTGAGATCACGGTTGTTTTTGTTTTAGTTCTCGAATCATTTTTGTTATTGCCATCCAGATAGCATCAATTGTCCTCTCTAGTCGGGACCCTGCCACTATTTGAAGTAATGCATTTTGGATCCAAATACCTTAAATACGGCAGAATGTGTCGTTTCTTCTGGGAGGTATAAGAGATAATATCAACTGCTCAATCAATTACTTATTTTGTTTATTTCATGCCTTCAATATATGCCTTCGTTAACTATACAATATCATTATCAATTTATTTACTTTTATTAAAATCATTTTCGTGACCGGATTCCCTTCTTCCAAAATGTCACTGGTAAACAGCTGACCCAAAGACTTGTCGAGACTTGTAATGGCGTTAATACCCCCGCATGTCACTTTGTCACAGGAATGAAGTTTACAGTTCTTATTTCAAGTTTCATCTTGATGCCTTTTATACTTTTTGAGTTACGGCCCGGACTAAAATTAAATATGAAAATTTACAAAGGGCCATAATTCCAAAATTACGCGAAAAAGAGTTATGGTTCATGGTCACTGCACGCCCCCTTAATGAAATCTATCCACTTATGAAGTTTCATCTTGATATCTTTTATACTTTTTGAGTTACGGCCCGGACAAAAATTAAGTATGAAAATTTACAAAGGACAATAACTCCAAAATAACGCGACAGAGAGTTATGGCTCTTGGTCACTGCACGCTACCTTAATGAGATATATTCACATATGAAGTTTCATTTTGATGCCTTTTATACTTTTTGAGTTACGGCCTGGACAAAAATAAGTATGAAAATTTACAAAGGACAATAACTCCAAAATTATGCGACAGAGAGTTATGGTTCTTGATCACTGCACTCCCCCTTAAGGAGATCTATCCACGTATGAAGTTTCATCTTGATGCCTTTTATACTTTTTGAGTTACGGCCCGGAAAAAAATTAAGTATTAAAATTTACAAAGGACAATAACTCCAAAATTATGTGACAGAGAGTTACGGTTCTTGCACTCCCCCTTAATGAGATCTATCCACATATGAAGTTTCATCTTGATATCTTTTATACTTTTTGAGTTATGGCCCGGACAAAAATTAAGTATGAAAATTTACAAAGGGCAATAACTCCAAAATTACGCGACAGAGAGTTATGGTTCTTGGTTAATTCACTCCCCCTCAATGAGATCTATCCACATATGATTGAGTTACGGTCCGGACAAAGAAACCGACAGACGGCCGGACGGCCAGACAGACAAGCTGAATCCAGTATACCCCCCTTACTACTTCGTTGTGCGGGGGGTATAAAAAGTCACATGGTATTAGATCTGGCGAATAAGTTACATTGGACACGATCCTTTTCCTTCTTTAAAATATCCTGTGCATTTTTTCATACAGCAAATATATTTACTGCATACTACAAACTGGACGTCTCCATTTACATTTCAGTTTTACTACACATTATGTAGAAAATTCCCCACGGAATGGTAACTTGAAGCACTGGGCTATAATCGAATCAAAGCACTGGACGCACTGGAAGACTGCGTAATTATACCGAGACAATACAAAAGCATGATATTACGATGATGAAAACGTGACAGCACTATGGTGAAACACGATACTTTGTCGCATTATCATCATTACACTATCGTATTGTCGCGGTTTCATTATTGTTCTGTCGCGTGATCAGTATCGTGCTATCACGTATTCGTCACCTTATTGATTTTGAGTTTTCATCATCTTGCTTTCTAATATCGCGTTTCATAGCGTGGGCAAAGAAAGTTCAACAAAATCCATTAAAGGGCCATAACTCAGAGACGAATTATTCAACCATAACAACTGTACAATATACACATCTGTCTTTGTTAGTGAAACTTCCTGTTAAGTTTGATTGAAATCCATCCAACAATTATTTAGAAATAGCGCAGAAAAAGAAAGCTCCAGAAATTCATTAAAGGGCCTTAACTCAAAGAAAAATCCTTCAACAATTACAACTGTTCAATATGTAAATTTGTGCTTGCTCATGAAACTTGCGGTTAAGTCCCTGTAATAGTTCCGCTACATTTCGGACTTCATGGCCTTTCACGGAGATAACCAAGGTGTCCTTATGTTTCTTTAGGGCACCTTTGTTATCTTGGTAGAGGTTAAGTGGTCCAAGACGTGGCGGAACCATTACAGGGATTTTACCTTAGTATGAAGTTTGAAGTCCATCCAGTGGTTATTGAGAAATATCAAGTACAAATAAAGGTCAAGAAAATTTATTAAAGGGCCATAACTTCTAAAAAAATCATTCAGCCGTAACAAATGTACAAAAACACACCCGTGCTTGCTAGTGGAACCTCTTTTGAAGATTGACTGACATCCATCCTGTAGTAATTTAGAAATAGCGCGGACAAAGAAAGCTCAAGAAAATCATCAAAGGGACATTACTCAGAGAAAAAAATATTCAACCGTTACAACTTTACATTAAGCAAATTTGTGCTTGCTGGTGAAACTTCCTTTGAGGTTTGACTGAAATCAATCATGTAGTAATTGAAAAATAATGCATACAAAAAAGCTCAAGAAAATCATCCATGGGCCATAACTCAAAGAAAAACGATTCAACTGTATCAATTGTACAATATACACATCTGTGCTTGCTAGTGAAACTTCCTATGTAGTTTGATGGAAATCCATCCAGTAATAGTGAGAAATAGCGCAGGCAAAGAAAGCTCAAGAAAATCATCAAAAGGCCATAACTCAGAGAAAAATCATTCAACCAAAACAACTGTACAATATGCACATCTATCTTTGCTAGTGAAACTTCCTATGAAGTTTGACTGAAATCAATCCAAAAGTAATTGAGAAATTGCGCGGACAAAGAAAGCTATAGAAATTCATTAAAGGGCCATAACTCAAAGAAAAATCCTACAACCATTTCACTGTACAATATGCAAATTTGTGCTTGCTGGTGAAACTTCCTATGAGGTTTAATTAAAATCCATCCGAAAGTTATTGAGAAATAGCGCGGATAAAGAAAGCTCAAGAAAATTTATTGAAGGGCCATATCTCAGAGAAAAAACATTCAATCGTAACAATTGTACTATGTGCACATTTGTGCTTGCTAGTGAAACTTCCTATGAAATTTTATTGAAATCCATTCAGCAGTTATTGACATATAGCGCAGATAAAAAAGCTGCCGACCGACCGACACAGTGACTCCTGTATATCCCCTAACTAAGGGGAATTAATTGTTTCCAATCCAGCTTGTATGGTCAGACTTTCCACATATGAAAAGTACGCTCCAGTTTCAGTGATTTCAAACAAGAGTGTTATAATCCAGCTTTGTCGACCAATGTTTATGCCCCCGAATCGATAGATCGGGTGCTTAATGTGTTTGCACAGTTTGTCTACGGACAACTTTAACCTTGGCCATAAATCGAAAACTACACAAGGTATTGACTTGAAACTTAAAATATACACAGATGGTGACTAGGAGAAGCGCAGTGACCAAGATCCACGGCACTACCTGCTCCATTTAATGAATTATCTCCCTTTATTTAATTTTATAATTATTTTTCTTTGTACAGAGAAATACACATTAACTTTATAATGATATTTGTAATGAGACATTACTCATTTATTTGCCAGGATTGATGTTTGGTGTAATTACTTAATGAAGCCCATTTAACTAAAATCACTTATTTTGCATCAGACCCCGCTTGGATGGGGCCCAGAGGTGTCAGGCTTTGGCGGGGCATTGTGTTTTAAGAACACGTCTTGTTTATTCTTGTATTGTAGTCGTGTGATCCTGATTACTGTCCTTCTGATGAGCATGATATACCTCCTCTATGACCGGAAGGACATTTTATCGGGGCCATTAAAAGAGGAATGGTCGGCATCTAGTCAAGAAATAAAAAATGACCATCTTGACTGTACGTTGAGACAACCTAAACTATCCAAGTACGATCTCCCGGTTACGGCTCTGGCAAGCTCTCCCGGATCCGGAAACACATGGATGAGACACTTACTGCAGCAGGCATTAGGCAATCTCTCTTACTATTTACGTATACATGTTTTGTTAGTGTCACACACGCAATGTATGAGATTTGTGGTTTGATCGTGATTTCATTAAATATAAACTGTTTTATACGAGAGCCTACTTTTTTTGCCTAAGTTTCAGTGATTTAAGGACATTTCTTTTAATTATCATTTTCAAACTGTCTTTCAATCATAAAAATGCAGATAAATCCGTCACTGTTTGTTTCATTTTTATGTACTTCATTTGTACAATGCTCTCACATGTCTAATGTTGACTTGAGAAATAAAAGATTTTGTATTGTATTGGGTAGTGTTCAATAGCCGGTCTACGGATTAAAAAGTCATGAACCATTTTCTCGCAGCATTTAGAATATCTAAAATATACTACTCAAAGTTTGGTAAGCACCACTTACTATTTTCCCGTAGATTTACCTGCTAAGACAAGAGACTTTAAAGGCATGCTACATTAAAGTTTACATTAAAACAAATCTTGTTTTTATGCAGAAGTATTGTTTATGTACCAAACTTGCTACCAGTTACAAAAATAAGCCTTTCGGATCCTCAATACTGGGAATTAATCATAATTAATAAGTGCGAAATTTTGAGAAAACACCTTAAAACTTAAAGTCAAGTAAATTCAGAACTTTGATCTTCAAATATTTCTGATTTCTAAATGGAATACTTTTAAGGATATTTGTGGCGATGTTGACCTGTTCATGGTCATTTTTTTATGTATTGATCACAAGATTTAACTTCCATTTATAAAATGCCATTTCTTGCAAAAAACACACTTTTGTGAATTTGCCAACTAATGACAGGAATTGGCTAAATCGTTGTAAATCATTTTTAAGTCCTTTTCTATCATTTTGACAAAAACTATGCGTAAAAATGATGGTCAGCTAACGCTTTCCTTTCAGGTACATAGGATTACATTAAGCATGTGTTTTCATGTGACTCTATGGGAAAAAAGCCGGTGGTGCTTAGCAAACTTTGAGTAGTATATTTATTTTCGAAGGTGTAGGAAGAATAAAACTGTTTTATACTGTAATACATTACTTTCATAAGATTTATCAGACGTAAAAATATTCCTGTCGAGTCTGACAAACTTTATATCAAAGCAATAGTATATTCTTCTTTCTGTCCTGCTTAATTATCATCCAGGAATAGTGTATAATCTATTTAATAATCTCTGTAATCTACAACCGGTATTAGATACCATTTCATGTTACCTATTTCTATTTCAGGGTTAGGGACATCCGCTGTGTATTGCTCAAATGTACTTCGAAATGGTGGATTTCCGTTTGAGTGTGCACATAACAAGTACAACAGAGTCAGCGTTGTTAAAACACACCTCTCAAACAAATCTTCTTGTAAGGAATTTGACAGAGCTATAGTTTTGATACGAAATCCATTTGAGCGATTAGTTTCTTTTTATAAGTATACGTTGGCAACGAAAACCGATGGTCACAACGAAACAGTTTATACTGGAACGGGTAAGTAAAGGATCAGAATCCATTGAATTGAGAAATGAATGGCAATATATATTAAGTTTAATTTTGCTATATTATCCGCAAATGCTGTGAAATCATTAATTTTCGTTGACATCAAATTTCGTTGATTATGTACTTAAGGGAATTTCGTTGGTGCATTTATTCGTGGATCTATGGTCTACAAAACGTGAGATCTTTATGAGAGACAAGTGTTCGTGGGGATGGAAATTCGTGGATAAGACCCTCCACGAAAACGACGAAAATTAGTGTCCCACGATAATTAATAATTTCACAGTCCTCAACTTTATCAAACTGTTAAATGTTCATACAGTGCTAGGATTTAACAAAGTATTTAAGTTATTTTAGGGATTTTTTGTCTACTCGAGACAGATTAAGAGCTGCCTAACTGCGATACCACGCCGTAGACAAGTAACACGATAGTCTCATTATCCTGACAACAGGACAACCAGCCCGAACTGAATAATATTTTTAACAAAAACCACATGGGAGATATACCAGTACCATTTTTAAGGACAATATTATCTCTCTGCAGGGAATTGGACCAACATTGTCATAGTTTAGTATCATACTTACTTGTTTGACCCATATAAATTTTAACGTTTAAAAGAAATAAAAAGACAAAATAACATACCGTATTTCATACTGTAACCTGTAATACTAAGGTATTCTTCTCACAGAAAATAGTTGTAAACATTAACACCATTTATTTCCCCACTGTATGGTATATCAAAAGTTCTGTACTTTGCAGATTGGCATAAACATATACAAAAAGAGAGTACCCGATGGCTGTCATTCCACAAATTCTGGCTAACACAGTTTAATGGCCCGGTTCTTCCTGTCTTCTATACACGACTGAAGACAGACCTGCGGAAAGAACTTCAACGGGCTTTGGAGTTCATAAATGTTAGCTACACGATGCGCGACCTAGACTGCACCGTCATTTTGCAAGAGGGGAAATACCACCGACCTGAGTTTAAACTTAAAAAATCATCAGACATTTACGATTTGTTTGATGAAGATGAAACCAATATTGTAAATAAACGTTATGAAGCTGTTGCAAAGATGTTAAAGGACAAGTTCAATGAAACATTCTACTGATTATTTAGGGTAGGTTGGAGTAGTCATACAACACCTACATATGACGTTTCGTTACTGAAGTCAAAGTCATTTTTATACAACACCTACATATGACGTTTCGTTACTGAAGTTAAAGTCATTTTTATACAACACCTACATATGACGTTTCGTTACTGAAGTTAAAGTTATTTTTATACAACACCTACATATGACGTTTCGTTACTGAAGTCAAAATCATTCAGCGGAAAAAACAGCCCATATGGGGAAAAACCGCGCAATTAACACACACACACACACACACACACACACACACACACATATATATATATATATATATATATATATATATATATATATATATATATACTGTCGTATAAACTAAGAAGGATGGCGATCTGTTGGAAAACTTAAATCATATCAATCCGATGTGATAACTGTTAACTGTTGTATTTGTAGTTTTTTTTATTATAAATGATTGGCGCTTGTACACAATAGTGATTAAGTACGTTTATATTGACAAAACAAGTCACATTATCAGCACGTGAAAACGAAGTTAATATTAGATAAGAATGATGACAATAGTTATCCATCAACGATAAAATGAAAGCACAGAAAATCTTATTTTTACATATACATTCATGACTTTAACAATTTTTTTTATTAATTTAAGTATATGTTTCATAATTGCATGGTACATTAGCTAAACATATCCCCATGAGAGAAATTAATTTGAAAAATGGCTGGCTATAAGTATTTCTGGTCTGAAGCAGATGTTACAATACCCTGGTGCTAATGCTGGTTTTCCAATAAGCAGTGTATCTTATCTGGTAAATGCTTTTTTGTAGCCATATATTAATTTGGATTTGGATTCAATTATCTCTCTCGAAATATTTTGGGTATGTGCATTTGGCAGGTAGCAAAGATTATCCGTGTACACGTCATACGCGGGTTTCCCAAAGACAACATGAATTATTAGAGAAACCAGTAATCTGAAAATGACTGCGTGTTCTGGTAATCTGCTTTAATTGTTAACAAAACACATAACTGGAAATCATTTATTATAATTAGCCATATTATATCTTGACATTCACAGTTCGGTTTGTAATTTAGTAGATACATAAATTAACACATAACTCTCTGAAAAAAATATTCTGTATAAGACTATTAATGCAATATGTTAATATATAACATACAATACACCACCAACCATTTGTAAAAACTTTTAATATATTCCAAGGTACATGGTTATTATACTGGGAAAAAGAAATGAACAAAATCCGTTGGATGTGAAAAAACAGATGCTTTGGTTAGACCGGCTAATAATAAACTGGACAACCTTTCCTTTTAAAGACGATCGGAACAGTTTCTATTATCACACACGAGTAAATTTTACACTATCACCGGTAATGCAAATATAACAGTTTTAACGCTAGGTGGTGGAAAGTCAGTTGTGTGTTATATTTCAAATGAAAGCCAGTGTCAGGATAAATATTACCGTAATTGTATACTGTACTGTACATATTTATCACGACGAGTGTCATTAAGAACAGCAAAGAAAAATGTTTTAAACGATTAAAAGGAACAGAATCTGCAGCATTCCTGAGGGAAATGTACACAGGATCTACAAGCCTATAAATATTTTTATAAATATGTTTAAATATTTATCTACCCCTTTGTAAATTCTCCACCCACAAATTAATTTAAATGTATTTCTAAAAGGATAAGCCCGGTGACCTACTGTTTTTAAGCTTTTAACTTACAGATAAGTATCTAGGTAGTATTCCGTGAAAAGAATAAGAAATATCTGAAGGTTTGAACATAAGAAAATAAATGTTTAAAATAAAAACTGTTGGTTCATTACTTTTTTTTCAAGATAAAGGTTTGTTTTAGCCATATATAAGAATATTTTAATAATAGATGGATACTTAGTAAACCCTAAATTCATTTTGTATCATTAAAATTGATGTTTCACCAATACAATGACATTACATTTACTAATATTTTTAATTTATTTAAAGAAAACAAATAGACGTAGTTTTTAGAGATGAAATTTTATCCTAAACTGCTGCTATATAGGATATACTAATACAAACACTCGTTCTGACCCCTGATTTTATTTAATATTTTAAAAGAGCAGATAATATACTATCAATATACAAAAAATCTGGAAATTCTGAATGTTTTGAAAAATGATGAAACTCCGCGATCGTTTTTAAAAGGAAATTTTATCACTTGTACCTGTTGCGACAGATGAGCCTCTATTTTCCTTAGAAAAGTTTTAGTTGTTGACATAAGTACATTGTCATGAATTATTTATCACACGAAAATTATATAGAGACTGTTTGATCACTTACCATAGCAGCTTTGGTAACTAAGGTCGGTGTTAAACCTCAGTCTTGTTCATCTATGGTTCCAAACTCTCCACAGCAGTTACTTCCCTTGTTAAGTACGGTTAAAGTAGCGTGACGTAACAGGTGCGAAAAGTATGCTATGCGACTCTGTATTGGGGAGAAATGAAAAGAGATTATGTAAATGTTAACTGTGATTCAAACATAAATTTTCTGTGCTTTTACCGTAATCGATAAATAAAGAACACTTCTATACTGTCTACATTCCTCTCGATTGAGTGGCTCTAGTGTAACAAAGCCATGGATGAGCTAGTCTGAGTTTAAGTTTAAACTTTATTTTATTTTACATCGATTACGAAACAAGTTTTCACAACTTAAATTAATCACTCTCGATGGCTCTGGTGGCGGCGTATGTGGTCATTATTGTGGGAGGAAACCGGAGAGCCCGGAGAAAACCCACGTGTCTGGACGGGCGACCACTGTACCCTCTCACGTACGTGACCAGGAATCGAACCCGGGACGCATTGGTGAGAAGCGAGGCGCGTTACCACTACGCTATCCAGGCACCCATAGTCTGAGTTTTATCATCAATCTTAGTTACCATAGTAAATGATCGAACCCTTTCTAAGACTACGTATTTGTAAAATAATTGATATCACTACACAACTTTTTAAACTATAACCTATAAGCCTTAAATTGTAGAATGGCACATTTAATTGCTGAGTTTTACATGTATTTGTTAAATTAATAGTCTATGAAGTTTTAGTACAAAATAAAAACAATTTTCAAGATTGTACACCTTCGTGGATATTATACATTCGATACACCACTGTAAATTTCTCATGATGAAATAAATGTGTAAATATGAAATCATCTTGACATTGATCTCATCCTACTTTGTATGTGGTTGGTTACATTTTCAATTCATATTCACCATTAAAATTCTCATCTATACGAGGGGGATGATTGGGAAATAACTGGACATCTTGCTCTTCTTCCAAAACCGTTCAATATTTTTCAAAACATAATTTTCATTCATTTTCAAAGTATTCCCCACCTTTTGCTATTGGTGTGGGAGCTTTTGAATTATCTTTAACGGTAGTCCTCACTTTGTTTAAATGCTTAAAAACTTTGTGTATACAACCCTCTTATTGAAAAAAGACTGACCGAATAAAATGTTGTTTTCGCTATTGCATCATATGTGAAGGTAGCTGCAAGAGCATTATAAGTCCGGGTATTTTCCGACCATCCGTCATACATGTACCCAACTCTGTGTATTTTCGTTATAGTCATGTGTGTTGAAATATAGTTGATGAAATAAAAATACATCAGTCATTGGTTAGCGTCAAAACACCTAAATCTATTAAGAAATGAATATTGAATAAAGACAATGAAAAGTGAGTAATACTAAACAATGTTGATGTTTAGAGTACAAAGAATTTTTGATTGCCAAACGGTATCGCCCACGAAACTTTGATACTTCCCATGTTGTGAAACATTTGGTCTGGAAAAGCCTTGCTTGTGATAAAAAATAGTTAATTCGTTTAGAAAATATAGTTATTGTTTTGCTCAGTTACTTACCTTTTTCGCCGAATCCTAATTTTGTGAAATAAACTTACACGCTCATTTATTTATATTACATCGTGTTGTGTGGCGTGATTTAAAAGTATGATACGCGCACCATACTTCTTACCATGAAAATAATCAAATGCAATCAAAGCAGATTGCAAATTAAAAAATTGATCATCTTTAAAAGTGCTATAGTTTAAAATGGTGGTTCCAATTGATCCTTTATCCCATGTCACTCGAATGTTTTACGTCGATTGGGAAACATGTGCTAACAGCTTATACAAATCTTTTTCAATTGTTCCTTTATTAGACCAGTACTATGCGACTTGAAAAGTTATAGAAGTTAATTTTCTTCCACACCATTCAGAACAATAGTATAATGTTTGCTGTGCATTGTCTCCACATCTTCAAGATCATACTTTCGACTCGGCTCTCTGTATACTAGGTATTTATAATACGACGAATAACGTTTCCATTTGGTCACAAAGGATTTTGCAAGTTCTGACAATGCAAGCACTCAAAATCATTTTGGTTAATATCTCATTTGAAAAAAAAAATTTGAGTAAAAGGTCTGCTAATATGGAGATATTTTGATTTAGGCCTATAGTAAGAGAATACCAACGTTTTGTTCAGGACATCCCCTAAACCGAAAGGCAAAACATTCGTCGTTAATCTATGGAACAGAATTAAGGCAAAAATTACATCTTGCCATCTTACAAGTCCATGTTTACACGTGACATTCTGCCTTTGCCATACTGACAAGTGGTATGTTGTATTATGTTAAGTGCGTTTACCAATGCTGTCTACTGACTAATGCTCTTGTGTATCTTGCATCAGTAAATGATTTGGCTTTCATGTGTCATAATCTAATGCTGTTATATTTTTAAAGTTTTGTTGAGCAACCATCAATGTGACATTTGTTTTACATTAAACCATCTATGCTGCTTCATTTCGGGTCAGAATAATAAAAGAGAAGTTAATTCGTAGAATTAAAATCCTGCCTTTCGTTTTTACCCAAGGGAGGAAACTGAATACTCGGAACTCCGGGAAAGTACGGGATGATCGATATCTCCGTAATATGATCATTACAGGAGCTGAAATATAATAAATGTATAACAGTTTGACTTTAAGAAAAAAAAACTAAATATATTTATCATAAAGTATTATAAAACTCGTTTAAGCAAATATATTTTGTGATACTCTGGCTCGGTTTCAGAATTTTTCAACACAAATGTTTGATGTCAGTGCTGGGGAGGGGTGATCGAGGTGGTCCGGGGGCTTGCTAACCCGTTAAAAGACGGAGAATGACGGAGATGCAATCTAAGTGGTATCTGAGGGAAATATGGTAGTTTTTTTAAAGGTAGATATAACAAAGCTTGGAGGTTGTTGCATTATTATTATTATCGCTCTCAGGAAGGACCAGAACTAGACTCATATCCTCAGTAAAAAATCTCGCATGCAAAACCATGGTCGGTAGCCGCCGGGGCTTGAACTCACAGCCCGCTAATTCAATATATAGATCGTTAAAATATCTTTATGTGATTTATAGTAATATTAATACGAATTTTATGGCACTGGCTGCAATGCTAGGTTGCGAGTTCTTATCCAGCTTGGGGACGTTTTTGTTATATGTATTAAAGCTTATTAATAATTTAAAAGAATAAAATTTTTCAAAATAAATTTTTGGGAATTGATCGAAGAGATGTGCTCATATATAAATTTTTGCGTGACGTTCATTATTCAAATATTAATCTTTGTAAGCCTGAGCTCATATTAATATCTGAAATGTTTGGCCTGCACTTAGAAAAGCACTGGAAAGTATTATGTCTTTAAGCAGTGGTTCTACTTTCAGTTTCAAACAATTTGTTTAAAAAAATATATTTTTTTTTTCGAATTTGGAAAACAGCCACAGTTTCTAACTTTATTTTGCCGATTTCTTCTCGAATTCCGAGAGCGAGTTCAGTTGACCAACTAAAGTTCTTCTCGAGTTATAGAGCGTCCGCCTCGAGTGCGGGAGGTCGTGGGTTCGATCTCTAGCCGTTACATACCAAAGTCGTAAAAATGGTACTGTTACAACTCCCTTCTTGGCGCTCAGAAATATTTAAGGTTTTTTCAGAATGGTTGCCTGGTGTCGGGATAGTGTGTTGGGTGTATACATCCACATTCAAAACGGCGTGATACGCAGGGGCACACTAACTTCTCAAGAAACACGTCCCCAAAATGACTGAAATACTGTCGGGGGGGACTTTAAAACCCAAAAAACAAACACTACTCGAGTTAACCCATTGAAAACTATAAATAACTCTAGTTAAAAATCAACTAAACGCATAAGGTTTCCCCTTGTGACAAATTTTTGTAAACAGACATAGTTAAAACAATAGTTTTTTATTTAACTTTGAATAAATTAGCTCCCAGCTTTTTTAAAAAGGTACTTACAGCTTATTCAAAGAAAATATCACAGATATTTAAATTTTAATAAATTTGCCTAGATGCTTTCCGTCCGCCATTTTGTTTTCTATTCTACCCACCTACCCGCTGGTGAACCGGAAAAACCTACAAGTTCTGGGGAATTATTGTAACTCGGGTAACTCTATTTACTCTATGGGTAAACTGAACTCGCTCCGGTAAAACCCGGGGAAAAGCCCCCTCCAACGTCATAATGCTGGGTAAAATTTTGAATTTTCATTCTGCTTCTACATGTGTTATTTTGTTTTCTTCAGTGTCATTCACGTTCGTTAAACCACGATATAAATTCCTTTTTAATACAAATGCAAACTGGACTGTCTAGTATACACATTGCTATACGGGGATAAAATGGAAATAAAAAAAATTATTTTCATTTTTTATTATATGTAAATAATAATAAAAGTTTAGTGTAAAAAAAACCCAAAAACGCAGACGACGTTTACGCCCATATTTTGTCCTTAGACCAAAAAAACAAAGCAGTCAAAAGAAAATGATTTTTTCCCGAATTCTTTTCCATTTTAAAACCACTTCAACGGCATGAGGTTAAAATTGCTGCCTGCTGATCGTTTTTAAGAGATTTTCCCTCCCTAAAAAGGAAAATTCACATTTATTTACAATTTTATGCATTAACAATACGTTAGCAATATATAAAATCGTATCCCGAGCGTGCAATACAATTTTGGGGAAAGGGCCCTTTTAAGAATCACCTTGGGGGACGATGAAGGCCTTCTTTGCTTTAATTTTTTTATTGTGCCCCCTTTTTTTTTTTTTTTTATTTTTTTTTTTTTGCTTTTTTTCATATTAATCACGTCACATTTTAAAAGATGTGAACAATAATCTCTCAGTATACGACATTATTGCAGTTTTTTACCACGCTAGCTTGTGTCTTACCGGAATTTTGTGACTTTCGATTTAAGATGTCCTGAACAAAACGCGGTATTCTTTTACTATAAATAAAAATCTTTCATATTGCAGACCTTTTTTTCAATAAAATTTTTTAAATGAACCATTAATAAATATTTTTTTTCTTCCTTTTTCCAAAATTTTCAAAAACTAATAACCATTAGAAAATTTTTAGTACATGTATACTAATAACTAATTTAAAGAAAAATAAAAGTTTACCGTGAGAACATTCTGCACTGGATCTCATTTAGTTTTAAAAATTTTTCTATTTCAGAAATTGATATTGAAAAGGGCCAAGTCAACATTTAAGCACCGAGATTAATACAAATTTCTTCTGAGCATAAAAGAAAAACTTTTGTTTAAAAGGGGGGAAAACTAGGCCTATAACAAACGACGGCCAAAGGGTTGACAAATGTACTTTTCACCCCCCCCGATTGGGGTATCAAAACGATTAAAATTTTAAAACCACAAAATTGAAACAATTCCGTAAAAGTTGAGACATCATGCAATATGGCACACTCCTTTCCCTTTTAAAAAACGTTTCGAGACCACTTAAGAAACAGGGAAAACAGCTGCAAGCATCGTCAGATTGGAAAAATCAAAAGCTGTTTTTCTTATGATGATGGTTGAATTATCCTTGACATTCTTTTCGGGAAAGTTTTTAAAAATCGGACATTTTTCCAGAATTTTGATGCACGTTATAAAATTACAAAAATATATTGAATGTTTATATTTATAATTGGAAAAAATGCATTTAAACCTATTTTAGACATACTTATGAATATGCTAAAAATCAATAAAATTCATTTATGCCCAAATTTGAATTCTATTTTCTCTCTAAATTGGGGGTAATTTTTTTTTTCCCCCGGGGTTTTTAATTTTTCCCCTTTACTTTTTCCCAATCCGTTTTCCGCCATTTTAGAGGGTTTGGAAAAAAGTGGGAAAATTTTGTGATGCACGTCTTAAAATTTTTCTGACTAAAAAAAACAAAAAATTTACATTGTAGATAAGCGTTTGATCTCATTCAAAAACGTGTTCCTTTTTTCACAAGAAAAAACATATTTTTAAAAGGCAAAATCATGAAATAAAACCCCATTGTTAAATGATTTAAACAAAATTAGTCGCTTTTCCCTTTAAAGTTTTCCACGTGGATGGACAAAATGGCTTATTTTCTTTGTTTTGACCATTTCTTTTCTTTTCGCCTTTGCATCTGTTTGGGGGATTTTAGTGCTAAAAATAACACGATGAATTTCCAAAAAGCAGTTGCTTTTGGGAAAAGTAATGAAAAAGGAATGACCAGTTACAGACGGGCTCAAAGGGTAATGTAACAACAAACGTCTTAAAGAAACATTGGCCCTTTGGCATAAACGGAAGGGAGAGATGGAGGAAATTTGCTAAACTTGAAAAGTTTTTGTCTCGCAAAAAGATTGTCAAGAGGGCCATTCTTCCCGAAATAAAAATTTTAAATTTTTGGGAAAATCTATAGAGCCCCAATTTAACCCAAAGGGCCTTTTTCGAAATGCGCCCCAAGAAAATCTCGACAGAACTCACGGGGTCAAGGTAAGTCATTAAGAAAATGATCTAAGGTATTTTATTTCGTTTGATTTTTTTTTGTGTGTGTGTGTGTGGTGTGCTTTAAATAAATAAACTTTCAAAATTTTTGGGCTTTCGTATGCATGTTTTAAAATTTTAAAAATTCCAAAAATCCCAAACTACATGTTTTTATCTGTTTATAAAAATTTGCAAAATTTACAATCATGGAGAGGGTCTTATTTCTAAAAAAGACTAACTTAATAAGTTCAGATGTAACGCCGGTTTAGCAAGAATTTAACATTTTAAAAGCACAATTGAAAAATAAAGTATGGCAAAAAATTTGTTTTAAAGGGGAACCATTGCACTAAATGTTGCATTCACCGCGGGGGGAAAATAAATTTAAACCCGACAGGGGTAGGGCGGGACAAACCGATAAAAACGACAGCGTGACACAAATGTTTGGGGGAGCTTATCCAACACAACCGGGATCTTCACGGCCCCCACTCAGTGGTGTTTATTTCAACTTCGGGTGTAATGGTTAACGCTGGCAAAACGAATATGTTGAGTTTTTGAAGGAGGGGGCCCATGGATGTGGAACAAAAGGGCACGCAAATGGGGCCCCTCAAAATTTTATATCTGCCCCGCAGAACGGCAACTCTTTAATTTCCCCCAAAGGGGGACCAGGGAAGGGGGGCACACAGGATTCTACGCCCCCACGGAAATGGGTCGATTCCCTGGAAATGGCTTCACCCCCTTTCCCCCGGGTTTGGGGTTATCAGGGAAAAATGAAGAAAATGAATCCCATCTTTGGGGTTTACATTTTGTATCTATGAATTTTCCCCAAAAAAAATATTAAAGAAAAAGTTTAAAAGTATTTTTTCCCGCCTTCATCAAAAAAAATATTATTACATTCTTTGCAGCATTTTTTATTTTTTTCTGTCGCTTTCACATGAAAAGTAATACATGAAAAGTAATAAGCACATGCCAAATATCCCTTTTATGTCCCCCGAATAACACCTTTTAAAAACTGGTTTTTAAAAATACTATTTTGTAAAAGCAATCGAAAATTTTAAATCTCCCATTTTAAAACTCGACTATTCGAAGAATAGTGAGAACTAACCCACTCACCCTGGGGTCGGCGCGGGGTGAAAAATCAAAGGGGTTTAAAATTTTGTGTGCAAGTTTTTCAAAAATTTTTAAACCCCCCAACCATTTAAGGAAATTTACTTTAAACTTTACAAATTTATTTGGGATCATAATTTTAGCCCTCGACTAAGACCCATAACCCGGGAACATGGTTTTTACTGAATTATTCACCTTTATGGGCTTAGAAATTAAGAAATTTTCGTGCAAATTCAAACTCCACAACCAACCCAAAAAATATTTTCTTGAAACTTTACAAATGTATTTAGGACATAATTGTATTTTTACTGACCACGACCCATAACTCTACATGGATTTTAACAGAATTATTCCCCCTTTTTTACCATAAAATAAAATAAAACCCATAAAAATTTTAAAGTCATATTATTGCTTTTATTTTTTTTTAATACTTGTTCAGCAACATTTAAAAGCAGTTGGGGGTAGAAAAGACCCGACAGTACTATCATTTTTTTGAAAGATATATGGGCCTTGAAAGATTTAGCATGGGTATTTTTTTTACTATAAGGCACTGCCCTGACAGATCTTTTTTAATACATGTTTCTAACAGATACAACTTGGGAATACAGAATGAAACTTTAAAAAATTTTTTTTAAGATTAAGAAAAACAACGCAAAACCCCTTTCACATGGGTACCATAAAAAGAAATTACTTTTTCACACCGTACAATAACCCTTTTTTTATTTATTTTGAAATTTTTTTTTAATTTAATTTTTTTTTTTTTCTTACAAGGGATAGAAAACCCCTTTCCCTCACCCCAAACAAATGGTTTTTAAAAAAGAATGAAAAAACCGGAATGTTTACAAAAGATTTTTTTTT
>CM037791.1:20553643-20603643 GCA_021229015.1 Solen grandis
TAAGTGTTTGTCATGTCTCCACTCAACTTATTGTTTCAGTAAAAAAAAAGGTGCGAATTCGGTCCGTTATTACTGCACAAATCAGAAATGCATGCTTGGTTGTGTTTATGATTGGTAGGCCATATCAAGGTTCAGCGTTATTACCATATCACATTATTTACCCTTTCCCTCATATAGACTCATTTTGACCCTTTCCCTCATATAGACTCATTTTGACGCACTCAATAGGTACCACATAAAGCCTGATCTGCAGAAAACCACAGTTAAACCTTACCAAATTTAATTACAAAATCCTCATTTCCAGACCACTGAGGAGCAGCGAACAGCATAAAACCTGATCAGCCTGCGAGTTACTCGCAGGCTGATCTGGTTTTATGCTGTTCGCATAGGTCTTTTCATGGTTTCCTCTATGAGGGAAAGGGTTAAAGTAAGAACTTTGGCTTACTTCAAGTACACATATATGCGTTTCTAGGGATACCAGTGATTTAAAAATAGAGTTTGTAAAAAACATGTAAGTTTCCTATATGGTGTTTGTTTCCTTCGGTTCAACGTCCCACAGCCAGTATCCAGTCATTTGGGGACTGTTTTGTCCACATGAAGCAGATATAGTTCTCGTTGACAAGTTGCAGGACGTCACACACAATCACACCATCCTGACACTACGCCAACCAGTCTTGGAACTATCTTTAGTACCAAGCACTATGTGGATATACCTGTACCAATTTAAACGACTTTGGTATGTCGCGAAAGTAGGCCTTTGCCACGGCCTCCCATTCATTGGATGGTTTCTCTTTCTCGCTGCATTATTACAGGCTGAACAACACCTCAACCCTTCCATCGTAATAACTGCCGGGTTAGGCCGGAGATAGTCGAGTAGATCTTATGTTTTAGGTACAGTGTTTGACCGCATTTGCATGTAAGACAGACTTGCATGTTTCAGGTTGATTTTATATACTATGCACAAATCTGGTTACCGTAATTTTTCGTGGGACACTAATTTCCGCAAAGTCATTGGAGGGATTTATCCACGAATATTAACCCCAAACGAAAACTGTTAATCTCATAGATCAGACGCTTTCAGAACAAGACTCCATGAATAAATGTACCCATGAAGTCGCTATGTATATGATCAGCGAAATTAAATGCCGACGAAAACCAATGGTGTTACAGTAATCGGCTTTTTCTCAGGGTAATTAAACGGGTGTGGTATCATGCCACTTATCTACGTCTGCACGTCTGTCTCCATTAACCACACTGACTGGTTGCAACATCCAGTATACACGATCTAACCTTATCGTTCTCTAGATTAACTTTTCTACGCTGACTTCTCAACGTACAAAGTTGTACTTTCTCACTGCAAATTTAAAGGTGTGTTTGCAGAGTTGACAATTACTTAACTTCTTTTAAGGTCAAGGACAGTTAATTCAAAGGTTCTACCCGGGTGCCTCTGTGTACCTCTCTAGTTAGTAGCTGGACGATACTACATGGCTGAAATGATGTCGCTAAAATCAAACAACAACGGTAGTTATTAAATTGAATTGTATTCGCATTACTTTAATTAAATGAGTATCCCATCATTTCTTCATCGCCCATTTTATGTCGATGACGAACGGGAAATTAGTTTTATTTATAATGTTTATCGAATGTAAGCGACAGTAATCGTTTGAGATTTAGGGTTAAATTAGGAGGTATTTTGTGACATAAAACGATTTCATCTCTGAGGGGTTAAACATTCATGACATCAGACGATGCTCAGACGTGACATTGTAATAGTTATTTTATGTATCGTAATAGTTATTACCAGAATGTTTGGCGTTTAGCGACTTTAAAAGACGAAAGGTTTCCAACTTTGTTTATTTCAACGACATTTATTTCTACTTCGAGACACACTAGTGTAAATATTATCGGCAATGACGCTGATGTGACGTAATGTGGTCATTGTTGTTAATACTTAGCGCGATGTCTACATTTTAAGATTTTTATGGCATTTAGCGATTTAAGGATCGGATTCAGGCTTTCAAAATCCCGCGCCGTTTCATTGGTCAAATGATTTCTGCTGACGCCGTGCTGTCACTGTCACAGATCCAATGAAATACCGAATTAAAGGCATACGTGCACAAATCAGTTATTTTCTATATAGACACAGAAGGACAATTAAAACTAGCCATGACATTTTTCTAAAACTTTGCATGATTATAAAACATTACAATAGAAACAACTTTATGAGAAAAATTGGGGGTCACCATTCTAATTTTGAGTTATCTGCTCCTGAAAGGGAGTTTTTTGCTCTTTTCAGTCATTTTCAAAAGCAGATAATATTATGGACTAACAACACTTCAGTTAATTTCAACTCGATGTTTGGTATGTATTCTCTGTCACTGTGTAAAAGTTTTAGAAATTCTATGCAACAGAATTTATGCTATAGTCGCAAACGCGAATATATAGACATTTTCTTTTTTTCCAAGAAAAAAAAAAACGCAGTATGTTTATTTGCTGAAGCATGGTGAAAACTCTATTGAACAGAATTGTTTTAAACTTTGCATAATGACGAGAAATGAAACAAAAAACAATAATGTTAAATAAAATAAAGTATCGATATGCATGATTTTGAGTTATCTGCCTTTGAAAATGACAGAAAATATGAAAAAATCGCTTTCAGTGGCAGATAACTTAAACGGTAAAATGGTGGCCCCATTTTCTTTTTCAATTAATTAGTTTCTAGTGTAATTTTCTATAATCATGCAAAGTTTTAGAAAATATTCATGGCTAGTTTTAAATTTCCGTCTTTGTCTATATAGAAATTAACTGTATTGTGCATGTATGCCTTTAATACATCACGAGTGCAAAGGTTTGCTGATCAAATAACACACGCTCGATTAAGAAGCAAAGCGAATCGAGCGGACCTGGGTTTCAAAGATGGATTTTTATAAAGCCAAGCGACTTATTGCATTATTTTATGACATTCAGCGATTCAGTGTAAATTTTTATGATGTATTGATTTTATGACCCTTATTATAAAATTATGGTTTAAATTTAATGTCTATATGCCAATATGGCCGATGTGTCTTTTTGACAATGAACTTTGCATTTATCAAAAAACGAAAAAAAACAAAACAAAACGCATTAATTTAATAATTAAACCACCCTCTCAAAGAAAAGGAGCTAAAAAGGTAACTGGACCGAATATACTTGGTCGACTGTAAATGACGTAACTGTCTTTCTGAGTGAATGAAATGCAGGTCCTGAGTGGAGTTTATTACGCAAATCAGTGGTTCAAGTAGGCAGGCTGTTTTACGCACTCCGCACTTCCAAGGCCACGTGCTTCCTTTTCATCCTTACATTAATGGCTCCATCAAACACAGCTGTTTCTAAGTCGCTCAATATAAACGTGTAATCTTATATTTTACCAAACTGATTTAAGATTAATCAATAAGTTTGTGTCCAGTAAACTGCACTTGCTTGACAACTTGTGTTCAACGGACCCCCTGTGCCCCCCGGTAAATCCACCTCTGCAAATTGTTGTCAACTTAGGGATGATTCTTTATTGTGACTTACTTTTATGACAGGGTATATCTCACACAGATAAATCAGTGTCAATACACGATACAGAGCTACGGAAATAACATCACACTTTGTCATAGCGGTTCACAGCATCCGCAAAAACCCCATTGACTCAAGTGGAGCTATCAATTGATTTCCGAGTATCACCATATCTTTTGGTATAAAATCACTTCCTGCGGGATATATGCCCCATTACTACAAAACGTGCTCAGCATAAAGTTAATCAGGGGTTAAAACAACCTTTAAAAAATATTTCTTAAAAAGTTCTGCGCTACTTTTTGTGTCGGAATGTTCTCAGGATTAATTTTCGTCGTAATTGTATTCATACGCACAGCTTCCGCCGGAGTTCTACCATCTACAGGCATGCAACACAAGGTTAGTTTTGGGCAGAAATAGTTCTGTAAATTTAATCGTCAGTTTTAATCGTGTTTTCCATAAACAAATCAAAGTGTTTGTTTGTTAATAGAAATAATGTCTACAAAGATTTTATGTCATTAGTGTTTCTATTTACTATTATTTAGTGATTCACTATTTAATAACGACTACCATTAACACCATCATTGGTTTAAACGCATCTCTTTTTACGTCGTTTATGACTTAAACTTATCCTATCAACGATCTAGGGTTGGACCAGTACTTGGAAAAGTCACGAAAGATTTTATCTCACAACGGGATCCAAATCCGAAACCTTTTTGTCCGAAGTCATGTATTGAACCAAGATGGCCATATTAAAGTAATTGAAATGAAAATTCATCGTTGTTTCTGGATACACTTTGGCCTGTTTCAATAAGCTTCGTACGAAAAAATCTTCGTAAGCGTAAATTTACAGATGTAAAATAACATTTTTCCTGTGATTTTTTTTTTTTTTTTTTTTTTTTACAGAAAGTGCTGTGTTTGTATACTTTAATGAAACGGGTCAATTTCCCTCATGTTTATTGTGAAAATAAGATATTAGTAGACATTATTTAGATCAAAAGACTTACAACTAAGATCGAATTTGATCGTACGATGTCTAGTGAAACGGATCCAAGACTTGTAGTTCAAGAAAACTTTCTTGTACATGTTTTTTTTTTACATGTACCATATAATTTTGATAAAATTAAACATGGATAAAAAAGGAAATGATGCTGAGATACGAAATAAAGTCGTAAAACGATTCTTATAGATTTTTCTGTGTTTCGGTTGTACACCCACTGACAGCATTTCAGACATATCAGGATTTTCTTTTCATGAAACAGAGACCTTGCTACCCATTCACAACATCTGCGAGTGGTATGATTTTATTCTATGTGTTGTGTTCTGTTCCTATTACCGGGTCACCCAGGTCTGAAGTTTAGGTAATCCATCCAACATTAAATTGTGATCATGGTCCATCATGTGATCGTGAATATTTTATAGTAAATACAAGCCTTTATAGACTTAAGAGTAAAATAGCATGTACATGTAACTCCAAATCAGTGGATGCTTGCATATGCACTGTAGTCTTTTTTAAGCATTTGAAAGACCATGATTATAATTTAGTAATAGATAGATTATCTTAAGCTATATATGTAATGGGCACCAAGCATAGAAGCTAACTATACTAGTTTTTTTTTTCGCGGCCGGACATCAAACCCACGACCTCCCGCCCCCAAAGCAGGTGCTATCCACTCAATCAATTGTAGCATTCATAACATCAATACAGCAACATTTTGTGTCTTACTAAAGATAATGTACTCGGAAATAGCTTGAAAGACCGCTCCTGGGTCATCATTGACTCACCAAAAATAGTACAGACAAATATTTCATTCATGCTAGTCGGGTTCGTTATGGTTACAATTACAGCACCCAAAACGCGGTTTCGGCACACTACAGAATGTACTTGAACAGTCCTTATTTTCTGGTGTTCATGTTTAGATATTTTTGAATGTTTTTAATAGCTATTGGCAATCCTATAATATTAATGTGAAAGTACAGTAAATGAAGTAATGGACAGATTGACAAAAATGATTTGCAAAAGCAGGCGTTTTAAAAAGGAATAATAATAATAAATAATAGCACAGGGACTGTTTCGTTTCATGTAAAACTATATAGAGTTTATGTTGTTGAATTTATATTGTCACCTTGGTTTGTATTGTGTCGTGCGGAGGATTGACGTGGCGAAAGGTCGAAAGCGTCAAAACAAAAAGTTTTGCTTTGGCGGGTTGGCAAGGCGCTAGGCGAAACGTCGAAACCTTGGATGAAAAGTCAAAACTTCGTGGCAAAAATACGATAAGTCGTCTCGCGACATGACAAAAATTAGCCACCTTATATTTGAGTGTCATTTAAAATTGAACATAATTATTAACATCAGTCACATATCCACCACTTATGCACACTCTTGAAAATAACCAGATTGTCATTGCTGGTGATACTGTCACTTACATTGATTGTTAGATATTAATTTAGCACATAAATTACGTAAAACAAAATAAATATTTGGGGAGATGAAGAAGAAGATGAGGTATTATCGTTGTTGTCATTTTGCTGTTGATGATTGATAATGTAGTAGTATAATGATGATGATGATGATGATGATGAATTGTTGCAGGCAGACCCGAAATGCACGTCTTACTCGTCACTGTGCAACCTCTCCTATCGTTACGTGGACAAATTTGGACGACCTATCCCTATGATGGACAGTTCACAAGACATCTGCAGCTGTGACAACAACACCAAGTGCAGCAGTGACTGGAGGGACCAAGAAAATGCAGTCATTCAAAGGCTTGTGAGTTCAGGTGAGCCACATAAGACATACAGACCAGCGTTAAAACTCCATGTTAAAGAATTCGGTGAAAAATACAGCAACCGGGTTGTCTAGAAAAACCTAACATGTAGGGCATTGAATCACATGGGAGGGTAATAATTGCTGGTTTTGTTTTGATATAAAGCATTTTTACATAAATCCTTGTTATATAAATGCTCATAAATTTCCTCAATTCCTATAAAACCTCTCTTGACGATTCTGGGACGCGACCGGTAGTTTGCTTCCGGAATGTTCCTGTCCCGAACGGGAATCAACACCCAATAAAATTCGTTGAATCCAGTTTATCCCAAATCTGATTTGGGGTACATGTAATAAATATTTTTATAAACATTTCATAAGGGGGCTATTTCATATTTTTTTTTTTTTAAAATAGTTATTCAGTTGAAGGATTAAAGAGACGGTATATACATGTGTCTTAATTATTATTATGTACCAAGTGCAATATTGTATATGTTCTTTTTTAAACACTGTGATAGCATCTTATAATTCATAATTGAATGGCATGTTTCATTGTTAGTACAGTCTTGCATTGAATATATAATTATTATTACTATTATAAAAAAAAATTAGCCGCTTAATACCGGTGTCCGATAATACAAGTTCAACTATATAACTTTATTGAAATGTTTTATCCACGAATATGAACGTCAAATAAATAGCTCGTTTAGTAGACCAATCGACAATTTACAATTAAATATACCCTCGAAATACTATTGTTTTACATTGTATAATGGTTAATTTATAGCTGGCCAAGAGATTGAAGTCCGGATGAGTTACTGCCAGATGGTCCAGCCCTCCAAACCTTGTATCTTCAATCAACCCACGCTAGTCACCAGAGGGCGCGGTCCGCTGTCCTTCCAGTTGGCCACAGACCGGATGTGCCGCTGCAGACGGCCCTTGTACGCGCATTCTTCCTGGGCGGAGGGGCAATTCGACTATATTCAATATAGCTGTGGAAAGGTAAGCTTTTCATACGGTTTGAAAAGAGAAAATTAAATTTTGTGAGTTTAAATACGTCCCATCACTGACACTTTAGTCCTCGCACTGGTTACATCACCCTATCCTCCTTTAATTACTGCCACCAAACGACAGTTAGACCGTGTGACCAAAATGTGACGACCTCATTTTAAACGCATTATTTTTATAGAATATAATCTAAATGGAATTAAACTAAACTGATTTTAAAATCATTTTTTTAAAACATCCGTCCTTTACTCGAGGTGGCTTATCAAGGGAAGAAACTGTTGCTTGGAGGAAAACTTGCAAGGGGAGGTTACCGAAGGAGAGTACTTGTCATTTAACATCTTAAATATCTCCCTTGTTGTTGAATCTTGAGTACATAGAAAATTGGAGGAAACAGAAATATATTAACTAAGTTGTTAACGTATTTATCCCGAGGCTTTCAACCGATTAGCAAAAGTTTATGTGTGACTTTCCATATTGCAGCCACGATGCTACCGTCTGAGGACCGAGTATTGCGCTCGGCTGACACTGACTTCGGAGGGCTATATTGATCACGACTACATATGTCGTTGTCGTCGTAACGAACATTGCTTCGGTGATATACCCGAACCAGGGTCCAACCAGACCCAAATCTATCACAAGTGTTCAGCTATAGATAAACATGATCAAGAATTATTTTCTAATATTTTTACATTTCTTTCTTACATTTTAATCCCTATCTTGGTATAGCATTAGCTATTTTATCATGTTGATGTTTAATATCTTTATCTTCGAATTGTATATATTGTTATCTATGACTGAAGTTTGTTTTAAAATACGCACTTTTTTTTCAAGAATATATTTATTATTTATAAGTTTTTTTTTTATTTTTACATATTCCTATTTACTTTAAATCATTGCCATGGGAAGTAATTTCAATAACCCTTTGCACATTAAATTGAGGATTTTTGTTATTTCGCTGGGGTTATTGTCCCACCGACAATATTTCAGTGATTCGGAGACAAAATTTGCAAATATAGAGTCCTGCAACAAAAATACGGGTACACGTAGTTCTGTCGTATTTTGCCGTAGATAAGTGGCATGGTACCACACCCAGTCGTACCAATCAGCCTTTGAAAAAGTAATAAACCGAAGAGAGGGAGCTGCTATTACCATTTTAAACAAAATCTTATATGTTGCGGCCGGAGATTAAACCCGCGGCTTCCCGTTCCCGAGGCGGAGGTACAAACCACTCGTCTACGGACGATAGTCTTATGCAATGGTATATTAGAACTTTTATCATATTAGTATGCTGTGAAGCATACACTTTCTACACACATATCTGGATTCTGAATATGGTTTGATGGTACTTACTTTAGTCTCCATGTGGCACTGTAATAGACTATATCACCAGGTGTTCGGCAATACTCGGTATAATTCGCTGACTTAACTGACCAATCAGTGACTGGTATAATATCTCACGATTATGTGTTCAGGGATTGCTGGTTAATTCACGTTGGTTTACGTCACATTTCAGACTAACGGTATATTACCAATTAATTGTATGTGTTTTATTTTTGTAATGTGTCTGTAAAATGCAAGTTAGATATTGCGCTCTAATATATGTAATTTAAACTTTGATAAGGGAAATTGATAATTTTCTCTCCAAAAAAGTAGGCGCCATGGTGAAGTAGTTATGTACATGACTAAATCTGAAAGTTTTAGGTTCCAACCCCCTTGGAAACAACATCTCTGACATTACAAGGCGCAAAGTACTAGTCCAACCCAGGAATCGTCGAGAGGGATTAATATAAGTTGCATTTTTTTTCTCAATCGTCGTAAAATGATATTTTCGTAAGATAAAACTGAACTTAAACATAAAAAATATCAAATTTATACTAAACATGTGTTATATGCTCTAGTTATTGATTTACAAAGGCGATCTAAAATTCAATAAACAAAAACTTTCAATTACTTTTTGCATAAAAGAACATTTAAAAAAGTGCATATGTGTACCATGATTGTCTTATTACTATTCAAATACCTTTAAGAGCATAATTTATTGAGGTATGTTAATACATTACTATAAAGCACATGTCTCGTTTATATTTTGATATATCTTGTATTTTTCTTTGTTTAATCACTTGCATATGTTACTATTTATTATTTGTGAATAAAACTATTTAAAACTGAAACTGATGTATCTTATTTTATTGTCAAGTATGCATAACCGGTTTATTGTTATGACTGCCAAAACTTTCTCACTATTTCTTACATATGCGAACACCAGCCTGCGTCGCTGCTGACCAATTAAAAGGGGCGGTTATCACGACGGTTATGGAGGGTAGCTTATTGTGTTTCAAAATCTGAATATTAACTCGCAGTCGGTTTGGTCTTTCTTTACCATTTTGTGTATCCACAAGACACATGAAAGTCGCATATTCACCTGGTCATAAATGACGTTGAAGACAGTCCCATAGTTACAGTCCGTCCTGTTCATAATTTCTCTGATGGAAATGCGCCATCTAGAGTCCAGTAATTTCTTTGACGACGTCTTCCTCACTGGACGGCCGCGGTGCTCGTCATCACTACTGTTTTCCGTGCACTTCTCACACCGCTTGTACCATTTGTATATCGCCGGGGTTTTTTTCCGCTGCATTCGACGTTGGCATTAAATATCATTTCAATAGTTTGTCTTGGAAATTACGTTCCGAACACAAAATTTGACGGCTGTTTTTTGCACAACACTCATTTTTGCATCTGGAGGCAGATAACGCTTCGTTTGTTTATATTATTGATGTCATAAATCAACGACATTGCAAATGTTCGCGCACTACGTATATGTCGTTTGGAAGACGTACACATGAAACGCTATATATTGAGACCAAACGACCAAAATCTGGACCGGTCAGACGACAATGACGTACATATGAAACCCATTTTTTCATTCCATGAGAGGGGAATATGTCTTAATTTTGCGCATGAAATTTACAATAAATTGACTTGTATATTATAGTGCAATTCCATAAATATGTCCATTTATAATAAAGAAATAATAACACTTTTACGCGAACTTCTTAAACACCCCTCGTATGTTCGCGTCAGCGTAGGCAGATAATTTATATTGTTAACAAACATACATTAATAAAAAACACCAAAGTAAGTGTACTAGACAGTGCATCTAGTTAAACATTTGGAGAAAAAAAGTTGTTTATGTTTATTTCGTAATGAAATAAAAAGAGGATACTTAACATTTGTTTATCAAATTCAACTTTTTTTATACATTCGAAACGCTTAAAATCTGACTTTTATCATCTTACTGAACAGTGTATACATGTACATGTAAACAACCAGAACAATGCCTAAAGTTTATTTCCTCTTACAAAGCACAATAAGATAAATGGATCAGCATCTTTGGCACTATTAATTTTTATTCACATATATAGATTTTTTTTCCATTAGCATTTACATTAGGCCCCGTTGGACGATACTAGCGATGTGTTTTTTTAAAACGCTTCAAATAAACCTAGTTTATGGTAGATGTTTTGCATTCATTTACATCCCCCCCCCCCCCCCCCACAAACACAATAAATAATGCAAATAATCTAAAAATCCAAATTATTGAACAATTTCATAACTATTCGAAAAAAAAATCAGTGTTGTAATGTTATGCCATTTCTCAGACGGACAAAAATAGTAAAACAGTTACACGGACGAAAGAAAGAATGAAAGTAAATACATGATATTAATGATAAGATTAACAATAAAGAATTTTTAAAGTTTAATTAAAATGACATGATGCTATGTACCGTAACAACCAATTCTTTATCTGTCCAACAGACTGGTGCATTATTATTGTTTTTAATTGACCCTTTTTTCACCAGACGACATTAGTAAATCTCTGGAGTTAAATTTACAAATCGGAACATTTCGTGAGATTCCGGAGAGTATAACCGCCGATATTACTGGCCAACGGAGTATTACAAGTCCAGCCGAGGAAATCCGGACAGTCTTGCATTTAGATAATTGTTATAGCCCACTTTTCTTGATTATTATTAATGTCACGCAGTGAAGTATTAAGTCGCGTGGAATTTGTTAACACGAGCACAAACAACTCCAGGACCATGGATATCAGAATAACAACGTTTATCATCGTCCTACTTTGGAAGGAAACCCAGTGTATGTGGATGAATAGTGAGGTGAGTTATTTTCTCATTTATTTTATATAGAACGCTAAAGCTATTTTTAATGCATTGCAAGCTATCTTGTCAAAGCAGCGCTTTATCATGTTAAAAAGATATGCTCTTGTGTCAAATGGACATTTGAGCTTTGCGTTGTTATGGTACATGACACCGTTTGTATAGCTCCCTGGCCCGGTGTCAGGATAATGTGACTTGGTGTGGTATTGTGCCACATGTTTACGGCGTGATACCACAATGTGGCAGCATTATGTCTCGAGTAGATATCGCCTTAAAATGACCGAATTATTGTCGGTGGGACTTAACCCAGCAATCAAACACTTTGACTTGTCTTGTCAAACTGTCGTCTTATTACATATACACGCCTTGTTATTGGTCAAAACAATGGTTAATCATGTTAGACAGGTTACACAATGATATAGATTATATCTTTTTTAAGATACTAACATTAATTACTAAAGCATATTATAGCATAAATTATAATAATTTCTTTCTCAATCAAAGTCTATAGAAACATAACTAAGATGGACCGTAACATTCTTTACGTTGGTTTGAATAATTTATATTTGTTACTAATTATGCTGATGAAAAATCAAAATTGCCTTTCCAAGAATATTTCCTAAGCTGGATTTTAAGTCTCCTATCAATCTATTAAAGTAAAATGATTTTTAATAAGCTCTATTCAAAGACTTAATAACGCCGCATTTATAAAACTTCAATTTTCAAGTCATTTTTACACAGGCTGGTCCCACCTTTAAACTTGTATTGAAATAAAGTAAAGGTGAGATATACAATATGCACTATCTATTGCTCAAGTATGCTTATCACATTTCTAACTAATCTAAAATCGTTTGAAAAAAAGCGAATTAAATTATTAGACAATTTCCCAAAGTGATGCGCTTTTTTAGTCCTTGAGTATATGCTGAAAGTTAGGAGGTCGGAAGCTGTAATTAAAGACCTTTCCAGGCGCAAAGTACTGGTCCAATTCAAGAAGCGTTCCAGAGGGGTTAGTAGAAAGCGAGGTATAGCGCTATCTGCACAGAAAAATGGCTCGGCGTCAAATTTTGGCTCACCAGCTCATAAGCTTTCCAATGATGTACGCATTGTCTCCCGGAACGTTTTACTTTTTGAGAACATTCAAACAGTATATACACGGCATGTAAACGTACACACTTGAGGCTAAATTTTAACGAAAACTGACCAAAAGTACCATGATTATATACATTACAGCACTTTTGAAAGGTATTGTAGGATTTCAAATGCGTTTTTACAGTTCCTAGATACTTCCGATAAAAGAGATTTAGAAAAAATAACAACAACAAAACAAAAACAAAAAAAACAACAACATCGAAACAAGTAGTAGTGTTAGGATGTCAACGTACACACTAAAAAAGGGACATGTAAACGTACACACTTTTTATTTATACATTGTTTTACCGATATTTATTTGCTAACCCCCCCCCCCCAAAAAAAAAAAAGTTCCGTTTCTGTTTCTGGTCTCCCGACCGACCCTCTTTTTCAACGACCAACCCTAAAGAATTTTACCTTTCTGCCTTTAAAAAATATTTCCCTTTTTTATCTTTCAGTTCATGTAAAAAATTAAATAAAGCCCGGTCCTACCGACCCTCTTTTTTATTTGCAAGAGACCAGAGACATAACTATTTTTTTTTGGCCTTATAGTTTCCTTTATATGTCAGCTTTTAGATTGAAAAATCTTTGTATATGCACTCCTGTCCTTTTATATCTTTAATACTAACGTTCCTGTTGAGTTTTTAGCTCGACTATGTAATGTTTTATTTTATAATGCTTTTATTTCCACTTTTACTTGCTGGATGTCACTTAGACATTACACATGTGTTTATCATCATCATCAGATCAACCAGTAGAATCAGGAACAGTAACTCTTTCAAATACTTTTGCATATTTATGGCCCTCTCTGGCCTTAGAAAAATGTTTAAGTTCTGTAAAACTTTGCCATTATTTCCTCCTTATATTTTTTTTCATTGAACCATTTGATGTATTGCTTTGAACTTGGAATACCTATTTATGACTATCACCTCTACTTGCAGACAATAGTACATAAATCTTGCATTAACTTTGATATTGTGACTTGCGGAATCTTGATTAATCTTTTTATACTTATTCACCTTTTTACTGTAACCTTTGAGATATTGCTTTGAATATTTGAATATCTGTTTATTGTCTTTATTTACCGTTTGATAATACAGGGATTCTTATTTTGCCTTTTTATTACAATATTTTTCTTGAAAAACACTAAAATAGTCGAGCGCGCTATCTTCTTGACAGCTCTTATTTATACTTAAAACGGATGTTCATATTTATTTATGAAATGTTTTCACCAGAAGTATGTTTTTGAGACAATATGTATGTCTACAATATAATTATATATACATAATTGTATATTTTTTATAGTTCATAAGAATGTCAATGTAAATACTGAAAAAGAATTCCGATCGCACACACTTTACTCACACAATTATCGTTAGAGTAATGCTACTTCTTTTCTCTCAAATACCAGTCATTCTGTGTGTATTTTTCCCAAGAACTATGAATCCGTCAACTCCTTACTAAAATTACAATCTTTTAAAGAGATTCAAACTTGTCAATAATGAGAAGATGATGAGAATGAGAAGATGATGATACCCCCAAGATACCACTTTGCTACAGTTACTGTAACCTTGTCTGAAACAGTTTTGACAAAGTTGAAGGATAAAAATAAAACATCCAAAAACCAGCTAGAGCTTTGATTACTTAAACTAAAAATATTAAATAAATATAAAAAAGTAATCACCCAATTAGAATTAAGCTGAATGACATGTCAAGGATATTTGCAACTAGCGTTGCTTACAGGCGCGTAACTGCCTTATCGCCAAAAAAAAAAAGCCCGGGCTTGCACATTATTTTCTCGCGTTTACTTTTCTACAAATCAGTAATTAATAAAATAGACAATTGTTTTCTGTAGGTACAAGAACTGTTTGATAAACGGCGCATTTAAAGACAGAATTAATAACAGGACACTCTAGGCCTAAACTGTATGTTTCATCCATTGTTACGGTAATTTGTGACTTATGGTTATACGACGTTGACACCAGTAACGAGATTTGCTGGAAACAAAAGCAAGAAAAGAAATGGAACAGCAGTAATTCGTGAAAACTTAAATAAATCACACGCTAACAAACAATTTTATTTAAGTATTTCATACAGGAACAGGATTCAAAATGCACCAGACATCACCATTTGCATTCTAGGATTTCAAAATTTTCCGGAGAGGGTGGCGAGGGATACGACTTTGCGGGCGTGAACTTCTTTTTTTCTCCAGCTACGTGTCTGGCTTATAAATGTTGTGAAGTTCCATATGACCAAAAGTAGCTGAAAAATAGAGCAAATAAAATATGTTTAAGAAATATCACAAGTGGAAATGGCTCAATGAAAAATAAGCAAATATTAAATGCCTACAATACGAGCGAGTAGGCTTGGTATCTATAATTGTTGTGAAGTTAAACGAAATTTGAATAATGGTAACTGAGATATAATGTAAACAAACTATTTTTAATAAAAATAACTAAGGGCCCCAACAAATACAAAAACAAGCCGATCATGACGTGCAAACGTTGGTAATTATTAATATTGTGAAGTTAAATCAAAATCAGACCAATGGTATCTGAGAAATAGTGTGGACAAAATATATTCAATAAACAAAACAAAGGGACATAACTCATTTAAAATCACGCTGATCGAAACGTGCCAACAAATATGCGCAACTTGGCTTGGTATCTATTATTGCTGTGAAGTTAAATCAAAATCCGACCAAAGGTATAGTGAGAGATAGCGCGAACAAAATATATTTAAAATGTAGCATAGGGCCATACTATTTAAAATCAACCGATTATGACGTGCCAAAGATATGCGCAACACCGGTCTAGTAAAGTTTATTCAAAATCCGACTAAAGGTAGCCGAAAAATAAGGCAGACAAATATCGCCTAGAAGACCGGCCAACTGACGGACGTGACTCCAGTATAGCCTTCATATACTTCGTATACTTCGTAATTTGGAAAATTATGATATGGACTGCTTAGGTAGTGTTGGTTTCGACTTTGTTACTGATGTGGTTATAAGCCATGTCGTTGTCAAGAGCTTGAAAGTCTATACAGATTATTCTCTCATAAAGCCGAGTCGGAGGCAAACACTGTTCGTACGGATGATGGTTCTACATCTGTTTCTACATTTATGTAGAGGTGATTTAAAAAGGTTTTGGCGTGGAGATTTCCATGGGGGAAAATCTGCGTTTTTAGTACTAGTCTTTGTTGGCGAAAACGTGTAAATGACCATTTTACTTTCACATGTAACTTTTTCTGAACCTTTTTAGATAAAAACATGACTCTTGCCGTACTCTCCCAGCAGATATAATTGTTAAAGAAATTAAAAGTTTATGTATATTCTTAGATTATAAATATACATTAATACAAATATTTATTGATATAAAAAATCGACAGAAAAAATAGTATTAAACATTTAAAAAAGACAGGTGTACATGTACAAAGTTTGCTTCAAGGAAACTATACGCAAATAAATCTCAAACAGTGTATGAATTAAAAAATGTGTACGCTGAAATATCCATTTTTAGTGTGTATGTTGACATCCTAACAATACAACTTGTTTCAATGTTTTTTTTTCTAAATCTCTGTAATTGGAAGTATCTAGGAACAGTAAAAGCGCATTTGAAAACCTACAATACCTTTTCAAAACTGTTGTAATGTATGGGCATGGCACTTTTGGTCGTTTTCGTTTAAAATTTAGCCTTAAGTGTGTACGTTTGAATGCCGTGTTTGGAAAATATTGTTTGAATGTTCTTAAAAAAGTAAAACGTTCCGGGAGACAATGCGTACATCTTTGGAAAGCTTATGAACAGGTGCGGTCGGTAGGCTATGTCTGAAATTTAGGAACTTTATAGTATTGTTGAAATATGAGAAAAACTTACCCCATTCGTGTCGCCCGATGGAATATATTTATTTTCCTAACACATCTCATGATATTAGATATGTCAATATCAGATTGCTTAATAAATTAATATTTTTACTCAGTTTATTTGATTTCTTTTCTCAAACTATAAAGCAATTATTTTTCTTCTTAAGGTTCATGCCCTGTAATTCACTTTCAGAAAAGTCGACAAACACTTTATGTCTAGGACCACTTAAACCTTTACCAAGATAACCAAGGTACCCTAATGAAACATTAGGAAACCTTTGTTATCTCCATGAAAAGCCATGAGGTCCGAAATGTAGCGGAACCATTATAGGGGCTTTACCTTAATATTTGTAGAATCAACCTGAATGCTCCAGTTACAACAAAATGTGTGACGTCCAATTTGACGTCACGGAAGAAAATAATAAATACAATTGGTCATCTCAGATCTGCAGTTGCCCAGGTAACGAGCCTTGTCCGAGCACATCGGATGACCCTACCCGTGTCATGTATCAGGAAATGACGTCACCAGGTAGATATGTTTGTTTTCATTTTAATCAAATTATCCGAATCAATTTAATTCTTGAATAAGGACGTTTAAGTTCTCTAACGGTAGAAACATGACAGCGGATTCAAAGTTTGTGGGTTCGAACCTCATTCGGAGCAAGGCTTTTTCTTAACTTTCATAACAGACGCAAAGCTGTTCCAACCAAGGAACCGTCGAGAAGGATTAGAATAAATTGTAAAACTGTGTTACCCAAGTGACATAGAAAAAAAATATTAGTTCACAGCATCCACTGTTGACTTACTAAAGAGGCATATTTTTTTCAGTTAACAATCGAGAAATATGAACACTTTAAAACTATGACCAAAATTAATCATGTCTTTGCAGCAAATTTTCGTTGAACATGCTTTTATTTTTTAATGCTTTTTTTATGAGAAAATCACATTCAAACAATTCCATAGTATATTTTTATGAAATAAAAGAGATAGTAGCCTTTTTTCCCCGATAGTATTTAGGTTGAGTCTATGCGTAGTTTAGATGTCCAACCAAATGTAATTCAGTCTTTTGGATACAAAATGTACTTCAAATGAGACTACATGTATATCAGACTAATATAGCATACAGTACCTCATCGCGATACCACGCCGTAGCAATGTGGCATGATACCACCCGCACACTGTAAAGTATCTTGACCCCGGGTCAACCAGTCATGGAACTACCCACATGCGTAGTAATACCATTTAACGACTTTAGAATGCAGTGACCGGGGATCGAACCGACGCCCCCGATCCTAAAACTGAGCACTAAGCAATGGATCTATTCGATAATATTTACAAATCATTGGTATGTCGCTACCGGGGATCAAATCATCGACCTCTCCCACCCACTCCCGGGGCGGAATCTGACCACTTGGCAACTGTGACCACTGTTATTATATATTTAGCCATTTTTGTGAATGCTCATGGAAAAATGCCGAACCACCCAGGAAAATGTCATGAAATGATTACATTCCAAGAGGGTCACGGTTTGCACTTAGTTCATTAAGACACTAAATACCAAAATAATTATTGATATACTTGTCATATTTAACATTGACCTGTCATTATTTCTAACTCAACCTTTATTGCAGGTGATCTTCTAGCCGCTATTTGGTTAGACGAATATCTTGATAATAACTTAATTGTGGTGATTTGACACCCAATATGGAGGCAAACGTCAGCGATAATGATCTGATTCATAATTATCGCTGTGTTTACGATTAACTCTGACAGAAAACATGGCGGCTGGATACGAAATTCAGTCACATTTAAATGTCATATTTCAGGGCTGTCGATCAAAACAAAGTTGAGTTTCTGTGAGGCGCAATCGGTGCCCAACCGGAAGTGTGCTAATGGTGAAATGGCCGTCGAATTGCGAGGGGTCGGTCCTATTATATACGAGGTAGTTGGGGCTATTAAGTGTCGGTGTCCTGGGACACTCTATCTCCGACAAGCGCGTCCCGACGGTATCTTCTCCATCCGACAATTCGTATGTGGAAAGGTAGGGATGATGGTTTCGAAACAACAACAGCAACAGAAATAAGCCTGGCTCGAATTCAACCAACAATACACCGTATTAAGTTATGCATACATTCCTAAAACAGGGAGAGACGTATCTCGCCATTCTTACTTACTAAATATTCAAGCACATGTACATTACTAAGCTGATTTTTTTCTATTATAACTAACAACATATGTTAAAGACACATCATATTTCATAATGATACAATTTTCATGAAAAAAAAAATAACATTGACATATTGTAGACTAACGCAAATGGTACATAATGTGCAAATATCAGTTGTAAAATAACAGTTAAACGCATTGAAAATGATGATAAAAAAACAACAACAACATTCAGTATTTTGTATGGATATCATAATACTTTTGCATTGGAAGATATGCGGAATATGCAGATCATGTTTTTTTTTGTGAATAGTTGAACGATCTGTATGAAAGGATTACTTTTTTTTCTTAATTATGCATTGTAGTAATGTTGTCGTCAACGAGAATGTACATATTGCATCTCTTAAAAATATGTAACACATATTTTGCTTTTCAGTCTGCTTATGATAGAATAATAGGCCTTTAAGGAATGAAATAGTTAGTATTTATTAGTGAAACAAGAATAACAGTATTACTAATGTACAGTTGGTGGATTCAAGTTTGATAACAAATTCATTACCAAGACCAGTTCACCTCACCAGAGCTGAATATTTATTCAACCACTACATTAATAAATATCAAACTCCGAGAAATAAACTTATGTGAGGCGTGCTGCTCAGAGAAAGAGTTTCAATAAGTTTTTTCTGCACTTTCACTGAATTTATGTGAAACTGGATGTTGCAAAAATAAGTTTCGATGCGTAGGAATGTACTTTTCAAAGCTGCCTCGCGCAGTGACATAGTAAACAAATATGGCCGACATGCAAGGTTGATGGTTTTCAGATTTGGAAAGGTTAATTCTTAATTGTTCATTAAATGTGGGAAAATATGATTTTACAACGTTGCAACGCTATGTCTGAGCAACTCGCACCTGCTTGCTTTTCTTGCGGGCTTGGTAAAACTTGCTTAGAAAACATAGGATTTGTATTTGCTATCCCTATATGCCGTGTAATGAAGCAGAAATAATCAATGATAAACTAAAAAAAGTGACAATAATTGATTAACATTAAGTAAGGCTTAGCGGTCGAGCCAAAGCATCTGTTGCTTAACAACCAATAGAATTTGTTCAAGTATTGGCCTCAGTATATTATAACTTATAATGCTGGCAATTGTTTAATAGAATGCTATGTACAGAATGCATTAATAGTTTTATACAGATTTTTTTCTCAAAGAGTTATGTGTTAATTGCTGTATCTTCTACTGTGACGGTCAATATATAAGTGGGTTAATAATGAGGAAATTTTCAGTTATGTATTTTATTAACAATCGAAGCAGATTACCAGAACAAGCAGTTAATTTCTGATTGGCTGTTTGCTCCTTCCTACAAGTCATACCTGCATATGAATGGAATCCCGTTGCCCTAACGGGACTCCGTTCATATCCAGGTATGACTTTTATCGCCTTTGAATGTCTTGATCTGAAACGCCATTCGACAGTGCGATGGTGAAAACGCGAAATCACGACAATACGATAACGAAAATAAAATAGCACGATAATGATAACGCGACAGTACGATAATGAAAACGCGACAATACGACAGTGCGATGATGATAATGCGTTATAGTATCGGTTTTCGCCACCGAACTGTCGCATTTGCACAGTATTGTCGTACTGTCACGTTATCATTATCGCACCTTCTTTTCACTATGGATATATGATTGATAATAAAAAGTTTATAAATAAGTATAAGTATTGTATTTCAGAGAGAGTGTAAGGTGAACAGCAGCAGACCGCCTGCATGTGAGCGGGTGCAGACGAAAACGTCGAAATATGGCATAGATCACATCTCGGACATACCCTGCTACTGCCCGGACGGGTTCGAGTGCAAAGTTGAGTCGAGTCTCGATTTTTCAAAATCTGGAACCAAGGAATTTTTCTGTCAACCGAGTCACTTTCCTTTTTGATTTTGATGATATACAAACAATAGCTTGGCTCATTCTTATCCCAGTGTATTTTTTAGGTTGCAAATTTTAAATAAACTATCGATTCTAAGTCATGTCTTCCTTTTCTTTCTACGATGAATTTCAGTGCATTTTCCCCTTCAAAAACAAAATATATTGTAATTTATTTCCCAGGTGCAACGTACTGGTCCAACATGGACGCTTTTTAAATCACGTGACCATACAATAATTTGTTTCTGTATCTGGACTCACACACGTACATAAATCATGTATTTTTCTGTATTTAACTATACACAGGTCCCTTGTTAAACCAATGATAAAGACAAACGCGTGAAAATGTTCCGAATGAAATTCTGAATCGACAGTTGCTACGCTACGATAAAGCTTCTGTTATCTATTGTCGTCTCTGAATTATTTAACTAGGAAATTAGAAATAGACTAGAAACGTCATTTAACAATTTTCTGTACGATTAAGAATATACTTAGACTCGCACACAGCATGGTAAACCATATATATACTCGTAAAGCGGCTCGTCAAACATGATTTCTCGTCCAAATATATTACCGTAATGTTCAGATCAATGCTAAATTTCCTAATAACAATTACTATAGTGGTGCATAGTTAAAGAAAATTGCGTAAGTTTTGATTTTACTTGTTTTTCTACATTGTAAATAACTGATACTGCAGGAAACGTCTTTACAGGTAAATATTACTGCATGGAACAAATATCTCCGAATGAATTAAGATTGACTCGCGCATTTTCTTTTTTTTTAAATATTTTGTAAAAATTGCAGAAATAGATATTAACATACAAAAGAGTTGTAAGCTACCCTGTTCATATTTTTCATTAATCAGATGTTAATATAAAGAGATGAACTTACAGGTAAGTATAAAGTATAGCGCAATGGCCATGGCGATTCATTCATCAATTAAGGCAAGTTTTGAAACACTGTATAATATCAGCCCAAAACGCTTCAAACACAATAAAAATTAGAAAAATCCATGGGTGCTTGATTTTATAGTAAATGCAAGCCTTTATAGCATAAAGCAAAATAGTCTAAATTTCATGTCAATGGACGCTTGCATCTGTACTGAAATCTTTTTAAGCATTTGATGGACCATGATTTAATTTAATGATGGATGAACCATATTAAGACATATATTATTTTACAATAACTTTTGCAAGGACAAGATCTATTTCACTTTGGAAAGAAACACTCGGGAGATTGGTGATCAGGGATCCTCGTCATTAAGCTAATTCTCCATACAGAAAATGATCGAGTTCAACCCTGCTTAAACTTTGGTATTAGAATGATCAAAATGTAAAACTTACCGACAGTCTTTCAGCGGAGTGTGCGCTTTGATTTGTCCTTTTTAAAGTGAGGTATTTCGTTTGCTATGCTAAAACCTACGAAAATATCCATACACTAGACACATTTATGATGTTTAGGTTATATGTTGCAAACAATAATGTTTTTTTTTCCTGTTTTATATTGAGTTCTAATCTGTTAACCAAAGGAAATAAGGCAAATAAAAATCAATCTTCTTTATATGATTTATTTATCATTTTGTTATAGAATTTGTCAAGAACGATAACTCTACAACGATGCGTAAGCGGGAAAATACTACGAATGAAATTATGTGACGTAAGCCAATGGCTTAAGTGCAGCAAATCTCTTTAAAATCAGATTCAGTATATTTGCTCATATTTCGCTAACTGAATCTGACAACAACCTATAGAAGGTCGTCTCAGATTGACCCTTGTGTAAGTCAATCAAATCGACACCTACAAAATCATTAGGTATAGCCAGGGGAAGTAACCGCATCAATACATATGAACAAATCTTGTTGAGAAAACAATCGCACAGTCCCGAGAGTGCCTAAAAACTTCTTTTTGTTCAGGCTTTAATTCTGGCATCCGTCACTGAGTAAGAACTCTTTTCACAGCAGTTGTTGAGGCATGCACCTTTTATGTTTTACCGAAGTCAGTGTGAAACGTACAATTTAATTGGTTTAAAATCGAGCACTTGATTATGCATATAAATTACTTCAAAGGTCAATCTGACGTGACTTTTAATGTTATGTTGTCAGATCCTAATCGCGGATAGTAGAAGGACCGCAAATAAGGATATGATTTTAATGAGATTAAGTGCAGCAGTTTGTGTAATATGTCCTTGGTTAATCCGATAGGTATATGGTTTAAATACCTATGTAATGAGCGCCAAGCAAGGGCGCTTTGGTGTGTCTTAGTCGGGAATCGAACCTGCAATCTCCCCAATTTGGACGCTCTCACCACTCGGCCACCAGGCCCCGTGCTCAAAGAAATACTTAAGTACCATTCATATTTTCAAGAATGCAGGGCCTGGACCGGTAAAATGTTGCTTGGACAAAGGGACAAATGATAAAAGATAAAAAAGTAAATGCAGTAAAGTTTATTGGAAGTTAAGAAGACAAGAAGTATGACTACATTTAGTGCTTTACCAACTTATTGTTGAGACAAATCAAGCCGAGGCTTAGACATTCCCCAAAAAGATAATTGATCTTCATCATCCAGGTATCATTTTGCGCATTTTATCATGGCTTGCATTTTAAAAGTCATTGTTTCTGGTTTATACATATATGGGAAGAAAACTCAATTGTACAAACTTAAATTTCGTCTGGGCAAATGGGTAAGCAATTGGTCAAGTGTAGTTTTCATAAACTGACTCCACACATATGCATTTTTTTACACTTTATGTCTATTATTGTGATACATTATATATTTTTTTACTTTTTGGTAGATCTAGTTTGGATTCAATCAAATCTAAAGTTATCTTAATTTTTCGACCTGGTCACGTGGTGTCTGGTCACACGGTGTCTGTGGTCTTAAGTTAAATCCGGTTTACGCGACAAGGGAAAAGTAGCCTTAAATAGGTTAGCACTAAATCATTTAATAAACACGTTCTCTATTAGAAAAAAAAGACAGGAAAATATCAGGGTTGAGAAAACAAGCAGGCAGTATCCATGTCCATTTCGATTCCGTATCAGGTCTTTTCAATTCCACTGTCTGTTTTACGTTCATTTCTTTTTATGATGTAACTGAAACTGGAAAGAATATACAAATTAGAATAGGTACTTATTAAACAAAGATGGGTAACTTGTCTAATCTCACAAAAACACTCAATAAATTGTCAAATTCTCGCAAGTTACGTTTTCAATTTCCTCCCTTTCTTTTGTAGATATGTGAAAGTAAATTGTTTAATACAACATTACAGTACCATCAAAATGATACCTTATGTATTTGATGTATTTAAAATCAGTCAAATAAGTTAAGGAATAAAACATATTATGTAAAAAAAGAAAGGTACCTGATGTCAAATGTGATGTTTTTCTGCTACATTTGTTAAATTTAAATAATGATTTAAAAGAAATTCCAAAATAAATGTTATGTAATACATATGGTTACTGGCAGGACCGTTGCATTAGTTATGCAACGTCTGTCTCAGTTGTGACTGTCGTTGACACTTATTATATAATACATATGTTTACTGTCTGGCTGGCTGATAACCAGGAAAAAAAGGAGTGTTATGTAATACATATGGTTACTGTCAGAACCGTTGCATTAGTTGTGCAACGTCTGTCTCAGTTGTGACTGTCGTTGACACTTATTATATAATACATATGTTTACTGTCTGGCTGGCTGGTAACCAGCCAATATATAAGCTGACCGGTCAAGGGTCTTGTAAGCAGATCTGGTGGGATACCTAGAGAGATCTTGTTAGAGCCTCGAGACCACCCCCAGTACGACCTTGCCAGATACCTTGGGGACTGAATAAATCTATTGCCAGCCACCACCGTCTCGTGTTAGTTTATTCCGGCCATAACACTACATAAATCAACTAAAATTATTTCTTTGCAGTAGAGACATTATATTATTATTATTTTATATTTTATGGTACATTTTCCTCTGTGAGTTTTCAAAGCTTTTTTTGAAAGTTTGCAATATTCAATGATCTGCTGTGTGCCTAAATAATATTTACCACTGGCTTTTACGGGTGTTTCCTGTCTCTGTTTAAAATGTTTTGGGAAAAATGAGGACAATAAATGGTGAGAAAAATTATGAACGAATTATTTCCTTTTATGGTAACACTGTCTGTTGTTTCCATTTGACAAGCGAAGTACTAGTGCTCGGAGGGTTCTCGGGTGGCCAACACGAAAAGACGAAATATTGATTATTTGAAGGTCGAAAAGACGAAAAATCTAAATTTTGGGACTAAAAGACAAAACTTCGTCGCGAAAAGTCGAAATAATTTTCTTGTCTTTTCGCCTCGAAATGTTTATTTTTCGCCTTTTCGCCCTGTCAAACTTTTTCTCGTCTTTTTACCTTCGACCTTTCGCCCCGATAACCCGCCACACGACATGGCAGAAATCAGCCACCCTACCCAGATTATCTGCTGCATGCACACCAGCAGATCCACTGCGCCGGAGTTTGATTTAACCCCGGCGAGGTATTCCGAATGATAGGAATCGAATCTAAGTATTTTATACTTGTTTATACTGAGGTACAAATTAAGCATTATCTCAAATTAAAACTGATACTCACCCCATCCAAAATACCTCTAATACCGTCCAATGCCTCCCTATATTGAAGTAATTCAAAAACAGCAAATGATGCGTCCATTACTAGTTCATGTCCGTCGAAGACTTGTTCGCAGTCGAGATGGCTAACATCTATAGAAGCTGGCCCGTTACCGTGATAACAACCTGTAATAATAAAACCATGTGAAGATCATGCCATTTACCTCAAGGTGGGGAGGGGTCCGACAGGGATATGTTGGCCAACTATGAAAATTAACATACCAAGCCAACTCTGAAATTCAACGTGTGTGTGTGTGTGTGTGTGGGGGGGGGGGTCAAGCCTGTCAATACCTTACTTTATTTCATATTGTTGTTGTTGCTTATTTTCAGTCATTATGAAAAGTTAAAACAATTTCACTATGTTTCAGTAAGTAAACATACTGCGTTTTTCTTGAAAATAAAAAATCTAAAACTCTTACACAGTGACAGGAAATAGAGTAACAAACCTCGAGTTGAAATCAAATGAGGTGCTGTTATTCCATAATATTGAGTTATCTGCTCTTGAAAATGATATAAAAGACCTAAAAAGACCCAATTTCAGGGACATATAACTCATGAAGTAGAAGGAGGATCCCCATTTTCTACCATAAATTTGTTTCTAGTAGTGTGATTGTCTATAATCATACAATGTTTATGAAAATTTTCTCCTTTAATTTCTCTGTCTATATAGTAACCCCCCCCCACACACACACACAAAATAAGAAAAAAGAGAAAAGAAAGAAAGAAAGAAAGGAAACGGTGCACTATATATATATTCACCTGAGAAGAAATGAAAACACATAATTTAGATAATGTATTAGTCAACAAAAAGCAAAATAAATCAAATGTTGTGAAAGAAAAACAAACAATGGCATATTAAAAAGCATAATAGCGTTCTCATCACAATCGCATTAAAGGTCCACTGAAATTGAAATTTGATAGGCTAATCAAATGGTCGGCTTCAAAATACCTGGGTATTTCTTCGTGAATATTCGCAAATAAACGGCAGCCAACGGAAATTTTAATTTTGCGGATATCACCAAGGTATCCCGATTTTCAAATTCAAACGTTTTGAAACGCGCTTTCTGATTGGACAATTTCGATATCATTTTCTCATTAATATTTATGACTTAACGTCGACATGAGACGACCTTCCACGGGATGTAGTCAGATCTTCGTAGCGTAGAGTATCGGAGCGAAAACAAGGAACTTATTTTAATGAGATTGCATAATTGAGTGAACTGGCGGGTATCCCCTTCCATATCTTTGTACGTTTAGTCCTTTTGTTTTTCGGCAACAAGCTGGACATAGATATTCAAAATAATAACATGTAGTAAGAAACGTCTCTTGAAGGTAGCTAATTGGTCCGTTTACTACAAGGGGCATATGGAAGAACCCATCACTATATTTTGTGTAATACAGTAGACTCGACCGTAGGTTGTCGTGTGACTTTACAAGCGTTATTAATTTTTAACTCGACGATTCTATTGAAATTGTAACGTTTACGGTTTCATTTCCGCCTGTAAAAAAAGAGTAAGCTTACCCAATCGTGAAAGGCTGGATGCTGCGCCTGAAATAGAGCATGTTAAAAATAGTAAAAATAAAAGTACATTGAAAGGGAATTATTTTCTTTGTTTGATATACAATTAAAAAGTATTTGATTAAATAGTTTTCATTTTATTTTGCTGTGTGTAACATTTGCTCTTAAATGTGACTTAAGTCCGTTGAAGCAACATAAAGGCAGAGTGAGACGTATATGATAAACTTACACTGAACAAGGCGCTCAAAGTCGTGGTACTCCATAGTCAATCTTTCGAATTCTTTTCGTTCATACTGAAAAGTAACATAAAAATTTCATTGGCAAATAATGTACATGAAGTGCAGTGTTTTACATTGTGTCCGGAAAATAAACCTCTATGCTAGGAGGAAAGGGGAACCGTGACATTACTTTGACATGGTAAAATGAAGTTTGTACACATTTTATTTGAATCTACATCATGATTCAGTGGTTTTATGACTGTCTTGCATCATAATGTTTTCATAATCAGACGCCTCGTTATGCTACGTTATTAGGATCTGAAGGTCATCTTCTCGTGATCTTTAAATCAGCCAATCAGCGCCTATTTTTCAAGTTAATGTGCAGATGATTCGGGCCTAAAAATTGCATTTTTAACCACTGGAAAATCAAAATTGCTTACGTGAACATTGAGCAAAAATATCATGACTGCATTTATGGTGATTCAGTCTGTAAGCAGTATTGCAATGGCATGAGTTTAATATCAGAATCAAATACACAAAGGAAGTATCATTTGAAAGATCAATGGAGTCTGTGTGTGTTTTTTTTGGTTTAAAACTGATGAATCAACACCGAATGGGAGAAAACCGAAATTGATTTAAATGTTAACAAAAATGGGAAAAGCAGGGAGGAACATTTATACAACTTTTAATTGATTAACCTTACATCATGATTCAGAAGCTTGTACACTTTTAATCTTAACCTTACATCATGATTAAGAAGTTTGTACACTTTTAATCTTAACCTTACATCATGATTCAGGAGTTTGTACACTTTTAATCTTAACCTTACATCATGATTCAGGAGTTTGTACACTTTTAATCTTAACCTTACATCATGATTCAGGAGTTTGTACACTTTTAATCTTAACCTTACATCATGATTAAGAAGTTTGCACACTTTTAATCTTAACCTTACATCATGATTCAGGAGTTTGTACACTTTTAATCTTAACCTTACATCATGATTCAGGAGTTTGCACACTTTTAATATTAACCTTACATAATGATTCAGAAGCATGTACACTTTTAATATTAACCTTACATCATGATTCAGGAGTTTGTACACTTTTAATCTTAACCTTACATCATGATTCAGAAGCTTGTACACTTTTAATCTTAACTTTACATCCTGATTCAGAAGTTTGTACACATTTTATTTGAATCTACATCATGATTCAGTGGTTTAGAAGCTTGCATCTGATACCAGACGTGTAACTTTTAAACCTTTACCATGATTCAATAGCTTGGGTATGTAAACATAAGTTAGGTAAAATGTTTACCTTTACATTGCAAAAAAAAATGAAGGGCTTGGATGAGGGGTAAAATTCTTTTACTTTCATCTTGCAAAATTATTCAGGGCCGGGTTAACAAATTTACCCTCACCTTGCAGCATTGTTCAGGGCAGGGGGGCAGGGCACTTTAGTGCTGGATGGTTTCTCCATCACCTTGCTCCATTGTTCAAGGCAGTGAAATCAATTTTACCTTCCCGTTGCATAGGGGCTCAGGGCTTTGAATCATAATTAAGGGCAGGGGTTCAGGTTAAGGGTAGGGTACATTAGGGCTGGTTGGGTAAATTTTTTACCTTCACCTTGCACCATTGTTCAGGGCAGTGAAATCAATTTTACCTTCACCCTGCATAGGGATTCAGTTGAGAGCAGGGTACATTTTTACTTTAACTTTGCATCATGCTTCAGGCTGGATGGGTAAAACTTTAAAGTGGGTAGGTTAAATGGAATGGAAAAAATTAACCTCCACCTTGAATCATGGTTACGGCAGGGTATTTTTTTTACCTTTACCAGCACTTAGTGGGTATTTTATTTACCCTCACCTTGCATCATCGTTCAGGACGTGTAACAACTTGGATTGTAAAAAATTTAGAAGTAAAAGAGTTTACCACTCACTTCCACGAAATGATTTGTAAAGTTGCGTTCACTTTAAGTATATGTGCATAATTGTTTGAAACCGAGTTTTTTCCTCATCCTTTGTGACCTCTAAATGTAATTTTCAGTTTTTATGCGTCCAAATAAACTCAGAAAGGCCATTTTCCTGTCCTTAATTTGGGTATAATTACCGAATCAAATGGATAGAGTTTAGTGTGATAAGTGTGAAGTAGTGTAGCACAGTGTATTTAGTGGTGTAGCACAGTGTATTTCGTAGTGTAGCACAGTGTATTTAGTAGTGTAGCACAGTGTATTTAGTAGTGTAGCGCAGTGTATTTAGGAGTTTAGCACAGTGTATTTAGTAGTGTAGCACAGTGTATTTAGTAGTGTAGCGCAGTGGTTGTATAGTGTAGCAAATGTATAGATGTAGAGTGTAGCAAAGTGAAGAAGTGTAGTGTAGCACAGTGTATTTAGTAGTGTAGCGCAGTGGTGGTATAGTGTAGCAATGTGTAGTAGTATTGTAGTATGGTGTAGCAAAGTGAAGAAGTGTAGAGTAGCACAGTGAAGTGGTAGTTTAGTATATGGTGTAGCAAAGTGAAGAAGTGTAGAGTAGCACAGTGTATTTAGTAGTGTAGCGCAGTGGTGGTATAGTGTAGCAAAGTGTAGTAGTATTGTAGTATGATGTAGCAAAGTGAAGAAGTGTAGTGTAGCACAGTGTATTTAGTAGTGTAGCGCAGTGGTGGTATAGTGTATCAAAGTGTAGTAGTATTGTAGTATGGTGTAGCAAAGTGAAGAAGTGTAGAGTAGCACAGTGAAGTGGAGTTTAGTATTGGTGCAAAGTGAAGAAGTGTAAGTAGACAAGTTTCGCAGTGGTGGTACAGTGTAGCAAAGTGTAGTAGTATTGTAGTATGGTGTAGCAAAGTGAAGAAGTGTTGAGTAGCACAGTGTATTTAGTAGTGTGGCGAGGTTGTAGTATTGTATAGTATTAGTAGTTTTGTAGTTTGATGTAGCAAAGTGAGGTAGTGTAGAATAGCACAGTATAATCAGTAGTGTAGCGTAGTCGAGGTGTATTGTAGCATAATGTAGTATAAGTATTGTAAAATGGTGAATCACATTCATTATACTTCAGATTGAAATATCGCGATTTCACAGAGTTCGAATTAAAAAGGAACAATCGTTAATGCATGTATGAAAAAATGTATAGAATATAAATGCTACATAAAGCGTATAAATGCCTCAACAGTGAAACAAATAAACGTCAAAAATGGACGTCGCATTAGCCAAACTTTGATACTGTCTTGGATCAATTTCATAGTACTGGATAAATATCAAACTTACCATATTCATTTGAACCCTTTCAACATGACGGCAGGCATTATTCCAATCACTATTATCCTGCTCTGAAATAGAAAAATTAACAATAGATAACAACAGAATAACAGCAAGAATATATAAATGAATGATAATCATCAAAATCGTTATAAATGAAAACTGTCACAACTCACTGTTTCCTTTAAATGATTCCGTTGTGAATTATATCATTATTTCCAGATGTGTATATAAAACTATACATTGTTAATATTACACAAAAGTTGCAAGACCAATTTATCCAAAATTAGAATGAACGTTTATATAATTTAAGAAAAGGTTCTTTTTAATAAAACTTATCATAAATTCACTTTCAAACATATCTTTTTATATTAGATATTGATAAATTAAGAATTGCATTTTAAACTGAGATTATCATCACATAGACTAACATTTGAAACGGGTAGGTTCGGAAAGCCAAATTCTACTCCAATAACTAGTATGAAACTTTGTGATAAATATAATGTTTTAAAGGATGAATACTGTTTTGATTGTGATTGTAGATTATAGTATAATGAATTACGCGATAATCTACGCGATATATATTAGTGTCAACTTCGAATTTTCATAAATATAAATAAATGCTTTGAACCAGTGTCCTATTTAAGGCTCTGATTTTATATTCAATATTTCTAGAGAACTAGGAAACGAAATTTTGCATGGTAATGCTGTGGAACATACCAGGGTGGTTTCTATAACAGTAGCATGTGTCTTCCAGGTATTTATCTGAAATTCATTATAAAAATAACATACACATATAGTTTTATAAGTATGTAAATATATACCAATTACTTATTCATTTCAAAATCAAATGCAAATCTCTTGCCATCTGAGTAAATGAAATGCTGATATATAACCATCTATAAAAGATATTTTTAACGTTCTCTAACATATGAGCAGTTTTTATATTGTTTGTGTTATGAGAAGGTTTTATGTTGTTGTTGTTGTATTGGGGTTAACCGTCGCTGCGAACGTATTTCAATCATATAGCGACGTCCAGCTAATTACAGGTGGAGGAAGACCCCGAGTACACAGAGGTACCCGGGTAGAACCACCGACTTACCGCAAGCCAGCTGGAAGGCTTCCTCACATGAAAAATCCGAAGTCCCTACCAGAAGGTTTAATGTATTAGTTATCGTTTATATTTTAAATTTTATGGAATTTATCGCAAGCGACACGAAGCGGAGTGCTGCGATAAGTCCATAAAATTTAAAATATAAACGATAACATATTTACAGTTTGTCACGTACGCCATACAGCATTGTCTTTGACCTCGCGTTGTGGAACCAAACCCCGTTTGATTGACATTGATTTCCACGTGATAGTTCAGAGTCAGTATCACTGGGTACATTTTATAAGACTACAATCAAAACATGATTTAATCGCCCATCACCGCAACAAGCTTCGCCCATTTAAGTTCAAAGATCACGAAGGCAGCATACACTCATATTTTCTCCATATCAAGACCTTACGGATCATTTTATGCAATATATTTTTCAAATTTTGAACTTCGTTAGACGTTTAAGACGGACAAAGAGATACATGTTTATACAATACGAATTTTGAATATCACTGTTTCCTAGACATTTGATTCTACTCGAGCCTTACAGTGCATATTCATTTTTCTTGATCGTACCAGCGCCATACACTACTAATCATTCCCAGGGGTTCCTGGGTTGGACCAGTACTTTGTGCCTGAGAAGTTTATAGAAGAGTCTTACACCCAAATTGGATTTGAACCCACAACCATTGGATTCAAAGATATGTATGTAGGACCACGGTACATCTTTTACGGGCCCGTGAATAAGGAATAAATCAACTTGATATATATGTTTATATTTATACTTACAGTCCTTCCATGCGGTGGAATCTAAAATGAAGAAGCAAATGCTAATTATCTAACGTTATTTCCAGATTATAGATTTAGTAATTTTAAATTTTAACTGGCTATCAATATATGAAAAGTTGCAGTACCACTTCATGTATTTAAAGTGAACATTTTCATCGGAGAAAAGTATTTCATACAGGTATAGTCAATGAAAACATGATTGGAACATTATAACCTAAAATCACACACACACACACACACACACACACACAGTAGAAATGCATCGAAATGTAATTTAAAAATTACAACAAATGTTTTAAAATTTCGACAAAACTCTTCTTTACGAAATATTGAAGTTAATAACTAAGTTGACATAGAAATTACCTTAATAACATTAACGCTATTGGTAAATAAATGAGATACTTTTGCATTTTTGATTAAGGTAAAAAAAGGATTTGTTGTTCGTCTCTAAGTGTTTAAGTATTACTTAGCGCTTCGTAAGGTTTATGGAATTCGAGCCTGGCCTTTTTTCATACATCTGGAATGGAAATGTTGGTGACGGAGGCTTGATAGTATTTTAAGGTAATCCATCCACCATTGAATGGTGATCATGGCCCATCAAGTGATCGTGAGAATTATATAGTAAATGCAAACCTTTATAGACTTAGAGCAAAATAGCCTACAATTCCTAGTCAATGGATGTTTGCATTTGTACAGAAGTCTTTTTAAGCATTTGAAAGACCATGATTATAATTCAATAATGGATGGATTACCTTAATATATTGCGTATGTCTATACTTACCACCATGTGACCCGCTGCCATCTGAAATCAAAAAGCAAATGTTAATCATCTAACGTTATTTCCAGATTAAATATTTAGCATTTTTAACATACTCAGTGAAAACATGAACGGAACAGTAAAATCTCAAATTTAAAATCACAGTCATACACGCGCTCTAGACATACAGAAATATGCACTGAAATGCAACTTAAAAATAACAACATATAGTTCCTAAATTCGACGAAACCCTCATTTCACACACACACACACACACACACTGTCAATGAAAGTCCTATATTTCGCACGGGTCACCTCTTTCAAGGTTTCAATTATGATATCCTGATAATAATCTCTAAATCTAAATCTCTTTCAAGGTTTCAATTATGATATCCTGATAATAATCTCTAAATCTAAATCTCTTTCAAGGTTTCAATTATGATATCCTGATAATAATCTCTAAATCTAAATCTCTTTCAAAGTTTCAATTATGATATCCTGATAATAATCTCTAAATCTAAATCTCTTTCAAGGTTTCAATTATGATATCCTGATAATAATCTCTAAATCTAAATCTCTTTCAAGGTTTCAATTATGATATCCTGATAATAATCTCTAAATCTAAATCTCTTTCAAAGTTTCAATTATGATATCCTGATAATAATCTCTAAATCTAAATCTCTTTCAGGTTTCAATTATGATATCCTGATAATAATCTCTAAATCTAAATCTCTTTCAAGGTTTCAATTATGATATCCTGATAATAATCTCTAAATCTAAATCTCTTTCAAAGTTTCAATTATGATATCCTGATAATAATCTCTGAATCCACCCGCAATACTTAAAGCTAAGTTATACTTAAATTAAGAAGAAATATTTCACCATCCCATCTTTAAGTCTTTTTGAAGAAAATAACTAAGTTAGACATATAATTATCATAGTAACGAACAATATCAATCAGAACTTAGAAATATGATCATTTAAAAAAAATCACACACACACACACACACACACACACACACACACACACACAGTAGCAATGCATCGAAATGTAATTTAAAAATTACAATAAATGTTTAAAAATTTCGATAAAAGTCTTCTTTACGAAATATTGAAGTTAATAGTTAACTAAGTTGACATAGAAATTACCTTAATAACATTAACGCTATTGGTAAATAAATGAGATACTTTTGCATTTTTGATGAAGGTAAAAAAAGTATTTGTTGTTCGTCTCTAAGTGTTTAAGTATTACTTAGCGCTTCGTAAGGTTTATGGAATTCGAGCCTGGCCTTTTTTCATACATCTGGAATGGAAATGTTGGTGACGGAGGCTTGATAGTATTTTAAGGTAATCCATCCACCATTGAATGGTGATCATGGCCCATCAAGTGATCGTGAGAATTATATAGTAAATGCAAACCTTTATAGACTTAGAGCAAAATAGCCTACAATTCCTAGTCAATGGATGCTTGCATTTGTTATGAAGTCTTTTTAAGCATTTGAAAGACCATGATTATAATTTAATAATGGATGGATTACCTTAATATATTGCGTATGTCTATACTTACCACCATGTGACCCGCTGCCATCTGAAATCAAAAAGCAAATGTTAATCATCTAACGTTATTTCCAGATTAAATATTTAGCATTTTTAACATACTCAGTGAAAACATGAACGGAACAGTAAAATCTCAAATTTAAAATCACAGTCATACACGCGCTCTAGACATACAGAAATATGCACTGAAATGCAACTTAAAAATAACAACATATAGTTCCTAAATTCGACGAAACCCTCATTTCACACACACACACACACACACACACACACACACACACACACACACACTGTCAATGAAAGTCCTATATTTCGCACGGGTCATCTCTTTCAAGGTTTCAATTATGATATCCTGATAATAATCTCTAAATCTAAATCTCTTTCAAAGTTTCAATTATGATATCCTGATAATAATCTCTAAATCTAAATCTCTCTCAAGGTTTCAATTATGATATCCTGATAATAATCTCTAAATCTAAATCTCTTTCAAGGTTTCAATTATGATATCCTGATAATAATCTCTAAATCTAAATCTCTTTCAAGGTTTCAATTATGATATCCTGATAATAATCTCTAAATCTAAATCTCTTTCAAGGTTTCAATTATGATATCCTGATAATAATCTCTAAATCTAAATCTCTTTCAAAGTTTCAATTATGATATCCTGATAATAATCTCTAAATCTAAATCTCTTTCAAAGTTTCAATTATGATATCTTGAATCCACCCGCAATACTTAAAGCTAAGTTATACTTAAATTAAGAAAGAAATATTTCACCATCCCATCTTTAAGTCTTTTTGAAGAAAATAACTAAGTTAGAGCAAATAATTATTATAGTAATGAACAATATTCAATAAGAACTTAGAAATATGATCATTTTAAAAAAAAAAATAATGGAAGCTGAAATTCGCTACTAAGTTTTTATGTATTTCTATGCGCTAAGAATGGTTGATGAAATTCAATACGTGATTTGTAAAATACTCAAATTCTTTAAACTGACTATGTTTACATAAATAAATATCTTAATAGCGCTAACACTATTTGCAAAGAACTTGGATACTTTTGACATTTTTGATTAAGTGGAACAAGTAAAATGAAATTCGTCTGTAAATATTTAAGTATTCCTTTGCGCTAAGTAAGGTTGGTGGAGTTCGAGCTTGGTCTAGTTTCATTAGAACTACAGGTACGCCTTGGGTGGATAATGTTCGTGACGGTGGCTTGGTCGAAATTTAAGGTAATACATCCATCATTAAATTTTAGTCAAGGTCCATCAAGCGATCGTGAGAATCATATAGTAAATGCAAACCTTTATAGACGTAGAGCAAAATAGCCTACATCACAAGTTATTCGATGCTTGTCTATTTAAGCATTTGAAGGACCATGATTATAATTTAAGGATGGGTGGATTACCTTAATGTATTGCTCATGTCTATACTTACCATCGTACAGCCCGTTGGGATCTGAAACCAAAAAGCAAATGTTAGTCATCTAACGTTATTTTCAGAAGAATTCAAATACTTTTGCACATAATTCTAAAATAAATATATATTTAGAATTCGCAGATGCCCGGATGTTATTTCCTATCTACATAAAAATTGTAAAGGAATGTCCAATATTTAGCATGGGTCATCTTTTTCAAAGTTTCACTTATGATATCCTGGCAGTAGTATCTACATCCACCAAAAATACTTAGCGCTATGTTATACTTAAATTACTAAGAAATATTCCATCATCCAATCTTTACAAAATATTCAAGTAAGTAAATATTTTGACGCAAATAAATATCATAATAATTAACAATATCCGTCAAGAAATTTGAGCATTTTAATGAAAAAAGTAGTAAGTTGAAATTCGCCTCTTAGTTTTTAAGTATTACTTAGTGCTTAGTTGCTGAAATTCAATACCTGATTTGTAAAATACTCAAGTACTTAAAATTGACATGAATAATTTCCTTAATAACAGTAACATTATTTCTAAAGAAATTATATATTTTGGCATTATGATAAAGAGGAACAAGTAAAATGAAATTCCCCTATAAGTATTTAAATATTTGAATATTACTTAGCGTTAAGTAAGAAGTAAGGTTGGTGGAATATGTCAGTGACTATAGCCTGGTCGAATTTTAAAGTAATCCATCCGTCATTAAATTGTGATCATCTTGTTTATAGTAAATGCAAGCCTTTATAGACTGAGAGCAAAAGAGCCTACAATTCCAAGTCATATGATGTTTGCATCTGTACTGAAGTATTTTTAAGCATTTGAAGGACCATAATTAAAATTTACTGATGGATGGGTTTCCTGAATTATTGTTTATGTTCATACTTACCACTGTAATCTGAAATCAAAAAGCAAATGTTTGTTATCTAACGTTATTTCTTGATTATAGATCTAGCATTTTTTTTACACCCTGTAAATATATTAGATATTTCTAGTACATGTATTTAAAAGACGAAATTTTAATCAGAGAAAAAATACTCAACATACTCAGTGAAAACATGAATGGGAAAGTATAATCTCAAATTTAAATTACACTCACACACCAGCGCTATACTTAAACATACTGAAGCATGCACTAAAATGCAATTTTAAAATAAATTTTGACGAAACCTGCATTTTTTTTCACCACTTTCTTATTTACACACAAAAAAATGTCAAGAAATGGCCTACATTTCGCCTGGTCATCTTTTTCAAGGTTTCACTCATAATATCCTGACAATAGTCTCTCAATTCACCAACAATACCCAGCGCTACGTACGAGTAATACTTAGATTCCTACATCCCAACTTTAAGAAATATTGAAGCTAATAACTTTATGGAGTAATCGCAATCATAATATCTAACAATATTCCATAAAAAATTGTAAATTTGAGCATTTTTATTAAAAAGGTTGTAAGCTGAAATTCGTCACTAAGTTTTTATATATTACTTAGCGCTAAGTATGGTACTGAAATTCAATACTTGATTTGTAACATACTCAAGTTCTCAAACTGACTACCGGTAAGTTGACATAAAAAAAATACCTGAAAAGCATTAACGCTATCTGTAAAGAATTTAGATATTTTGGTGTTTTTGATTAAGAGGAACAAGTAAAATGAAATTCTATAAGAGTCTATAAGAAATTAAAGTATTTCTTAGCGCTAAGTAAGGTTCGTGGAATTCGAGCCTAGTCTACGTTCATAAGAAATACAAGAACGCCTGCGGTGGAAAATTTTTCAGACTGTGGCCCGATCGAATTGTAAGGTAATCCATCCATCGTTAAATTGTGATCAGAGTCCATTAAGTGATCATTGGAATTGTATAGTAAATGCAAGCCTTTATAAACTAGGAGCAAATAAGCCTACACTTTGTTTGCATCTGTACTGAAGTCTTTTTAAGCATTTAAAGGACCATGATTATAATTTAATGATGGATGGATTGTCTTAATATATTGCTTAAGCCTATACATACAACCAGACGCTCCGCTGCCATCTGAAATAAAAAAACAACAACAGCAAATGTTAGTTATCTAACGTTATTTGCAGATTATACAACTAGCATTTTTACGCCGTGTAAATAAATGAAATATTTCTAGTATATGTATTTAAAAGGAGAAATTATAATCAGAGAAAAAATATTTTAAATACACAGTGAAAACATGAATTGAACAGTCTAAGCTGAAATTTAAAATTTCTCTCACACACGCGTGCTATACTTAGACATACAGAAGCATGCACTTTAATGACACTAACATATTTTGTAAAGAAAATTAGATATTTTGGCATTTTTAATTAAGATATACAAGTAAAATGAAACTCGTCTCTAAGTATTTAAGTTTTACTTAGGGCTAAGTATAGTTGGTCGATTCGAGCCTAGTCTAGTTTCATAAGTACGTCAGGAATGGAATATGTTGGTGACGATGGCCTTGTCGAATTTTAAGGTATTCCAAACATCATTCAATTGTGACCATGGTCCATCAAGTGATCGTGGAAATTTTATAGTAAATGCAAGTCTTTATAGACTAAGGGCAAAATAGCCTAAAATTCCAAGTCATAGGATGCTTGCATCCATACAGAAGTCTGTTTAAAGCTTTTGAGGGACCCGGTTTGATCTTAATGATGGATGGATTACCTTAATACATTGTTTTTGTCTATACTTACAATCGTACGGCCCGCCGGGATCTGAAACCAAAAAGCAAGTGTTAGCTATCTAACGTTATATACAAATTATACATCTAGCATTTTTGACACCCTGTGAATATATTAGATATTTCTAGTACATGTATTTAAAAGACGAAATTTTAATCAGAGAAAAAATACTCAACATACTCAGTGAAAACATGAATGGAAAAGTATAATCTCAAATTTAAAATCACACTCACACACCAGAGCTATACTTAAACATACTGAAGCATGCACTAAAATGCAATTTTAAAATAAATTTTGACGAAACCTGCATTTTTTTTTCACCGCTTTCTTATCTACACACACAAAAAAAAATGTCAAGAAATGGCCTACATTTTGCCCTGGTCATCTTTTCCAAGGTTTCACTCATGATATCCTGACAATAGTATTGTAAGATAATCCATCCATCGTTAAATTGTGATCAGAGTCCATTAAGTGAATTGCATTTGCGATTGCTTTCGGTGTATTCGGATAAAAGATGTTGCTGAAATCAGGTGTCATATAAAAGTCTGTAGGTTAGGACTGGGTGTCAAAAACATACATGATGACATATGTGTTGTTAATGGGAGACACAAGTGTAAATAGGCGGTTACAAAATTCTGTTTCGATCACGATCAGTCAAAGATTCCCCTCCATCTTTAAGAAAGATGCGCGTTTTACTGTCAGACAGCTAACACAGCTAGCACAAATGGCAGCACCTAGGTATAGCATATGTCCGCTTCATATTGAAGAAAAACTTCTTAAGGGTGCAAAGATAATAAGTGTTTGCTGGATCCCCAATTTGCTCACCGATGAGCAGAATCGTATGATGTCGCAAATGGCAAGGCAACTGCTGAATAAGTACTCAAATTATCAGAAAAATGACTGTGTCTATATTAAGTATGAGCCAAAACGGAAAGTTGATAACGGGTTGTAAGCTCTGGATTATGCCAAAAGGTCCAGTATTGCTCAACGAACACTTAAGAAAAGGAGGTATTAACCGCCATTTTCTTCCGAAATTGAAGGCCAATCATGCAAATTGTTTTTCCAAAAAGTAGGGGTGTGTCTGGAATTGTAAGGTAATCCATCCATCGTTATATTGTGATCAGAGTCCTTTAAGTGATCATTGGGATTGTATAGTAAATGCAAGCCTTTATAAACTAGGAGCAAATAAGCCTACACTTTGTTTGCATCTGTACTGAAGTCTTTTTAAGCATTTGAAGGACCATGATTATAATTTAATGATGGATGGATTGTCTTAATATATTGCTTAAGCCTATACATACAACCAGACGCTCCGCTGCCATCTGAAATAAAAAAACAACAACAACAAATGTTAGTTATCTAACGTTATTTGCAGATTATACAACTAGCATTTTTACGCCGTGTAAATAAATGAAATATTTCTAGTATATGTATTTAAAAGGAGAAATTATAATCAGAGAAAAAATATTTTACATACCCAGTGAAAACATGAATTGAACAGTCTAAGCTGAAATTTAAAATTTCACTCACACACGCGTGCTATACTTAGACATACAGAAGCATGCACTTTAATGACACTAACATATTTTGTAAAGAAAATTAGATATTTTGGCATTTTTAATTAAGATATACAAGTAAAATGAAACTCGTCTCTAAGTATTTAAGTTTTACTTAGGGCTAAGTATAGTTGGTCGATTCGAGCCTAGTCTAGTTTCATAAGTACGTCAGGAATGGAATATGTTGGTGACGATGGCCTTGTCGAATTTTAAGGTATTCCAAACATCATTCAATTGTGACCATGGTCCATCAAGTGATCGTGGGAATTTTATAGTAAATGCAAGTCTTTATAGACTAAGGGCAAAATAGCCTAAAATTCCAAGTCATAGGATGCTTGCATCCATACAGAAGTCTGTTTTAAGCTTTTGAGGGACCCGGTTAGATCTTAATGACGGATGGATTACCTTAATATATTGTTTTTGTCTATACTTACAATCGTACGGCCCGCCGGGATCTGAAACCAAAAAGCAAGTGTTAGCTATCTAACGTTATATACAAATTATACATCTAGCATTTTTGACACCCTGTGAATATATTAGATATTTCTAGTACATGTATTTAAAAGACGAAATTTTAATCAGAGAAAAAATACTCAACATACTCAGTGAAAACATGAATGGGAAAGTATAATCTCAAATTTAAAATCACACTCACACACCAGAGCTATACTTAAACATACTGAAGCATGCACTAAAATGCAATTTTAAAATAAATTTTGACGAAACCTGCATTTTTTTTTTCACCGCTTTCTTATCTACACACACAAAAAAAAAATGTCAAGAAATGGCCTACATTTTGCCCTGGTCATCTTTTCCAAGGTTTCACTCATGATATCCTGACAATAGTATTGTAAGATAATCCATCCATCGTTAAATTGTGATCAGAGTCCATTAAGTGAATTGCATTTGCGATTGCTTTCGGTGTATTCGGATAAAAGATGTTGCTGAAATCAGGTGTCATATAAAAGTCTGTAGGTTAGGACTGGGTGTCAAAAACATACATGATGACATATGTGTTGTTAATGGGGAGACACAAGTGTAAATAGGCGGTTACAAAATTCTGTTTCGATCACGATCAGTCAAAGATTCCCCTCCATCTTTAAGAAAGATGCGCGTTTTACTGTCAGACAGCTAACACAGCTAGCACAAATGGCAGCACCTAGGTATAGCATATGTCCGCTTCATATTGAAGAAAAACTTCTTAAGGGTGCAAAGATAATAAGTGTTTGCTGGATCCCCAATTTGCTCACCGATGAGCAGAATCGTATGATGTCGCAAATGGCAAGGCAACTGCTGAATAAGTACTCAAATTATCAGAAAAATGACTGTGTCTATATTAAGTATGAGCCAAAACGGAAAGTTGATAATGGGTTGTAAGCTCTGGATTATGCCAAAAGGTCCAGTATTGCTCAACGAACACTTAAGAAAAGGAGGTATTAACCGCCATTTTCTTCCGAAATTGAAGGCCAATCATGCAAATTGTTTTTCCAAAAAGTAGGGGTGTGTCTGGAATTGTAAGGTAATCCATCCATCGTTATATTGTGATCAGAGTCCTTTAAGTGATCATTGGGATTGTATAGTAAATGCAAGCCTTTATAAACTAGGAGCAAATAAGCCTACACTTTGTTTGCATCTGTACTGAAGTCTTTTTAAGCATTTGAAGGACCATGATTATAATTTAATGATGGATGGATTGTCTTAATATATTGCTTAAGCCTATACATACAACCAGACGCTCCGCTGCCATCTGAAATAAAAAAACAACAACAACAAATGTTAGTTATCTAACGTTATTTGCAGATTATACAACTAGCATTTTTACGCTGTGTAAATAAATTAAATATTTCTAGTATATGTATTTAAAAGGAGAAATTATAATCAGAGAAAAAATATTTTACATACTCAGTGAAAACATGAATTGAACAGTCTAAGCTGAAATTTAAAATTTCTCTCACACACGCGTGCTATACTTAGACATACAGAAGCATGCACTTTAATGACACTAACATATTTTGTAAAGAAAATTAGATATTTTGGCATTTTTAATTAAGATATACAAGTAAAATGAAACTCGTCTCTAAGTATTTAAGTTTTACTTAGGGCTAAGTATAGTTGGTCGATTCGAGCCTAGTCTAGTTTCATAAGTACGTCAGGAATGGAATATGTTGGTGACGATGGCCTTGTCGAATTTTAAGGTATTCCAAACATCATTCAATTGTGACCATGGTCCATCAAGTGATCGTGGGAATTTTATAGTAAATGCAAGTCTTTATAGACTAAGGGCAAAATAGCCTAAAATTCCAAGTCATAGGATGCTTGCATCCATACAGAAGTCTGTTTTAAGCTTTTGAGGGACCCAGTTTGATCTTAATGATGGATGGATTACCTTAATACATTGTTTTTGTCTATACTTACAATCGTACGGCCCGCCGGGATCTGAAACCAAAAAGCAAGTGTTAGCTATCTAACGTTATATACAAATTATACATCTAGCATTTTTGACACCCTGTGAATTTATGCAATATTTCAAGTACATGTACTTAAAAGGGGAAATTTTAATCAAAGAAAAATGCATTTCACATTCAGTAAAACATGAACGGAACAGTATAATCTAAAATTTGGAATTACACTCAAACACACGCGCTTTGATTTGAAAAACAGAAGCAATGCGCATAGACGCAATTATAGAATAACAAGAAATATTTTCAAAGGTCGACGAAAGCCGTATTTAATTTCACCGCTTTCTTATCTACATAAAAAACTGTCAAGGAATGTCCTATATTTCACACGGGTCATCATTTTCAAAGTTTCTCTTATGATATCCTGACAAAAGTCTTTTAATCCATAAATTAGATTTAAGAAGTAATATTCCACCATCCCACCTGTACAAAATATTTAAATATATAAATATGTTGACGCAAATACTTATCATAATGATTAACAATATCCGTTAAGAAATCTGAGCATTTTTAGTGAAGTAAGTTGTAAGTCGAAATTCGCCTCTTAGTTTTTATGCATTACGCTAAGTATGGTTGCTAAGTATGGTCAATAGATGCTTACATCTGCACTGAAATTTTTTTAAACATTTGAAGGGCCATGCTAAAACCTAATGATGGATGGTTTACTTTATATAATTTTCATGTTCTGTACTTACACATGGTCGGTCCACCGTAATCTGAAATCAAAAAGTAAATGTTAGTTATCTAACGTTATTTGAAGATTAAACATCTAGCATTTTTACATACTGCTAATATATGAAATATTCTAGCACATGTATTTAAAGGGGAAATTTTAATCAAAATATTTTTCCATAATAAGTGAAAACATGAACAGGACTGTATAATCTCAAATTTAAAATCACACTCACACACGCGCTATATTTATACATACAGAAGCCTGGACTGAAATACAGTTTTAAAATAACTCGCATTTTATTTCACTGCTTTCCTATCAACACACACACACACACACACACACACACACACACACACACAAGGAAAAGTCCTATATTTCGCCCTTGGTCATCTTTTTCAAAGTTTCATTCATGATATCCTGACAATAGTCTCTCAATCCACCAACAATACTTAGCGCTAAGTAATACTTAAGAAATAATATTCCTACATCACAACTTTTAGAAATATTGAAGTAAATAACAAAGTATACGCTTATTCTCCTTAAAAAATAGAAATATGAACATTATTTATTGACAAAAGGTTGTAAATTGAAATTCGCCACAAAGTTGTTTTTTTAATATTACTAAGCGCCAAGTATGGTTACTGAAGTTTGTAAGTAGCGGTTGGTAACGGTGGCCTGTAAATTTAAGGTAATCCAGAAATCAATAAAGTTTGATCAAGGTGCATCAAGTGATCGTGGGAATCTTTATAGACTTTATAGACCTTTATAGACGTAGAGCAAAAGAGCCTACAGTTAGAAGTTAATGAATTCTTGCATCTGTACTGAAGTATTTTATACATTTAAAGGACCATGAATAATATAATGATGGACGGATTACCTTAATATATTGATTATGTCTATACTTACAATCGGACGAACTGCTGGGATCTGAAATCAAAAAGCAAATGTTAGTTTTCTAACGTTCTTGCATGTACAGATCAAGCATTTTTACTAGAATTTTTTTTTTTTTTTTAATTCGAAGACATCCAGATGTCATTTCATCGCTTTCCTATCTATATAAAAACATTTGGCACTGGTTACCTTTTTCATAGTTTCAATTCTGATATCCGGACACCAGGCTTTTAACCAACCAACACTAATTAACGCTAAGTAACTTGATAAATGCCAAAATCCCTGCTTGACATATTCAAGTCAATGATTAAGTAGACAAAAATTAATATCTTAATACCTTTATCTATATAATTGAAGATATTAATAATATATGTATTTTTATTTTTGAAACTCGCCACTCAGTTGTATAGATATTACTTAGCAATCAGTATGGTTGCTGAAATTAATTTCCTGATTTGTAAAATACTCAAGTACTTTAAATTGGTATACAGAATTACCTGAATAAAATTTACGTTATCTTTAAAGAAATAAGGGACTGGCATCTTTTAACGCATTTGAAGGACCATGCTTAAAACTAATGACGGGTGGTTTACCGTGTACTTTTTTATGTTTTATACTTACATATGCTCGGTCCGGCGTAATCTGAAATAAAAAAGTAAATGTTAGTTATCTAACGTTATTTCCAGATTAAACATCTAGCATTTTTACATACTGCTAATATATGAAATATTTCTAGCACATGTATTTAAAAGGAGAAATTTTAATCACAGAAAAAATACTTTACATAATCAGTGAAAACATAGACGGGGCTGTATAATCTCGAATTTCAAATCACACTCAAACACACGCGCTATGATTTAATAAACAGAAGCAATGCGCTTGGGCGCAATTTTAGAACAAGAAATCTTCATTTCATTTCACCTCTTTCCTATCTACATAAAAATCTTTAAAGGACAGTCCTATATTTCACACGGGTCATCTTTTTCAAAGTATCACTCTTTAAGTCCTAACACAAGACTCTAAATCCACCGACAATACTAAGCGCTAACTTAAACTTAAATCAAGAAGAGATATTCCACCATCCCAGTTTCACAAAATATTGAAGTAAATAACTAAATTAACACAAATAATTACCATAGTAACTTTACAATATTCGTAAAAAAAAAAGAAATAAATAAGTTAAAACTAAACTTTAGAAAAGACTTTAGAAACATGAGCATGTTTTTATAAAAATGATAGAAGTTAAAATTCGCCACTTAGTATTTAAGTATTACTTAGCGTTAAGTATGGTTACTAAAAGTCAATACCTGATTTGTAAATTACTAAAATTCTTTAAACTGACGAAGATGACATAATTAATTACCTGAATTACACTAACACTATCTGCAAAGAACTTAATATTTTGGCCTTTTGGATTAAGAGAACAAGTTAAACGAAATTCGTCTCTCAATATTTAAGGATTTTAGCATGTTACCACAGATTTAATTTTGGTAAAAAAGTATTTTCCCTATTCTCATTTGTTCTAAGTAGAATGTTTTAAGGAAACCCCAAAATTTCAAGGATCGGGTGTTAAAAATGTTATCAAAAGTATACAAATGTATATTCTGCATTTTGAGGGTCTAAAACGTCATATTTTAGCGTTTTAATGCAATTTTGGTCAGAATTTCTATTAAAAAAAGTTTTTAAATTAGTTAAAAACCAAACATGGTGAGGTATATATATATTTGTTTACATTTCCATAAAGCATTTATATCTGTGGATAGAATCTGAAAAAAAAAAAAAAACCTGTCTGTTGATTTTTTTTCACCTTTTTGTTAAGAAAAATATATATAAACTTTCACAGTTTTGGGGAAGTTTTGTATGCATTTCGGTCCTGCCATAATAAATATTTTATGCTCGTTTCGTATTTTCCATGCATGTTGAATAGAAGTTTCACCTGTAATTTATAAAAAAAAATCATTATAAGTTAAAAACTGTGATTAATCATATTGAAAATGTTATTTTAATAAATTATGCTTTTGAAGTATTTAAAGATGAAATCTTTCCGATTTTTAATGCCTTCTTTCTTTCTTTCCATTTCAACAAATATGAGCAAACAGTGATGTTCTATGACAATGTTTCAAGCACTTCAAATGTAAACAAAGACGAAACACACAAACTACAGGGTGGGATGAAAGTACTGAGCCAAGCCAATTCAAAGCTGAAAAATGATATTGATTCATTACAGGATGATGTAATTGATCTGAAATGTCGCTCTATGAGAGACAATCTTGTTTTTATTGGCATACCCGAAACGTCCTCATCGACACCAGTCACTTCTAGCACCCATGAAACCATGGCGCTGAGCACATACGCACAAGCTGCTGCACATGAAGTCTGTACAGCTAAAGTTTATGACTTTTGCAAATCAATCTTAAATATTTCAGACCCTAAAGAAAAAATCCAAATTGATAGGTCACATCGGATGGGTAGACCATCGTCAGGAAAAATAAGACCAATCGTTGTGAAATTTAAGGACACCGATTCCAAATTGTGTGTAAAATCTGCCTTTAAGAAGTCAGTCTGAAAGGTAGTCCTTATGGCGTTTTTGACCAACTACCACAGGAGGTGCAAGAGCGCAGAAAGGCTCTCATCCCTGCTATGTTGAAAGCTCGAGGGGAGGGTAAACGTGCGTTTCTGGTGAGAGACAAGTTGTTTATAAACAACATGCAAGACAGGAGTGTATCTGACTAGGGGGGCGGGGGGGGGGACAATTTTTAAAAAGGGGGGGGGAGAAGAGTGTGAGTTATCTGTTGTGGCATGGAATGTTAAAGGACTGAGAAACTGTCTGACGGATTCTGATTTTCTTGGTTTTGTGACAAATTTTGATATTATTTTTTGTAGTGAGACATGGCAGAGTAAGCGTGATGATTTTGAGTTAGATGGACATGAGAGTATAAGTGTACCTAGAACAGAGAGTGTGGCTGCAAGAAGAAAGAGTAATAGAGGTCATGGAGGGGTATGTTTGTTTGTGAAAGATAAAATTTCTGAAGGTGTAACAGTTGTAGAAGAAATGTCAAATGGGTTAATATGGGTAAAATTAGATAATTTTTTTTTATTTAATTTAGAGTATGATATTTTCATGTGTTTCTTATATATTCCTTCCTGTGATTCTGTATATTAAATTTTTTTTAACAACTTGAAGCCGGTATAAGAAAATACTCTGAAAGGGGAAAAGTTTCTCTGTTATTGGAGATATGAATGCCAGAACAGGAACCAGAGATGTTGTTGTTTTTTTTAGATTTTAAATGATAATGTTGAAAAATATATACCTTCATTATTCATTGAAGATGACCATGAAAGTTTTACTTTAAAAGATAGACAGAATGAAGATAAATTTTTTAATTCATCTGGAAATAAACTTCTTGATATTTGTAAGAACTCCAACATGAGAATTATTAATGGCAGAGTTGGCGATGATGCTAACATTGGTCAGTATACTTATTTTAGCACCAATGGTCAAAGTTCTATTGATTTAGCGTTAGCAGAAAAGGACATGTTTCCAATAATTGATAACTTCATTGTCCATGATATGTATGAATGTTCATCTCATGTACCTATACAAATTGTTTTTAAAATTCTGTATAATAAAAATATTTCACATGATATAAATATAATTGAATGGGATGACAAAAAAACTGAAAATTTTATACAAACATTAAATACTTATATAGATGTGCTTAACAATATTGTAACTCAGGTAATCTCATCAAATATTCACATAAATAATGGTATCGATACTTTTGCCGATACCCTATACCATTGTGCGTATAGTGTATTCGGAAAAAAACTAAAGTGTATTGGCGTATGTAAACAAACTAGCGTAAAACGTAAGTGTAAAAGTCCGTGGTTCACGGAGGAATGCGAGGCAGCACGCCGTGATTTGAAATCCGTAAGTAAGCGATACCGTAAATTAAGGACACATGAAAATTTGAATTTGGTTATTGAAAAACGTAGAAGATATCGTATAATTAAACGGAAGTCGAAGTCAAAATATTATATTGAACAAAAAGAGGCCTTACACGATGCTGCAAAAAGTTCACCTAAAATATTTTGGGAAATTATTCGTAAGTTAAAGAAAAAAAAAGTTAAACAAAATAATATTTCTAAAGAAGAGTTTTATGAGCATTTCAAAGAGTTATTTGCATGTGATGGTACTTTTAGTAATGAGGAAGTGGATGAATTTTTAAGTCATAATGATAATTTCCATAATGTCGATGAATTAGATTGTGACTTTAATGGTTTAAATTGATTCAAATGAGTTTCCTCAAAATATGTCCAAATGCTTCAGGCTATGTACGAGTCATTTAAATCTTGTGTTAAAGTTAATGGAGAAACATCTGACTATTTTAGTAGTCATATGGGCGTTAAACAAGGGGAAACATTATCACCATTACTTTTTATCATGTTTATTAATGATATGACAACATATATTAAGGACAACAATCTAGAAGCGATTACTTTAAACGAAATCCAGATATGTTTACTTTTATTTGCAGATGATACTGTTCTTTTTTCATACACTGCTACTGGTCTTCAAAATTTATTAAATAAGCTATATTCATATTGTATGAAGTGGAACATATCAGTAAATACTAATAAGACAGTTGTCATGGTATGCAAGAAAGGTACTAGAGCCGAACAAATTAACATATTTTATAATAATACAAAATTAGTTTGTGTACTGAGATTTAATTATCTAGGTATTACCTTAACATTTAATGGCACTTTCTTTCAAACGTAAAAGGTTCTCGCAGAACAATCAATGAGAGCTATTTTTACACTTAATTCCTTATTTGATGCAATATCTATTAAACTTGAAGAAAAACTTAAATTATTTGATAGTATGATATTGCCAATTTTAAACTATGGGGCTGAAATTTGGGGGTTTCATGCAACACCCGATATTGAGCGTGTGTATTTAAAAAATTTTAAATGTAAAAAGTCAAACCCCGAATTGTGCAGTCTATGGTGAACTAGGAAAAGTTCCACTACATATTCTGAGAAAAGAGAAAATATTTAAATATTGGTTTAAGATATTAAATTCTCTTAATTCTTTGATATACAAAGCATATTTGGAACAAAGAAATGGCAATGATAGCTCATCATGGGCCTTCAAAGTTAAAAACATCATATATGACCTTGGTTATATGTATATATGGAATAATAATGAACTTGATAAATTTCAATTAAACTTATTAATTAAACGCCTTTATGATCAATATAAACAAAGTTGGTATACTCAAATAAGTTCTTTATCCAAGCTTTCTACGTACTGTACTATAAAAGACTGCTTTTAAACTGGAAAAATATATTCAAGTTATCAAAAAGGATTGTCATCGAATAGCTTTATCTAGATTAAGGTGTTCATCTCACAATTTGGCAATTGAAGAAGGACGTTACAGAAATATTGAAAGATCCCAACGGAAATGCACATTGTGTAATATGAATATGTTAGAAGACGAATACCATTTTGTATTAGTTTGTCCTTGTTTCAGAGAAATACGTAATGAATGTTTACCCAGATATTTTTGTAGATGGCCAACTTTACATAAGTTTAAGAATTTAATGTCATCTGATAATAAAAGTACATTGAATAAATTTGCAAATTTCATATATATGGCAAATAAAATAAGAGAAACTATTATTACAGCAAGATAATAAATATTATGCTACTTACTTTTGTACATCCCTTTCAAATCTAAACAGTGCACTATATAAAACATATTTTATTCTCATTGGCCTATTCCTTTCGAGTGTATGTTTATACAGTTCCTGATATCTCCCACGGCGACCCATTTGATTGGCTATTAAACTATTTTGTTTATTTTGCAACAGTCATCTGTTTATTGTCTTTATTGTGACCTTGTT
>CM037791.1:20603743-20647007 GCA_021229015.1 Solen grandis
TCTTCAGATTTTCATAGGCCGGACGTCATTTGACATCATGGGGTTATTATTTGTTTTTTATTTCTGGTGCAAGAAAATTCGTGTGATCCAATGGTCCAGAACTACAAAAAATTTAGGGCATATTTATTAAATATGCTGAATTTTCATATGCAATTATATTCACAACCATATGACTTCAGAATAGACGTTGGATCAAAAAAGTTTGTAAGCGATCTGAAACATTATAAATTGATGAATTTTTTGAAAATTTTCAAAGAATGTATAGGTAACACTCTAGATACCTAATATTTTCTGCGTATTCCGTATTAATAAATTTCAGTTTGATTGAGTTTTAAGCGGTTTGCAGAAAGTCCTATCGTTTGCCGTGCAAACGAAATCTAGTTCTTCTTCTTCTTCTTATTATTATTCTTTTTTTCTTCCTCTTATATTTGTGTTAATTTCGAGGTGTTGCCATTGACTCAGAACAATGAAAATTTTATGGCATATATTTCAAACCATGAGCTTTCGGATGCAATGAATTTTATATTCATACGACGTCATATAACGTCAGATTTGACGTCGGTGTGAAAAGTTTGTACGCGGTGTACAGCCATTATTTCTGGATCGATTGTTATCAAAATTTCACAAATGTGTATGTTAGGCTCTAGTTGTTGCATCCCGGTGTCCGTTTTTCCAAATTCGAAAAGGCAAAGGTTTTATGGCGAATCCAAGATTCGAACTAATGACGTCAAATTTCAAATGCATATAAAATCGCTTCCAGAAAAGCTAGAAAGCTGAGATTTGGATTGAATATTAGTCTATAGGTCTTCTTTACATTCTGAAAAGATGAACGCCATATGACGTCACATGACGTCATAATGCTATTAAAACTTTCGTATTAAAAACTTAACGGTTTTTAATCCCTTTAGGCTTTATTTTTTGTATGATTTGCTTGAAATTTTGTCTGAAGATGCAGTATTAGATTCTATGGAGCCATGTCACTTTCGTTTCCGGAAAATCCCAAAGGTCAAGGTCATATATCAATTATCGGCTTTTTCTTCGGCCTTAAATATCTCAAAAACGGAAAAAAATCTATCGAGACACTATGCGTATAATTTGTAGTGCTTAGAAAGACCTTTCAGATGATATTTCGTTTTTGATGATCGGGATTGAATCAGTTGAGTTATGGCGGAAAAACAAAAATTCGGTAACCCTCAGTGTGTTTAACAGTTTATATCTCGAAATTCTTTGATTTTTGAAAATATGATGATGAATATTATTTGTAGAGCAATGTTTGGCCGTTCTTTTGATGCTTAAAGTTTAATGATTGACCTAAGATTCATGGATTCACGAAATTTGTGCATATAGCTTTGGTGATTTTTTCATTTTTCAAGAGGTTTAAGAGCTTGTATCTCAAAAAGTATTAAAAATATTCCTATAGATAAAGCGTGTGAAATGTAGAGAATTTTAAGACGATTATTTTGGTACCTAAAGTTTTGAAATTGATCCAAGTATAAGGAAGTTACATCAAAAATAAGAATTTAAACATGTAGAATTTCAGCGATTTTGTCGTTATGTAAGAGTTTCAAGGCTTATATCTTAAAACCCATATGAAATAAGTCAACACATTCAGCGAATGAGATGTAGAGAATTTTAAGACGATTATTTTGGTACCTTAAGTTTTGAAATTGATCAAAGTATAAGGAAGTAACATCAAAAATAAAAATTTAAACATATAGAATTTCAGCGATTTTGCCGTCATGTCAGAATTTTACGACTTATATCTTAAGAATATTAGAAATAAGTTTTTTAAAAGTGAGATGTTTTTTGGCACCTAGAGTTTTGAAATTATCAAGAAATAAGGAAGTTACATAAAAAATACGAATATAAAGCCATTTGTAAGAATTTTCATAAAATATCCTACTTTCGCTTTCACCTTAATTGAAGCATTTTCGGAAAATGTAAGTTTACAGATATGTATTAGTCATATAAATTGAAAAAAAACAACTTTTTACTTATATCATATTGATATTACTAGCTAAACAGGTGTACCGTTCCCGGTGGCCGAGTGTTTAGAGCGTCCGCCTCGAGAGCGGGAGGTCGTGGGTTCGATACCAAAGTCGTAAAAAATGGTACTGTTATAGCTCCCTTGCTTGACACTTAGCATATAAGGGTAGTTGCAGGACTGGTTGGCCCGGTATCAGGATAATGTGACTGGGTGTGATATCATGCCACATGTCTACGACGTGATACTGCAGTGTGGCAGCACTATAGCTGCATTAAGTAGACATCGTCTCCAAATGACTGAAATACTGTCGGTGGGACGTTAAACCGAACAAACAAACAAACAAATTAAACAAGTGTTGACAATGATTTAATGTTTTGTCAAATCATTTTATTTACGTTACTTATGAATATCAGTTGCAGCATTGTGTTACCCATAATCCTTTGAGCGTTTTGACACATGTCATTTAGACCGTTGTTGAAACATTGCAATTTCCCAACTTTATTGTTGCATCTATCGATAAATGTTGTACAAGCTATATTCCAAATTTATGATAAATGATAACCTATGTGAAAATATATGTTATAGTACAATGTAATTTAATTGCCAGCTTGAGATACCATGAGCGTGTATAAGTGTAGACGTTTTAAACAAAATGATCAACACATGTCATCCGTTCAAGACGCTGCAAGCTAATTTGTCTGTAATGCGGCGTTCACACAGTGTCGATTATGGCTCCCGTTTGAGATCAGACAGCGCTACGACACGAAAAGCGAAAAAGTCGGATTACTATCCTCAATGTCCTATCATTGTCTGAACGCAGTCGTATATGTTCGTAACAGAGTCCCGACACGAAAAGCGAAAAAGTCGGATTACAATCGTGACTATGTCGTGACAAATTCTGCTGTATCGGATCAGAATCGGATTGAGAAAGGATAATCGGGACGAATTCTGCTGGAAACGGCTGGATCGGGACGCCTCCTGAACAATATCTGATTGTTTGTCGTGATTAAATAAATGTTTTTTACAAATTTTAATAAAAGTTTGAATTTCCAGCCACGAATCACAGGATCTTGATCAGACTTTTGACACATTTTAATCGGGAATGGTCCTATCAAGGACGGCAGTAAAATTCCTGAATGTGTGACCTAGGCCACAGGGACTTGCTCCCATACACACACACCACACACACACACACACACACTGTACATACACTATCAATAAGGGTGGACATCTTTTCAGGGGTCGACTCGCTTCAACTCCGTTTTTCAAATCATTCAAATAAATCTATGAAGTTAACATACGGAATCACTCAAATATATATTTCTCTATCGAAATATACAAAATTGTCGTGAAAATAATCCTCCTTTGAATGTTTATTTGTTTGAAATATATGCGAATCCGAGAAAAGGACAACAACCTGGACCAGCAGCGCAGTACATTTCGGGATGATTCGGATTTTTACGCTGCGAAATTGGTCAGCGATATTGCGATTATTTTCCCGCAATCTGTCAAACCGTTAAATTTAAATTATTAAAGGGCTGACTATTCGGGCGTTGAAAGAAAAAAAAAAAAACCCAGGCAGTATGGAGAAATCAGCTGTTTCTTGGTAATTTTCTTGTTGTAAAATAAATTATTTAAAGACTTAGATATAAATTCACTTGTCTGTGAGTGTGTGTTTTTAAATTGAAATAAATATCACAGGGATTTGAAGTTCAGTAATTCAAAATAAAATTCTGAAAATAATAGTACTCCATACATACAAAACATATTTTTTCTTATATATACGGAAAACTAAATTCTACTGAACTTCAAATCCCTGTTACTTGTTTATTTTTGGAATATGGCTTATTTCAAAAAGTTCATGCATGAGAAGTCCATACGAAAAAAAAAAAAAAAGTAAAAGGTAGGGAATTTAATATATATTCTTTCTAACGGAATTAATCTTTATATTTTTCAATGTTAGCAGAAAGTCCTATCATTCGTATCAACGAATGAAATCTAGTTAGGACTTTCTGCCTAAAGCAGAAAGTCCTATTGGGTTTGTACTGTTTATTCTTCTTCTTATTATTATTATTATTATTCTTTTTTTCTTCCTAACTAAACGCTTATTTTTCTATGTTGCAATACTCCTAGGACGATGAAATTTTTATGACTTATTAGCCACGTCAGGAAATTTTGATTTCTATGATTTTCATATGCCTATGACGTCATATGACGTCACATTTGAAATATGCTACAAAAGTTTGTACGCGGTCTACAGCCATTGTTTGTGAACCGATTTTCATCAAATTTTCACAGATTGTGTATATTAAGTTCTAGTTGTGCATCCGGTGTCCGTTTTTCAAAATTCGAAAAGTCCATGGTTCTATAGCGAATCCAAGATTCGAACCAAGGTCGTAAATTTTTAAATGCTTATAAAATCTGTCCTATTTAAGAAAGAAAGTTGATATTTAGTCAGTATATAGGTCTCTAGAAGTTTTAAAAATTTTGTGAAAATATTTGTCATATGACGTCACGTGACGTCATTATATGATAATGTATTTCTAATATTAACAAGAATATTTCTATATGTTGAAATTGTCGAAAGGCAATGAAAATTTAAAGACACATGCTTCAAACGCTGAAATTTTGATTTCTATGATTTTCATATGCCTATGACGTCATATGACGTCACACTGGAAATATGCAACAAAAGTTTGTACGCGGTCTACAGCCATTGTTTTTTTCACAGAATGTGTATATTAAGTTCTAGTTGTGCATCCCGGTGTCCGTTTTTCAAAATTCGAAAAGTCCAAGGTTCTATAGCGATTCCAAGATTCGAACCAAGGTCGTAAATTTTCAAATTCTTATAAAATCGGTCCTATTTGAGATAGAAAGATGATATTGGGTCAGTATATAGGTCTCTGGGAGTCTTAAACATTTTGTGAAAATAAATGTCATATGACGTCACGTGACGTCATTATATGATAATGAATTTCTAATTCTAACAAGATTATTTCTATATCTTGAAATTTATGAAGGGCAATGAAAAATTAATGCCGCATGCTTCAGATGCTGTAATTTCGATTTCAAAGATTTTCAGAAGCCTATGACGTCATATTACGTCACATTTGAAATTGACTACGAAAGTTTGTACACGGTCCAGAGCCATTATTAATGGGCCGATTTTCATCAAATTTTCACAGAATGTGTATATTAAGTTCTAGTTGTGCATCTCGTTGTCCGAAATTGACTACGAAAGTTTGTACACGAGCTTATAAAATCGGTCCTTTTTGAGATAGAAAAGTGATATTTGGTCAGTATATAGGTCCTAAGAGTCTTAAACATTTTGTGAAAAATAAATGTCATATGACGTCACGTGACGTCATTATATGATAATGTATTTCTAATATTAACAAGAGTATTTCTATATATTGAATTGTCGAAGGGCAATGAAAATTTAATGACAAATGATTCAGACACTGAAATTTCGATTTCAATAATTTTCAGAAGCCTATGACGTCATATGACGTCACATTTGAAATTGACTACGAAAGTTTGTACACGGTCCAGAGCCATTATTAATGGGCCGATTTTCATCAAATTTTCACAGAGTGTGTATATTACGTTCTTATTGTGTATACCGGTGTCCGTTTTTCAAAATTCGAAAAGTCCAAGCATATATGGCGGTTCCAAGATTCGAACCAATGACGTCAATATTTAAATGCTTATAAAAACTGTCCTATTTGAGATAGAAGGTTGAAATTTTGTCAGTTAGTAGGTCTCTGGGTGTCTTAACAATTATGTGAAAATAAACGTCACATGACGTCACGTGACGTCATTTGTTTATTATTATTATTCTTTTCTTCTTCCTAACTAAACGCTTATTTTAATATGCTGCAATAGTCCTAGGACGATGAAATGTTTATGGGTTATTAGGCACGTGAGGAAATTTTGATTTCACCCCTACTGCATATATGTAGCCATATCTCAATAAATATCGATTTTTGTAAATATATGTATGAATAAGAATTTAGCTGAATAATGACGTTTCCAAAGATATTTAGTTTATTAAAATTGGTTTACGAATACCAATTTATAAGCAAAAAAAAACTAAACGAAATGAAGCTAATTTTGCTGATAATATGCTGTTTTCTTGAGGTTTTACAGTCAATATCTCAGAAACGACTGAAGATAAGTTTATACATTATGCGTATAAAATGTAGCATGTTTTAAGAGCTTTCTAACGGTACCAAGTTTATTGAAATTGGACTTCATATAAGAAAGTTACATGGAAAATAAGATATTTCATAATCATGCATCATAAAAATATGGAAAAGGTCACGCGCAGGGGTCACCAGGCTTAAATACTTGCGCAACGACTTAAAAAAAAAAAAAAAAAAAAAAAAAAAAAAAAAAACCAAATTGCAATTGATGGGCTATATCTTGATTTTGTTCTTTTTTTTTTTTTGTTGTTGTTGTTTTTTGTCGAATGTTGACTGTTTCCAAAATAAGCATTGAAGTTAATACATGTACAACGGCACAAGACAAAAATCCGTATTTGCAACACTATGTAGCTAGCGAGCAGTTTGCAAGCCTTGAAAACTTCACACGCAGCCCAACATTTTAGACCATCTAAAAACTGCATTGTTATTCTAACGATATTCATATTGCATCAGTTTGTAGGCTGGGATGTTACCTTTCAAAATATCACCATAGTTCGAAATTCCAGGAATTTATGGCAAAACTACGGAAGCCCAAACACGCCAAAATCGCTAAATACGTTTAACTACGTTACAGGTGTCGAAAGGATATAGCACTATACAAATATTCAATACTTCTTCCTACTGAGGCTAAAATTAAACAAGGTTACAACTGAGCTGGAGTGATGAAATTCTATGTGTGATGACAGTTAGAAACTTACATTTGAACACTGTTTCATTTTTCTTCCATGTCATATGACATAGTATAAATTTTGTATGTAAACTACATGTGCAAGATATGGGCGGACTTTTATTAAAATTCACAGAATGTGTTCTATTTGTGCTATTTTATATAGAAATAGAGGAGATAGAAAGCTGCGATTTGGACAGATTATCTATTATGTCATCTTCTATATATATACTATATACAGCAGATGTTGCAGAAAGTCCTATCATTCGTTTAAACGAATGACATCTAGTTATCTAATAATCATTCGTTTAAAATAATTTCCTTTTTTTCCAACCAAATCTAAGAGTTAATTTCGGTAAGTTGTCAGTGTCTAAGCAACAAAAAAATTAAATTGCCTCGACAAAAACTTATAAATTTTTAAATTCAATAATTTTTAATTTTCAATGACGTCAATTGACGTCAGACTTGACGTCAGCTTCAAAAGTTTGTTCGCGCTCTAGAGCCTCTATTTTTTGATATTTTATCTTGATATTTTCACAGAAGATGTATGTTATGATGTAGATGTGCACCTTATCTTTCAAATTTTTAAATTCGAAAATTTAAGAATTTATGGCAAAACCGAGTTTCGAACTTTGGTCCTAAAACTATTATTTAATGTTACAAAGGCTACTGATGAGATAGAAGCATGAAAATTGGACAGCTTATTGGCCCAAGGTCTACTTTCTTTTCTCTGAAAGATTTCCTTTTAAGTCACGTGGTTATGACGTCATTTAATGGACAAAATCCTATTTTTTCAAAGATTTCTCTCGCTCTGGCATCATACATTTTGAGTCAATTTTAATGAAATTGAAATTGCAGCGATAAAAAAGTATCTTTTTATACATTCAATCATTTTCAATTTTCATTGGCGTCATATGACGTCAGCTTTGACGTCAGCTTCAAAAGTTTGTTCGCGCTCTACAGCCTTCAATATAGGTCCGATTATCTTGATATTTTTACAAAAGATGTATTTTAGGATGTAGATGTCCACCTTGGCATTCAAATTGCCAAATTCGAAAATTAAGATTTTATGGCAATACCGAGTTTCGAACTTTGGTCAAAAATTAAATTTAAATGTTACAAAGCCCCCTGATGCGTTACAAGCATGAAATTGGGCAGCATATCGGCATAGAAGTTTACGTTCTATTTTCTGAATGAATTTCTCTTTAGTCATGTGGTTATGACGTCATCAAAAAGAAAAAAAAACATGTCTCTTTAAAGATTTCTTTCGCTCCGATATCATGAATTTAAAGTCAATCTTAATTATATCTTCAGAATTGATAGAGTTAAAATTGAAGTGATGCATACTGCAAGAAATGTTTGTTTTGTCACGTGATTATGACGTCATGCATACTTAAACAATAATTATTTTGAAAAATTATATAAAATCGCCAATTAGACCAATGAACTTAAACTTTTCAAAATGTAGAAACTTAGTACGTTCATAAGGTCTTGAAAATTTCAAGTGATTACGTCATCAAACATGGCAGTTATTCATGTTTGATGGAATGCCTACTTGAAAATGTGAAAACAAACCTGTTCGCATTCTCGAAGATACTTTTTTTCTGGATTAATAGAACGTTAGCTGAACATGTCCTTGCAAAAAAGATATTTTTCTTTAGTCACTTGATTTTGACGTCGTCAAAATATAAAAAATATTCATTTCAATACGTATTCGCGCTCCAGCGTCATGAGCATTGATGCCAATCTTAAGCATACTTTATAGAATTTATGTTGTGTAACTTGTTTATGACAACATTGATTTGTAAGCAAAATATATTAAAAAGATCAAAAGATTGTATATATTAACTTTAAATAAGTAATAATGCCGTACCTTAACATGGGCGAAAAGTCCAGAAAATTTCAAGTGATTACGTTTTCAAACATGACTTTTTCATGTATTTCGTAAAAGGGTTTATTCATGGAAATCTATTAATTTGCAGAAAGACATGTAAGTGGTCATTGGTTGGTTGAGCAAGATCCGATTGTTCTTTTGCAGGAATGAATGCCTGCGTTGAATAGTGAATTGTGATACGTTTTTGAGTAAATGAGTCGCATTTACGATGAATTAGTATAATTATACTAGAGCCAGAAAACCTTTACGGAAATCTTATTGCATTTGCTATCACGGCTTTCTGAAAACCTGAAGAAAATGACAAATACATGTATATCTTCCTATCGATTTTTATATTTTCTAAATGTTTAACGGTTTCTTTTTCTAAATCTTTAAAAATAAGCAAATATACAAAGCAAAAGAATAGTTGAAAGTTTCAAGACTTTTATATCATTAATTACATAGAAATAAGAAATTATTTTCATTATTTTGCTTACACCTCTGCCTTTGTTTCCCTCTAATTTTGCAAATGTAAAACTCAATCAATTTAAAGGTTGAAAGTAATCGATTTTAAAGTATTTTTTTTTCTTTTTTACAATTTCAATTGTGGATCAAATTGTAATGAATACATGTTAAGTCATATGCTTACAAAGAAAAAGATATTAAATAAAGAATAAAGAAAAATCGATTGAATAACGTAAGAAAACAGTTCTTGAGGATAGTGTTATCTTAAAATTTTCCTGTTGTTTTTTTTGTTGTTTTTTGGGTTTTTTTTCTGAATGATAGTAAAGCTATCATATTTATGCTTTCTCAATATCTTCTTAAGAAGATGAAAAAAAAAGAAAAGATTAAAGCTTCTTTTTGAACATAATCGTAAGTATATATTTAAGATAATGATGATTTACGCATTATATCATACATGATTATGCCTCATTATTCCATTTTTTTTTTATTAACTTATATATTTAATACCTTTGAAATAAGCAAACGGAAAGCCGCTTCGTTTGTATCTTAAACAAACGACTTCTAGTTATTATTCTTCTTCTTTTTTTCTTCCTCTTATATTTGTGTTAATTTCGATGTGTTGCCATTGACTCAGAATAATGAAAATTTTATGACTTATATTTCAAACCATGAGCTTTCGGATGCAATGAATTTCATAGTCATATGACCTCATATAACGTCATAGTTGACGTTAGGTGAAACAGTTTGTACAGCGGTCTACAGCCATTATTTCTGGACCGATTTTCATCAAAATTTCACAGAATGTGTATGTAAGCCTCTAGTTGTGCATCCCGGTGTCCGTTTTTTCAAAATTTGAAAAGGCAATGGTTCTATGGCGAATCCAAGATTCGAACTATTGACGTCAAATTTCAAATGCGTATAAAATCGCTTCCAGGTAATCTAGAAAGCTGATATTTGGACAGATTATGTCTCGAGGTCTTCTTTAAGATGAACGTCAGACTTAAAAAACGTTCGTACTAAAACAAAACGGTTTTTAAGCCCTGTAGGTTTATTTTTTGTATGATTTGCCTTAAATTTTGACTGAAAATGCAGTATTAGATTCTATGGGGCTATGTCACTTCCATTTCCGGAAAAATCCCAAAGGTCAAGGTCATATATCAATTATTGGGTGTTTCTTCGTCCCTAAATATCTCAAAAACGGTAAATATTCTATCTAGACACTACACGTATAATTTGTAGTGCTTAGAAAGACCTTTCAGTTGATATTTAGTTTTTGATGATCGGTGTTGAATCGGTTGAGTTATAGCGGAAAAAAAACAAAAATTTAGTAACCCTCAGTGTGTTTAACAGTTTTTATCTCAAAAACCTATGATTTTCGAAAATATAAATATGAGTATTATTTGTAGAGCAATGTTTGGCCGTTCTATTGATGCTTAAAATTTAACCATTGACCTAAGATTCATGTAGTAATGGAAAAAAACGAAATTCGTGCATGTAGCTATGGTGATTTTTGCAGTTTCTCGGGGTTTAAGAGCCTGTATCTCAATAAATATTGAAAATATTCCTATATATAAAGTGTGTGAAATGTAGAGAATTTTCATACGATTATTTTGGTACCTAAAGTTTTGAAATTGATCAAAGTATAAGAAAGTTACATCAAAAATAGGAATTTAAACATATAGAATTTCAGCGATTTTGCCGTTATGTCAGAGTTTAACGGCTTATATCTTAAGAATCATTGGAAATAAGTCCAAACATTATGAGAATGAGATGTAGAGAATTTTAAGATGATTATTTTGGTACCTAAAGTTTTGAAATTGATCAAAGTATAAGGAAGTAACATCAAATATAAGAATTTAAACATGAAGAATTTCAGCGATTTTGCCGTTATGTCAGAGTTTAACGGCTTATATCTTAAGAATCATTGGAAATATGTCCAAACATTAAGAGAATGAGATGTAGAGAATTTTAAGAATTTTATGAGTTGCAAAATTAATTTTTTACTTATATCATAATGATATTACTAGCTAAACAAGTTTTGACAATAATTTAATGGTGTGTCAAATCACTTATAAGTATCAGTTGCAGCATTGCAACTGGAAATACAAAATGGTCGCCCTCGTGTAAACAGGCGTGTGCAGATTTAAACTTTTAAAAATACAATGTTCTACCAATAACCAAACGGATTTACTTGGCATAAACCTTAATTATACCTTGTAAAAGTGAATCAAGCTGGAAATGACATCTAAACCACACTGAATATACTGAAAATACAGACATTACTGTCATAAAATAATTTTGACGTGGCCTGAAAATAAGCTTAGATTACGTTGTATTTGTACGTAGGCCAGAGTGGAACTGTGTTAGCCGATTTTGGTTATATAAGGTTTATCACAGGTTTCTTTTATTACCTTTTGTTCAGAATGAGATACGATTAGGGTTTGAAATGTTATCAGTGTTTTTCGGGATGCACGAGATTCAGCGATTTACGACTTATGGCACGTTTCACGTGATATTGGTTTTTTAAGAGTAAATCATGGGGTTTTTAATATATAAGTTGATTTGTATGGAACCTCAGTGTCAGTTATCGATGGAAACTACAGAAGATGCCTAGTCCAGTCTAGAATATTCTGACCAAATTACTACGGAGCTTGTGTGAGTAAAATTTATTTTGTATTTCATTTTTTTTTCAGGTAGATATGAAGCTTAGATTTTATTTCAAATATTTATTTTGTAGATTGTTGTATTGTTTCTTCTCAGGGAAACAAGTGAACAATCGGATTTAATTTTCGGTAGATTTCTAAGTTTCGTTCTATAGGCCGAGGAATCTAAATACATAGTTCTGCATTATTATGTATATTTGTAATTTTGAGAATAATTATGTTAGTTTATAGGTATGTCCTTAATTTTTGATATTACCTGAATATACATGGAATCATTTGTCCAACAGTATTTGTTTTGTAATTAACAAATGTGGAGTTGTATGGAATATCTGTCTAGCACTGATGTAATTAAGAAATGTGGAGATGTATGGAATATCCGTTTGGTATATATTTGCTAACAAGGGCAGTTCTCTGGTATGAAAGTAGTATTATGAAGTAATACAGTATCAGCACTTTATATTTGGTGTGATAAGGTATATAATTGCTGACAATTGTTCTCTGTTTGGATACGTGTTAGTTGGGGCATGGTGCCTATGTAACCTGGATGGTCACAGTCGATACGGGACCCCGTTAGTAGACTACATCGAAATGGACGGGTGGATCTACGTATGCGTCATATGGACGACAGGGTGTCTACGATGGACTAAGTAGATCACATTTACTAAGGGACAGCGACAACAGGAAGTCGGTCCAGTGTTCATTGATAAGAGCACGTGATGTAGTTTGTGTATTGTGCATTTAGAAGGAAGCATTTTGTGAGTGTGGCACTTTGAAGTGCATTCATAACAGTAAGCCATTGTGTAGATTAATATGCGGTCTTAGAGTAAAAACAGAACATTCAGTGCAGCTGTTATTGTACCAACAGATAAAGAGACAGTTAGCCGACGGTTTTTTTTTCATATTCTTTTTTTTTCTCTATATTCTCTATATGGATATTTTTTATATTAAATATAATTTTAAAAAAAGTTGTGTTTGGTATTTATTTTAGAGAACGCTTTAGAGAGTTGTCAGCCCTTGGTCATTTTGTCACAATTACACAAATGGATTACATGGCATGTTTACATCTAGACCGAGTACAAATGTGACACGGAGGTATAGAGAGAATTCCTGGCGCAATGCATTAATTTGGCTAGTTGAGCTGGCAAATAAGTCAGTCAACTGTCAAAATTTATGTGATTTGTCAGAGAACACTGCAAAAAAAGTGGATCAATGACAGACCCTAGCAACTACAGAGGGATATCAGTAACTGATTCACTCTATAAAATTTTCTCCAATGTTATAAATACGAGACTATATAATTGGGCTGAAAGAAATGGTAAAATTGACGAGTCTCAGGCAGGTTTTAGGCGCTGATACTCCACATTAGATAACATATTTTGTTTACAAGCCATTGCTCAAAAGTATTTAACGAGGAAGGGTGGGAGATTCTATTGAAATATATGTAGACTTTAAAAAAGCTTTTGATAAAATAAATCACTCAAAATTGTTTACCGTTTTAAAGCGAAAGGGAGTAGATGGAAAATTTCTGCGTATATTAAAGGCTATGTATTGTAATTTGTATTCATGCGTTAAAATAGAGTCTAACCCACTGAACGATACAAGATATGCTTTCAGGAACACAGAATGCTGTTACTGTTCGACGGATTACTTCCCTTGCACATAGGTACAAGACAAGGGGACGTAACCAGCCCGACAATTTTTATCCTCTTTATTAATGATCTCATCGATCGGCTTAAACAATCATGTGATTCTGGTATATTTATTTCTAACGATATACCTGACGTCCACTGCCTAATGTTTGCTGACGAATATTGCCAATTGTGCTGAAACGGCGATAAAACTGCAGCAAAAAATTAATACTATAGATATATTTTGTCAAGAGACAGGTGTAACGAAGATGTAGTTACCTAAAACTTACAAAAGTTACCTCCCTTCGACAATTGTTTATCTGTTTGCCGCCGACGATTCAAATAAGAGAGATCTTTTAAGAAACGCCCAAAAGAGGTATTTTTATCAATGGTTTTATATACTTACCTATTCCTGAGTTAATTCCATTTCATGACTATTAATTCTAATCATTAATCGCTTTGTAAGCATACATTTTCTTTCGTATTAATCGATCATATAACCAGACGCTTATTAAACAAAAAATATATGATGAATTAACATTCTTGGGCGCTTGCATATTGCTATGGTAAACTAGAGGGCGCCACCGTACCTGATCAGTATAAAAGGCGAGAATTTATTCACATTCAGTTCTTTTGCTCCCGTCCGTTGAAGTGTCAACATCGTAAGAGTAGAACGTATATGGATATAGGGAAATGTGGTGTCTTTAGGCAAGTGTTGGGAAACCTCCAGAATTATTACAATGCTGGAGAAACCCCAGAACTAGTCCTGGGTCGCCACATCCTTTTATTTATAGTAATATAAGGATATATTTTAGATGTTTAGATGGTTTTTGAACCATAGAATTAAGACGTATTTAATAGTACTGAAAGTGCTGAAAACCTAGTTTTTGTAGTTTAGGGTTAAGAGTGTTTAAAACCCTTGTTTTTGGTTCGAAGTCAAGGTTTTTGATATAGGGAGTAGCGTTTTGATTCTAATCAAGTATAAAAGTCTGGTTTTGTAATCATTGGTTGATTCTTGTATTACTTAATAATTGTTTTAATAGGCAGGAAGCCAAATAAATCAGTTTCAAATCATTTTATAATCAGTCAAACTTTTGAACTTTTGTCTTATATGTGTTTATGCGAACAATCAATAGGCCAAGAAGCCCAGAGGAAAATTTATAATCTGTAAATATTTGTTTCTATAGCAAAGTTAGCTCGGTACACGTTACAAAATTTGGTGGCAGCGGTGGGATTAATTAAAACTATCCCCAGTTCTAACTTACCTAAATGTCTCAGAAAATGGACCCAGAGTCAGTTAATGAAAGCATGCTTCCCTTGGAAGAAAAACTAAAGAAGCTCAAAACTCAAAGAGAAATAACTCGGCTTCAAATGAAATAACTTTGATTGAGCAGAAACTTTCAGGTTCCTTGCATCAGCCCCTCACACCTAAACATGAACCTGGGGTGGTTTCAATGAATCAGACATGGTTTTGACCTTCAATCTCCCAATCAAGACAATTATGAGAGGCTTCCAGACAACCCTCCAGTATTGACCCCAATAATGAAACCCAGGTCCAGAATAAGTGATCCTAAAACTAAAGACGTTTCATTCGATCTCAGAGAAAAACCAACGTTTTCAACTCCCAAACAAACTTTAAAAAACTCATTTTCTCTAGAAACTAAGCCAAACGATTATAGACAAACCGTGTCAAAGTAAAGCCAGCCACATATGATGGCACAGGGTCATGGCACGATTACATTGCACATTTTGAAGTATGTTCAAAAATAAATAGCTGGACTAAAGAAGAAAAAGAACTTTACCTTTCAGTCTCACTTCGTGGCCAGGCACAGGGTCTCTTGAGTAATCTGTCCCAAGATTCAAATGACTTTGATAAGTTAAAAACTGCTCTTGGTGAGAGATTTGCTCCCCAAAACCAAGCGGAGTTACACAGGGCTCAGCCTCGTGAGAGACGACAAAAAGCTTCGGAAACACTCTCAGAAATGGCACAAGACATAAGAAGATTAACAAATCTTGCTTATCCCTCAGCACCTACGGACGTAAGAGAAGTTTTGGCAAAGGAGCAATTTATAGACTCCTGGTAAGCTCTGATATGAGACTTCGAGTCAAGCAATCAAGGCTTATAGACCTGAATGATGCTGTCCGACATGCTTTGGAATTGGAGGTTTTCAGCAGGTCCGAAAAGAAATTCAAAGAAGGTAAAGGGTACCTCCAGTCTGTAGCTGAGACAGAAAGTCCCGGTTATAAACAAATCGTGACTGACTTAAAACAAATGAAAGAGGCTATATCAGAAATGAAGCGTGGTTTTGAAAGCTTGAAAAACCAGAGGTATGGTTGCCAAGAAAGGCCAAAATTTCAAGCTAGGAACTTTCAAAACAGTAGAAAAACACAATCAAGATGATAAAAGGAAAAAGTGCTTTAAATGTGGTTCAAGTTCACATTTTATAAGAAACTGTCCAAAACAAGAGAATGATAAAACACAGGACAATGTTAAAGCTTCATCTTCCCACAGTATTAAATGTTCTAGCCCAAAGGGATCTGGCTTATTCGTTAAAGCCAAGGTTAACAATTTTATCTTGGACTTTCTTATTGATACAGGAGCAACATTAAGCATTATATCATCACGAGTATGGAACAGGGTTGGAAATATGAAAATTGATAGCTTCACCCCGCAAATTGTTTCCGCGTCAGGGTCACCATTGGATGTTCTGGGAAGAACTGAAATCATGATAGAGATAGAGGGCTAAAAAATATCGGGTTCCGGTCATAATTGCAGATGTGGACGTAGATGGAATATTGGGTTTAGACTTCATGAGGGCAACAATGTGGTTACGGATGTTGTAAACAGTACCACGTCTGTTAATGGGACATCATGTTCTTTACAGACGGCCGGAAAAATAGGTTGTTTCAGAGTGGTTGTTTCAGAGAGGGTTTCTCTTAAACCTAATACAGAAACTGTGATTTTTGGTAAGGTCGCTGAAAGTGAAAATTTAAGGACCAATGATTTGTACCTTGTAGAACCCTCTAAGAAACTTTTGAAATATGGTGATAGCCTAGTAGCTAGGTCCCTTGTTACTGGTTCAAAAACTGTACCAATACGAATCATGAATTTGTCCCACCAAGAAAAAGTCTTTAATGTCGGCACAAACATAGCAACAGTTAGCCCAGTAATAGAGGTGCAAAATACGGGTTCCAAACCAAGAAATATGACACAGATGCCTGAACACTTAGTGGACTTATATGAAAGAAGTACTGAAGGAATGAGTCCAGAAAATTGTAAGCAAATTGCAGGCATACTGAAAAAGCATAGCAGTATTTTCTCAAATTCAGATGAAGACTTAGGTCGAACAGGTATAGTAAGACACAGGATATCAACAGAGATGCCAGACCAATAAAACAAGGTCTCCGAAGGGTTCCAGCAAACCTTACGAACGAAGTTCAAAAGCAAATATCACAGATGTTGGACAGAGATGTAATTGAGCCGTCAAGCACTCCCTGGGCTAGCGGAATTGTCCTTGTCAAGAAAAAGGATGGAAGCTGCCGCTTTTGTGTGGATTACCGCAAGGTAAATGACATTACAATGAAAGACAGCTATCCACTGCCCAGGATAGATGAAAGCCTTGATCAGCTTGCAGGCTCAAAGTGGTTCTCTTGCTTAGACCTCAACTCTGGTTATTGGCAGGTCGAAGTAGAGCCAGAAGATCGTGACAAAACTGCTTTTGTGACCAGAGAAAGCCTGTTTGAATTCAAGGTGATGCCATTCGGACTGTGTAATGTGCCAGCAACTTTTGAGAGACTAATGGAAAAGGTACTTGCTGGACTGCATTGGAAAATTTGCTTAATACATGTATATCTTGATGATATAATTGTGACAGGGAAGACCTTTGAAGAAATGCTTCAGAACCTTGATTCTGTATTTCAGAGACTTAGTGATGCTGGTCTGAAACTCAAACCAAAAAAATGTCATCTGTTTAGACGAAAAGTTGAATTCCTTGGTCATGTTGTTTCAGAAGAAGGTGTAACCACAGATACAAAGAAAACTGAGTGCATTCGCACTTGGCTAAAACCAACCTGTGTTAAGGAATTAAGGTCATTTTTAGGAATATGTAGCTACTATCCCAGGTTTATTGAGAATTTCTCACAAATCGCCAAACCTTTGCATCGATTAACTGAGAAGAACATTAAATTTGAATTGTCAGAGGTCTGTGAAGACGCATTTTCCTGTTTGAAAAGAAGCTAACAGAGGCCCCCATATTAGCCCATCCAGACTTTTCAAAAGGTTTCATTTTAGATACAGATGCAAGCAACGATGCTATCGGAGCAGTACTTTCACAGAAGATTGAAAACAAAGAGGTTGTTATAGCTTATGCTAGCCGGACCCTCACCAATTCCGAACGCAAGTACTGCGTAACTCGGAAAGAATTGCTTGCTCTAGTACATTTTGCTAAGTACTTTAGGCATTATTTGATAGGGAAACCTTTCATAGCTAGAACAGATCATGGATCTCTAAGATGGTTAACCAATTTCAAAAACCCAGAAGGCCAAGTTGCACGTTGGCTTGAGACACTGTCTTCGTATGACATGAAGATAGAGCACAGACCTGGGAGGCTTCATGGCAATGCTGACGGAGTTAGCAGAATTCCATGTCGACACTGTGGTTTGTGTAATCATGGGGAAAACATCAGACAGCATAAAGTGTCTTCTGTCCAACCGATCAAGATCGGCAAAGATCAGTCTTCTGAACGCGACTTTTCTGTTCCCTTGATAGAAGCTCAGGACAAAAACCCAGATATTGCAATTGTAAAGCAATGGTGGAAAGATGGAGAGAGGCCTGACTTCAAGCATATCTCAAGCAGTAGCTATTTCTTGAAATCTCTTTGGAACCAGTGGCAACGACTCGATGTTGTTGATGGTCTGCTTGCAAGAAAATGGGATGTATTAGGAACGTCTATTACGTACTGGCAAGCAGTGGTTCCTTTGAATCTGAGACGCCATGTTTTGACATATTGTCATGATGTTAAAGCATCAGGTCACTTAGGAGAAAAGAAAACTCTGAATAGAGTCAGACAGAGATATTATTGGCCTGGTTTGCAAAATGACGTTAGGAACTATGTTGCAGGATGTCAGGCTTGTATGAAGCGAAAAGCACCAATACCAGGAAAGAAAGCACCAATGCAGATTTGTGGTAGTGGATATCCTATGGAGAGAATAGCTCTGGACATCCTTGGAGAACTGCCACAAACAGACAGAGGAAACAAGTTATATAGTGGTCATTGCTGACTACTACACTAAGTGGACAGAGGCTTTCCCATGTCGAACATGGAAGCCAAAACAGTAGCCCGTATAGTTGTGGAAGAAGTTGTTACAAGGTTTGGGGTGCCGCGTATTGTACATTCAGACCAAGGCAGACAGTTTGAGAGTGAGCTCTTTGCCGAAATGTGCAAGTTGCTTCAGATTGAAAAGACCCGAACAACACCATATCGACCCCAATCGGATGGGATGGTGGAACGATTAAATAAGACACTGGCCTCAATGCTCAGCATGTATGTTGATGAAAACCACCAAAACTGGGATACACAGTTGCCATAACGTAATGATGGCATATCGATCTTCCCAACATGAAACAACTGGTATGACACCTAACTTGCTTATGCTTGATAGAGAGACATCAACTCCTCTAAATCTCTTGTATGAGATGCCTCCAAGCATAAAACGGGTACCACCTAATCAATGGGTCTGGGAGTTACAAGACAATCTTGAGTCGGCACATACCTTTGTTCGTCAGAATACCCAACAGGCAATGCTAAGACAGAAAAGTACTATGATACTAAGCTTAAGTGTGAGCAGTTTGAACCAGATGACCAGGTATATGTTTATTTTCCTGTTAAGAAGGTTGGCTGTTCATCAAAGCTGACTTCTTATTGGAGAGGTCCCTTCAGGGTTGAAAAGAAGATATCTGACGTACTGTATAAAGTCGACTGTGGTAAGTCTGGTTCTATACAAGTTATACATATAGACAGAATGAGAAAAGCACATTCTCAGTTACTTTACGAAGAACCTGAGACAGAAGAAAAACAGGAGTGCTTAACTGATGATAAAGGTAAGGATGAAGTGATTGCGTTTTCAGAATCAGAAGAAGATGAGAAGGAAACACTGCTGAAAGAGTTAGAGAAGGAAAATGATATAAGTAGGTTTGGTAGAAAGAGACAGAAACCAGTTTGGTCAATAGATTATGCCTTTTCTGTTTTCAGACCTGATATGCCAAACCTCAAGCAAACACCAAGAAAGGATCCCCTCTGCTCCCACTGCAAAGAGAAGATCAAAGCAGAGGAATATTCGGAGCATATCAAAGTGTGTTGGCACCAACGTTTCAGCTGTAATGCATGCAAGAAGACATTCAAGGAAGCTGTGTACCTGAAACGTCACGAGCAGAAGTTTCACGGCAGAAGTAGTGGACCCAGTGAGCCTTGCTCATCTGACAAAGAGGATTGGGATGATGACCCTTCTATCAGTTTGGAACCTGAAGAAGGCCCTTCAGATTTACTTGAAGGAAGGATCATCAGAAAGACAACGACTCCTGAGCCAGTTAAAACACCTAAGATGAAAAGCCAGAAACTGTGGCAAAGTGCAGGGAGGAGACAGGAGTGAGTGCTGGGATAGGGGATACGAGAGCAAAGAAAGCGGAGGCTGTGAAAGTTGTGTTTAGTGTAAAGAGTGATAAGGATGGGAGAGTTGTTCAGAAGTTCTCGATGGATAAGAATGAAGATAGGGTAATGGATACGACGTATGTAAGGGCAGAAGGTTCCAAATTGGGTGATTTTGAGATGTGTATGAAAGAGTTTGTTCCAGCAGGTTGTACTGTTAGGAGAAGTTCTCGATGGATAAGAATGAAGAGGATATAGTTCTAAAGTGCGAGGAGGCCGGTTTGAGGTTGACATAAAATGTCAGTGAAGAAATACCTGAAATGACAAAATAGACACATACATTCAGTCTTTAAGTTTCTTTATTTGTTTTCATTAGTTGTAAGGTTACGACATTAAATCATTGTTTTGTTAGTTGTGTGTTCTTTTGATTATTCAGTCGGGACGACTGTACCCGGAGGCGTGGGTAATGTAACGAAGATGTAGTTACCTAAAACTTACAAAAGTTACCTCCCTTCGACAATTGTTTATCTGTTTGCCGCCGACGATTCAAATAAGAAAATCTTTTAAGAAACGCCCAAAAGAGGTTTTTTATCAATGGTTTTATATACTTACCTATTCCTGAGTTAATTCCATTTCATGACTATTAATTCTAATCATTAATCGCTTTGTAAGCATACATTTTCTTTCGTATTAATTGATCATATAACCAGACGCTTATTAAACAAATATATATGATGAATTAACATACTTGGGCGCTTGCATATTGCTATGGTAAACTAGAGGGCGCCACCGTACCTGATCAGTATAAAAGGCGAGAATTTTATTCACATTCAGTTCTTTTGCTCCCGTCCGTTGAAGTGTCAACATCGTAAGAGTAGAACGTATATGGATATAGGGAACTGTGGTGTCTTTAGGCAAGTGTTGGGAAACCTCCAGAATTATTGCAATGCTGGAGAAACCCCAGAACTAGTCCTGGGTCGCCACATCCTTTTATTTATAGTAATATAAGGATATATTTTAGATGTTTAGATGGTTTTTGAACCATAGATATTAAGACGTATTTAATAGTACTGAAAGTGCTGAAAAACCTAGTTTTTGTAGTTTAGGGTTAAAAGTGTTTAAAACCCTTGTTTTTGGTTCGAAGTCAAGGTTTTTGATATAGGGAGTAGCGTTTTGATTCTAATCAAGTATAAAAGTCTGGTTTTGTAATCATTGGTTGATTCTTGTATTACTTAATAATTGTTTTAATAGGCAGTGAATAGATTCTTTCAATTATGGAAGTCAATTTGAATAAAACCGAGGTCATGATTTTTCGTAATTGGGGAAATCTCCGTAACTATGAAAAGTGGTACTATCGCGGAGAGCCCATTAATGTTGTGTCAGTATATAAATATATGGGTGTTCATCTCACCAACTCATTATCGTGGTCAACCACGCATGAAAAACTCGCTACCCAAGCTCGTAAAGCTGTTCTTTCATTAAGACATATCAAAGGTCATTTGGATACTTCCCAGTCAATGAATATTTTCAATTATTTGATTTGCTTGTTAAACCTGTTCTTTGTTATGCCTCACAAGTATGGGGATATAGTTATGTAAATGCTGTTGAATCTGTTCATAATGATTATTGTAAAAAATATCTTGGGTTATATACCACTTCCAATAATGTTTCAGCTCTTGGTGAATGTGGCAGATTGCCCCTTTGTATAACATATATGACTAATTGTGTGAAATATTGGTGTAAATTGTTATCTATGCATCAATCTAGGCATCCAAGGCAGTGTTACTTAATGTTAAAAAGACATGATGATAATGGGAGATGTAACTGGGCAACAAATATCAAGAATTGTTATTTAAATACGGCTTTGGTAACGCATGGATTTCACAAGATATTGGGAATATTAATACATTTGTTTACTTATTTAAACAAAGAATTATCGATTGTTATACACAGAATTGGCATAGTGATATACATAATTCTAGTCGATGTCATCATTACAAACATTTCAAAACGCTTTTAAATGTAGAATGGTACCTACAATTAGATATGCCATTTAAGTATAAAAATGCATTATCTAAATTTAGATGCTCAAATCATAAACTCAGAATTGAGACAGGGAGACATGCAAATGTTCCAAGAAAAGCAAGACATTGTATATACTGTTTTGTTGAAAATGGTACAATGATATTTGACTGTGAATATCATGCCTTTTTTCTTTGTAGTAAATATGATACTGTAAGACAGCGATATTTATTTAACTGGTACACGAGGGGAACAGATTTGCAAGACTTTTATTTATTGATGAACTCAAGTTGCGATAAAACTATTCGAAACATTGGTATCTATGTATATCATATCTTGAATTCTGACAATATTAATTAATTAGGGGACGTTTCATTGCTTCCATTACTGTATTGTGCTTATATTATGAAGATTGTATTATGGGCGGGAGGCCTTATTACTGAATAAATATATTGAATTGAATTGAATCATCAATAGCAGATCAATAGAGCCAACACAAATACAAAGATTAGTAAAAAAAACAAACCTGAATGCACTTTTTTTCTTATATGCCTGTGGCTAAATTGTTTTTTAAATTTATTTATTTTTGTTAATCAAAAAAAGGGAAAAAAGAAATGTTGAACGGATGTAGGAGAGATGGTATGTGGGGGCAATTTGAAGTAATGTTTATTTTAACCCAGAACAGCATTACTCTTTCTTTTTTCATCTTATAGTTTTTGTTTTTGAACATATTCTGTCGTAATGTGACAGCCATCAAATTACAGGTCATCCTTTCTTTACAAATGTCCAGTATGCATGTAACAGGTGATTTGGAGAATATATACACACGTGTGTGTATTTCAGTGCATGTAAACATAGGTGCCAGTAGTGATTATGATATGTCGGGAAAATCAAAGCATGTTGCACATCAACAGGCTAGTCGCAAGCATGGGGAAAACTCTGGACTATTAACCATTATGAAGTTGAACTGATTAAACGGTGCAGACAAATCATTAACCATGATAATTTGAGTTTCAATGAATCAAATTTGCATGCGTCCAACGGGACGCACATATTTTTAATTTTTAAAGTGTGCGTCCTCGAGAGAGATCTGAATTACATGTATCTTAGTGTTTTATATAATTATATACACATATACATGTACTTGAATTACTGATTTTCATTATGGCAAAAATATGTAAGTCTAATATTGCAAATGAATTAAAAAAAAAAAAAAAAAAAAATTAGGTGTAAAAAACAAAAGGAAAAAAAAAAAGACTGGGACTCAAACCTACAATTTATATATTGTCGGCTATTGCTGAAAATTCCAGCCAGTTATAGTTGTAAATATTTCCGCATTATTTGCAAATTTGCCTCCAACATATTATGTTTTCATTACAGTTTGTTTAATACAATATCTCCAGGATCGATTTTCAACACAATTTTATCATTATCCCTCGCCGAAGGCGGCGGGGGGATATGGTAATAGTCTCCGTCTGTCCGTCCGTCCTTCTGTCCCACATATTTGGAATAAAGTGTAATTTGCATCTTGCACATTTAGTGCTTCTGATAAATATCTATGCCAAGTATCGGGAGAATTTGACTGAAAGTACAGGACGAGATTTTGCTTACAGACTGCATGACCTACTGACCAACCAACCGACTGACCAACCAACAGGCTGATTCTCTTCCATTTGTGCTGGTATATCAGGGGTTTTCATTTCAAAACAAAAATAAATCAATAAAAACCTAGTATCATATTAATTTATATAAAATCTTAAGGTTTTTAGAACAGGGTTGCTTGCAACGCTGTTCTAAGGAAGCACACATTTTGGATTGGACAAAATTTCGGAGCTATATTAAGATATTTTTTATTTATACATTTCCCTTTTTTATTACACAGAGAAAGAAGTCCAAAATTTATTTTCTCTCTTAACACTAAATGGTGACAATTTTCATGTTTATTTCAGACTCAGTACGATTGTGGTATGGAAGTCCAAATTAAACAAGAGCCATGTTGACATGGCCATCCCCCGCCAAATGCTTGCTCCTTAGAAATGTGTTGGAGAGTAGAATAATTCATTTTTAAAAGAAAATTTTTGGTAATGAAGACTTATGTTTGAAGTGATTATAGATATGAAACCCATGTGGAGACCTACTAATTCCCCTATTTTGATGTCTACAGGTAAAATGTCAAGGTCACTGTGACAAAAATTACGCCTGAAAAATTATTAAACAAAGGGTTATAACTCAAAAATTATGAAAGGCAGAGTTATCATTCTTGTGCACTGCACTCCTCCTCAAAAAAATCTACCCACTTATGAAGTTCTAAGTTGACTTATGCTTCGGAAAAAATAAGTCTGAAAAATAACAAGGTGCAATAACCAAAATAATATGAAAGGTAGAGTTCATTCCTATGCACTGCACTCCTGAGATCTATTCATCTATGAAGTTTCAAGTTGATATCTCAGTTACTTTTTGAGTTTTGCTCCAGACAAAAATTAAGCCTGAAAAATAACAAAGGGCAATAACTCAAAAAATTATGAAAGGCAGAGTTATCATTCTTGTGCACTGCACTTTTCCTCTATAAGATCTATCCACAAATGAAGTATCATACTGATATCTCAAATACGTTTTTACATATGCTCCGGACAAAAAGTAAGCCTGAAAAATATCAAAGGTCAAAAACTAAAAGAAATATGAAAGGTAGAGTTATCATTCTTGTGTACAAGGATTACGAAGTTATTGCCCCTGATTCAACTTGAAATGTCTTGTCCAGTGAATTCCTTTTCAATTTCAGTCTGATTCACCTAATACTTTGCAAAAAATGTTCATCATTAGCAGTAGATGTGCAAGACGCAAATATCACTTTGTTCCCACAGGGATTACGGAGTTATTGCCCTAGATTCGACTTTAAATATCTTGTGGCGCGAACTACATTTCTTTACCGACTCGGTTCAAATTTTGTGTGTGAATTGATAATCAGGTGGATAGGTGCGTGTCATAAATTTCACTTGAGTTGTCTCAAGGATGGCAGAGTTATTACCCTGGTTCCATTTTTGCATTATCTCCCTTTGGTTAATTTTGTTTTTCTTGTCCGGAACATTACTCAAATATTATACAATGTATTGGCTTGAAATTTAAAATGTAACCAGAATCTGATGGCAACTAGGAAAAGTGCAGTGTCCAAGAACTGTAACTCTACCTGGTTCCATTTTTAGCTCACCTGAGCACGAAGTGCTCAAGGTGAGCTATTGTGATCACCTTTTGTCCGTCGTCCGTCGTCCGTGCGTGCGTGCGTCCGTCCGTCGTCAACAATTTGCTTTAAAGAACATCTCCTCCTGAACCGCTGAAGGGATTTTGACCAAACTTCACAGGAATCATCCTTATGATGCCTTCTATCAAAGTTGTACAAATTATTCAGATTGGTTGAAAAAGTAGGTCACAGGAGCTAAAAATAGATTTTAAAAACTCAAACTTTGAAAATCTTCTTCTGCAAAACTGCAAGGCCTAGAGCTTAGATATTTGGTATGTAGCATCAGAGTTATATAGGAAAATCTTAAAAAATCTTCTTCTGTAAATCCATAAGGCCCAGAGCTTAGATATTTGGTATGTAGCATCATCTTATGGGCCATTACCAAGATTGTGCAAATCATAGCCCTATGGTGATAAATGCCCCCGCACCAGGGTCACTTGTTTTACATAGAGTTATATAGGAAAATCTTAAAAAAATCTTCTTCTGTAAATCCATAAGGCCCAGAGCTTAGATATTTGGTATGTAGCATCATCTAATGGTTCATTACCAAGATTGTTCAAATCATAGCCCTATGGTGATAAATGCCCCCGCACCAGGGGTCACTTGTTTTACATGGAGTTATATAGGAAAATCTTAAAAAATCTTCTTCTGTAAATCCATAAGGCCCAGAGCTTAGATATTTGGTATGTAGCATCATCTTATGGTTCATTACCAAGATTGTTCAAATCATAGCCTTACGGTGATAAATGACCCTGCACCAGTGGTCACTTGTTTCACATAGAGTTACATAGGAAAAGACCTAGAGCTTAATCTATAGATTTGATGTGAAATATTGTCTAGTGGTCCGTACCCACATAATTCATAGTTATAGACCAATCATAAAAAAAATATTTTGCAATATTACTAGTTTGAGAGATTATGACTAGATAATGGTTAAAATTTGGCCCTTGATTGAATCACTTTTTACTTTAAATTACATACTTGATATATGTTTTATATTAAAATCAGTATCTACGATTAAATAAAATGATAAAAAGACTAAGAGAATATATTGTGTCAATTGTATATTAAATAAAGGTTTTCTTTAAGAAAGATATGAAAGTACAGATAATCGTATTGTTGGTAATAAAAACACATTCGGTCGTTTTAGGTGAAAAATTAGGAAACTATTCAGCCCTCCATTTCCGGTTTCAGTTTGGTAGGTATACGATTCTCTTCAGAAATTTCAACGAATTATCGAAGATCATTAATCTAACAGACCTAAAAAGCGATTGAAAAGTAGGTCAGTAGGTCAAATCTTAGAAAAACCTTGTTTACACACTGGAGGCCACAATTTTGATTCAATCTTCCTCAAACTTGGTCAGCACAAATGTCCTCAGGTGAGCGTCTTTAGGGCCATCTTGGCCCTCTTGTTTAATTATCTTCCTTTGTTAAATAGCTTTTTTTTCTTGTCCCGAAAATAACTTGGTATTTACTTGAAACTTAAAATATAAACAGATGGCGACTAGGAGAAGTGCAATGTCCAAGAACTGTAACTACTCTTTTATACTGCTGTTTCAAGCAACCATAACTGATTCTCTAACCACTATGAAAAATGACTTTACTTATTGATTCCTGTCATATATAATATACTATGTATACAGGTTCTTATCTATGGTCCGCCTGGAGTCTGGCTTCTCCTGTATCAAAGCATTTTGCAGACATAGGTGCCGATATCAGTGCTACATTGGCCCGATAACTTCTGCTGACTGGGTATATTGTGTAGGTAAAGGCAACTATGAACTAACCTATACTACTTACGGGTACTTTTCTATGTTCAAGCGGAGACAAAAGTTGACAGTTTTGTCTTGGTTTTGATGCCTTTAGTGACGTCCTGGTCACGTGGTATTGCTACACTGTAAGTTAAGCATTTTTGAAAAATAGAAAATACCCTACTTTTACATAATTTTAAACATTTTCGGAAAATTGGTAATTGGCCCAGAAAAGTGAAAATTGTATGGCAAATATATCAGACCATGTCTTTTGAATGCAATGATTTTCAAATTCATAGCACGTCATATGACATCATAGACGCTAGATTTGACATCTGTTAAAACGTTTGTACGCGCTCTGCAGAATTTACCTTTAAATTGATTTTCTAGTAAATTCACAGAATGTATAAGGTAGGCTTTTGTTGTGCATCCTTACTTTCGTTTTCAAAATATTGAAAAGACCGAGGTTTTGTGGTGAAACCAATTTAAAAAAAATATGACCTTGAAATTAAGTTTAGTACAATCTGACTAAAGTACACGATCTTCCTATGATCTTATGTAGCGTAGCGTATATATAGGAGATGACTTTCAGATTGAGTACTCCATATGAGATAAAAAGCTGAAATTCACACAGATTTTAATTTTAAAGGTTTTCTTCAGATTTTTATTGGCCGGACGTCATTTGACATCATTGGGTAATTATATGTTTTCATTTCTCGTGCAATAAATTCAGTGTGATTCCAATGGTCCGGAATTACAAAAAAAAATTATGGCATATATTGAATATGCTGAATTTTCATATGCAATTATATTCACATCCATAAGACATCAGAATAGACGAAGTTTGTATGCAATCTGCAGACATTATAAATTGATTAATTTTTTCGAAAATTTTCAAAGACTGTATAGGTTACACTCTGGATACCTAATATTTTCTGCGTATTCCGTATTAATAATTTTCAGTTTAATTGAGTTTTAAACGGTTTGCAGAAAGTCCTATCGTTTGCCATGCAAACGAAATGTAGTTCTTCTTCTTATTATTATGTTTTTTTCTTCCTCTTATATTTGTGTTCATTTCAATGTGTTGTCATTGACTCAGAACAATGACAAATTTATTGCTTATATTTCAAACCATGAGCTTTCAGATGCAATAAATTTCATATTCATATGACGTCATGTAACGTCAGATTTGACGTCAGGTGAAAAGTTTGTACGCGGTCTACAGCCATTATTTCTGAATCGATTTTCATCAAAATTTCACAGAGCGTTCCGAGCACCTTGAAAATTTAATAGCAGACGTTCAGATAGAAAAATTTTTGCATTTCAATGATTTTCTTTTGCCTCTGACGTGTTTTGACGCCCAAATTTGCGTTGTCTAAAATGTTTGTACGCGGTCGACAGCCATTATTTCTGGATCGAGTTTCATAAATTTTTTGTATGTTTCGCTCTTGTTGTGCACCCCGGGTGTCCGTTTATCCAAATTCAAAAAGGCAGAGGTTTTATGGCGAATCCAAGATTCGAACCATTGACATAAAATTTTCAAATACCAATTCAATCGCTTCCAGATGGTTTAGAAAGCTTATATTTGGACAATTATAAGTCTTTAAGTGTCCTATACATTCTGTGAAGTTTAAAACGTCATTTGACCCATATACATCAAAAGGTCAAAAAGAATTTCGGATATACGCGTTTTAAATAAATATGTTGTAAAGTTCTCAGGATCATTAAAAGTAAATGGCATATTCATTAATTCGTGAGATTTTGAATGCAAGGTATTAATGTGACGTCATATTACGTCAATTTGACGTCTGGCAAAAGTCTTTAACGGGGTTAACAGCCATTATTTCGGGACCGATTTTCATTAAAATTTCACCGAATGCATATCGTCCATTGAAAGCCAGAAGGAGCTATCAGCATATGTAAAAAGAAGGCTGATAGCCCCTTCTGGCTTCATTGGACGATATGCAAAGTCCTAGTTGTGTATCCCGGTGTCCAGTTTTTCAAATTCGGAAAGCCAATGGTTCTATGGCGAATCCAAGATTTAACCTTTTGACGTCAAATTTCAAATACGTAAAAAATTTGTTTTGCAGATGACTTAAATGCTGATATTTGGACTGAATATTAGACTCTAAGACTTTTTCTATTCTGTGAGGACAAACGTCATCTGATGTCATATGACATAAATAAGGCAAACAGATATCTACGTGTAAATTTCTATATATTGCAAAGGTTCCAGGGGCAAAAACATTTACTGCATATATTTAAATAATGAATATTTCATTTCATTGATTTTTTTAAATGTCTATGACGTCATGTGACATCAAACGTTTTCTATACAAGTTTGTACGCGGTCTACAGCCATTATTTCTGGACGGATTTTCATCAAAATTTCACAGAATATGTATGTTAGCTCTAGTTGTGCCAACCGATGTCCGTTTTTCCAAATTCAAAAAGGCAATGTTTTATGGCTAATCCAAGATTAGAACAATGACGTCAAATTTCAGTATAAGTCTTCAAGTCTTTTTTACTTTCTGAAAGAATGAACTCATATGACGTCATGTGACCTTAAAAGGCCAAAGTATTTTTATGGAATCAAACGGTTTTAAGACCTGTAGCCTTATTTTTTTTTCTGATTTGCATGAATTCTTACTGAAGGTGCAGCTCCGATTCTAGGAACACTGTCACTTCCATTTTGTGAAAAAAATTAATTCAGTCATTGCTTATATCTTCAAACCCCTAAAGCTAAAACCAAATTTAAATGTGCAATCGAACTGTAAGCATTTCAATAAATTTGTTATGTTACATAGATTAAATTAATTGAAATTAATAAAAAAAAAATGATTTTCATTTACTTTTGAGAAATCCTCCAAGTTAATCGGTTTATTTTCAAAGTTTATGGAAATTATGGCCATACAAAAACAATTTTAAAGGAAGAAATTTGATTTCCTTAAACTTTTTCGCTTTTAGGGGTTTGTCAAATGTAGCAGAAAGTCCTATCATTCTTATCAACGAATGAAATCTAGTTATTATTATTTACTATTTTTCTTCCTATTGAGGTTTAAATTTAAACAGGTTGCCGATAAGCCAGCAGCATGAAATTTTAACAGTATGCACAGTGACTTTCGTATTTTTGATTGCAGTAATTTTTTTCTTTTCTGTGAAACCCCATGACGTCAGAGCTAAAAATAGCACCAAGGCTTGTACGCACTCTACAGCCGTCATTTTTTGACCGATTCACTTGACTTTTTTACAGAATGTATGTATTAAGATTTAATGTGGGAAGATTATATACATTTTGCAAGATTGAAAAAAGTCTAAGGATCTATGGCTGAACCTAAGTTCGATCTTTGACCTGAAAATGTATTTAAGTAATTACGAAGCTCTCAATAAGCTAGAAACTTAAAAAATTAGCAGAACATATGTCCTGTAGATTTCTTTCACCTCTGAAAATTACGTCATTTGACGTAAAATGACGTCATGACCGTGGGAAAAACTTTTTTTTTCAAGTTTACGTTTTTTTAGCACTACATACCTTAGTTTTGGGGCGATTTGCATCAAATTTACACTCAAGGTGCAACGGGGCATCTCATTGCCTTTAGTCACTTCCGTTTCCGGAAAATTGCAAAAGGGCAAAAGGGCACATACAATAATCGTTTTTCTTCGGCCAAATATCTAAAAAACGATAAGTATTCTATCGAGAACATATTTTCCCGATTTTTGCCGTTTTCTCAAGATTTAACCGCCCATATCTAAAAGTATTGAAGAACTTACATTTACAAGCGGTGAATTGTGTGGAATAAGAAGACCTATCTAAAAGGTACTAGCTTTTTAAAATTGGACATCATAAAGGAAGTTACATTAAAATTAAGAATTTAAATTAAACCGTTCTTTCATGCACTTCTGCAGTTAGTCCCAATCACTTGATAGCTTTTTTCGAAAAAACATTAATTTTTGAAAGTAACATTAAGAACAATATTTTTAGCGGATGCAATTCGATGCAATGCTAATATAACCTTAATGATCGGACCATTAATTATAAAGTATTTGTCGATGGGCAATAATTGTCATGAACACTTTTTGGGCCGATTTTTGCCGTTTTCTTGAAAAATAACTTCCATATCCAAAAAACCCTAAGAGAAAAGTTAAAACATGAAACACGAGAATGTAGGAAAAATTTGAAGACCTTTCAAATGGTGCCTTTTTTTTTTAAAATTGGACATAATATAAAAAAGTGACATGAAAAAATAAGAATTAATTTATACCTTTTTTTTTCATGCACTTCTGCAGTTACCCCCCAATCACTTTGTTCTTTTTCTAATAAACTATTAATTTTTGAAAAAAAAACAAAAAGAACACTTTTTAGCATGATGCAACGCGGTTCTAATGCTATGCGATCTTGATAAATTGGACTATTAATTATAAAGTTATTTGTCAAAGGGTAGAAAATAAAACTGCAGCAGATGGGTTTTAAACCTGAAGTAGGTGAATTTGGGAAATTTCAGTAGACCTTTCTGACGGTACCTAGGTTTTTAAATCGACATTATATAAGGAAGTTTACATGAAAATAAGAATTTCCGAAAAAAACGTTTTTCCTTGTGCTCCTGCAGTTGATACCACATATTATTCTAAATTATTATTTATTTTTACATTTAAAGGTATAATGGGGTACAATAAATTTTTTGTAATGCTCTGTGACCCCTTTAATTCAGCAAGAAAATTCAATTAAAATATAAAAAAAAAATGTTTTGTCAAGAAAGGAACCTTGAAAACCCTTTAAATTAGCATGTAAAAAGGAATAGTGATACTTCATTCCCTTGTAGAACACCAAGTATGAGTATTATTAGTCATCTTATAGATGGTTCTCGAAAAGCTAACAGTATAAAATTATATCTAAAACAAAGCCACATATTCCTTTTTGAATGCATTGATTTTAATTTTAATTTATTCATATGACGTCACAGATTTCTCTGTTTATTTATAAAATTTGCACTCTACAGCTGTGAATTCGGGACGGAATTTCTTCAATTTTTGAAGATGGTGTATGTCAGAATAGTTAATGAGTATGATCAGGTTTTACAGGGTTTGCAGTGGAGAAAGCCCTTTCTTTTTTTTCTGAACAAAAGAAGTCTAGTTATTATTATCATTTCTTTTTTTCCAACCAAATCCAAGAGTTAATTTCAATATGTTGCCAGTGTCTGAGCAACATAAAAATTAAATTGCCTCGACAAAAAAGTTTCTAAATTCAATCATTTTCAATTTTCAATGACTCAAATGACTTCAGATTTGACGCAGCTTCAAAATTTGTTCGCGCTCCAAGCCTTTATTTTTTTGTCGTATTATCTTGAAAATTTTTACAGAAGATGTTTGTTATGATGTAGATGTGCAACTTGTTTTTTAAATTTTTTTCAAATTCATACAATTAAGAATTTAAGGCAAAAACAGTTTCGAACTTTGGTCCTAAAACTATAATTTAATGTTACAAAGGTTACTGATGAGTTAAAGCATGGAAACGGCCCAGAGGTCTACTTTCCTTTTCTCTGGAAGTTTTTTCCTATTAAGTCCGTGTTTATGACGTCATTTAAAGGACAAAATCCTATTTTTTTCAAAGATTTCTCTCGCTCTGGCATATACATTTGAGTCAGTTTTAAATGAAATTGAAATTGCAGCTACAAAAATGTATCTTTTACCCATTTGACGTTTAGCTTCAAAAGTTTTTCGCGCTCTAGAGCCTTTGATTTCGGTTTTGATTATTTGATATTTTCACGGAACATGTTCGTTAGGATGTAGATGTGCACTTTGGCATTCAAATTTCCAAAATTGAAAAGATTTAAGATTTCATGGCAATATGTTGTGCAAAATATATTGGATATATGATCTTTAAATAAGTAATAGTAGTAAAGGTGCCACTTGGTTTCAAAAATACCTAAGGGGGTCTTTTTTATCATGACGTAATTATCGTAGATGTCTGATCCATAAGCTTTTGGCAGACATGACGTAATTCTCGCAGGGGTCTGATATCATGAGTATGGCTTATTATTCACATCAGTATAGGAATTTTTAGTTACTCGGTCAAACACAAAGTACATGCCTGGTGGTTATACGAAAGGATGTCTATCTCTGAAGGGGTATACAGATGACAATGATACATGGTGCAAAAGATTCATATCTCTCATTTGCTTCTCACCTGTGTGTCCCGGTGTTGATCTGACAAAGATCGCCGCCCCACACGGTGGTCAAACACGCGTAATGTCGGGGGGGGGGGGTATACGAAAGGATGTCTATCTCTGATAGGAGGAGTGTGCAGATGACAATGGTCGTGGTGCAAAAGATTCATATCTCTCATTTGCTTCTCACCTGTGTGCCTGGTGCTGATCTGACAAAGATCGCCGCCCCCCTCTTGGTAATTGGAATCAGATGTATTATTACAAAGCATTTTATTTTTTAAACAAAACAAATTGTAACTAGTGTTTTAAAAAGCAATTATCTATTTAATAAAATGTAGTTTATTTTAAGTTTGTTAGAATGCTTTTAAACAACGGCTTTAATCGAATATATATATATATATATTTTATATATATATATATAATATAAAATATTTCGGACTGTTTATTTAGGACTTGAAACGGCGTTGATTTAGTTCTGTACTGTGTAGTGAAATACAGACTAAATATGTAAATCTATGGAATCAGACACTTTTACAGTGTTAGCGTTATTCAGAATTTTGAGTAAAACTAAGTAAAGTTGTTTTTAAAGTTAACCCCACGGTGTTTCTTTGGGTTTATATGACAATATTTGATTAAAATTTGATAATTATTTAAAGATTTGAAAGTTTAAATTTCAAAGTAATCACATATATATATATATAAAAATATATATATATATCTGAACATAACAACATATCACAAAATTTTCACCATGTTGTATTACAATTTATTCCTTTTTTTGAAGCATTATCTTCCCTTCTTAAAAGTGGAAAGGGGTTTACGTTTTCACGGATTGTCAATTTATCCATTAAGAGTGATGGAACAACAATCGAGGTTAAAAAATGAAGACATTGTCAGTTTTACACTGAATCTACAATAGCGAGTCATATCATGGAAGCAAACGAATATCCAGGGCCGACATCGCACACATCCAATTACCTGTGAAAGAGCGACTCAAATTGCTTATAAGGTACATATAATATATAAATATACTAACTATAAAGAACTATGATACAGAAAAGTGTAATTTACGTAAGTAGACCTGGAGAGGTAGCCCTTTCCCTTTTTAGGGCGACTACTTAGGTGAATTGACAGATGAATTGGAAATGGAGAGCACATTGTAGAGTTTGTGTCTGGAGGGCCAAAAAAACTAGCTTACAAAACCAACACGGGCAAGGGACTGTAAATTAGAGGATTTACTCTCCATTACACTAACAGTAAACTCATTAACTTGACGCATAAAAAACATAGTGACTAATTCCAAAAGTGGATCTAAAATTACTGTGACAAACCCGAACAAAATTTGCCGGGACAAACGAAAAAGAAACTTTTAATAAGAAGAACAGAATCTTATCAAATGGTTTACCCCAAAAAGAAGGAGAATAGGTCATTTGATACAGTCCCCTATGGTTACTAAACGAAGAGCATAGACATGTTCTGTGTGTATACCTGCTTTAATCTTTTATCATATGTAAATAATTTTATTTATAAGATATTTGGATATATGAGTGTCAGAAGTATGGATCTTAACAAAATATGTAACTGTTATGATAAAATATGTTTGGATTTAACAAAATATTAACTGTTATGATAAAATATGTTTGGACCTAAAAAAAATATGTAACTGTTGATAAAATATGTTTTGATCTAACAAAATATGTAACAGTTTTGATAAAATATGTTTTGATCTAAACAAAATATGTAACTGTATGATAAAATATGTTTGGACCTAACAAAATATGTAACAGTTATGATAAAATATGTTTTGATCTAAACAAAATATTAACTGTTTAAAGAAAATAGTTTGGACCTAAAAATATGTAAATTTTGAAAAAATATGTTGGTTTTAAACAAAAATTTTAAATGTATGATAAAAAATTTGGTTTCTAAAAAAATAGTAACTGTTAGAAAAATTTTGTTTTGACCTAAACAAAATATGTAAGTTTTGATAAATAGTTTTTGATCTAAACAAAATATGTAACTGTTATGATAAAATATGTTGGTTTCTAAACAAAATATGTAACTGTTATGATAAAATATGTTTGGAACTAAACAAAATATGTAAGTTTTGATAAATATGTTTTGATCTAAACAAAATATGTAACTGTTATGATAAAATATGTTGGTTTCTAAACAAAATATGTAACTGTTATGATAAAATATGTTTGGACCTAACAAAATATGTTACTGTTTTGAATAAAATATGTTTGGACCTAACAAAATTGTAACTGTTATGATAAAATATGTTTGGAACTAAACAAAATATGTAACTGTTATGATAAAATATGTTTGGATCTAACAAAATATGTAACTGTTATGATAAAATATGTTTTGACCTAAACAAAATATGTAACTGTAATGATAAAATATGTTTGGACCTAAACAAAATATGTAACAGTTATGATAAATATGTTTGATCTAAAAAATATGTAACTGTTTATGATAAAATATGTGGTTTCTAAACAAAATATGTAACTGTTATGATAAAAAAATTTTTGGACCAAAACAAAAATATGTTACTGTTTGAATAAAATATGTTTTGACCTAACAAAATATGTAATGTTATGATAAAATATGTTTGGAACTAAACAAAATATGTAATTTTTGATAAAATATGTTTTGATCTAAACAAAATATTAACTTTTAAATGATAAAATATGTTTGGACCTAAACAAAATATGTAACAGTTTTGATAAAAATGTTTTGATCTAAACAAAATATGTAACATTTTGATAAAATATGTTTGAACAAATGGAAAGGGAACTTCCAAATTTTACAGAAAAAATAAGGTTACTATCAACAGCAGAACTGGACGAGTACACGAAAGATCGTCAACAAAACTGATTATCCTAGATGACTTGATGCATGAAGTGGTGCAGTACAAAGATATGGAATTACACTTTACCCAGGTTTCACATCATCGCTGTGTAAGTGTCATCTTGATCACTCAAAATCTATTCCCGAGAGAAAACAAAGCACGGACTATAGCCCTGAATACGTGGTATATAGTACTTATGAAAAACCTGAGAGATAAGTCTCAGGTAGGTTTTATAGGACGTCAAATACCCAGGAAAAAACAAAGGATTTATGCAAGCTTATGAGGATGCTTTAACATATGGGGATTTTATTGCGGGTATTAGTCCTCACGCGGGGGATCAATATCGCCTTAGAACCCGAGTGTTTCCTAAAGAAGACTCTATTGTGTATAGATTGACATAAAAAGTCAATGGTTTTCCTAACATCAATGATGGTGACCTGAACAAGCAACAACGTCATTTTCTGCATTGTTTGTGCAGACTAGTCCTATTCAAAAAAAATCATTACTGCAGACCCTGACCCAGTCCCAAATGAAAGCTCTCAAATCAGATTGCTCATAATATCATTAAAGGGAATGTTCCTCTCACAGAAAAAAGAAAAGAAACAACTAAAACGTGAAAGGCGTTTCGTATACTTTTTAGGAAACAAAGACTTAGGCTATGAACATAAGAAGCATCTAGTGCAGAATAAACAGTTCATTCTTCGATTCCTAGTGAACATCGCAGTGACCTTTTTAGCGTCTGTACTCTAATCATGGAAAAGTTTGTACTGGTCCCTTATGACAAATACAGGAAAATGACAAGTCGGAAAACGCCCGACACAGACGTTGTAAAAGAAAGACTAAACCACCACCCGGTAAGCGTCAGTCAGATGAAAAAAAAGGTTCCGCTGAAAAAAGGGAAAACACCTAAAGTTGTGCAAACGTCATTTAAAAAGGATCTCTTTTTAATGGGGTAAGAAACCATACACGCTTTCAGAACAGTAGCAAGTATGGCGGATTGAAACAATATCTCACCTCTATTTATTTTGACGCTGAACACCCCGCTAGTTATGCCGGACCGGACAAATTGTAAAAAAGTTGTGGTAAAAAAAGGTAAATACAACATTGGAAGAAAACGCATTAAACAATGGCTTCAAGATCAAGAAGCTTACTCTTTGACCAGAAAGGCCAGCGCAAGTTTCCTAGATCTCGAGTCATAGTGGAGGGTTTGGACAGTCTGTGGGGTATGGATCTTGGATATAGCATCTCTCGCCCCAAAAAGAATGACAGTTACAAATATAAAATTAGTCCTTAACGATATATTTCCCCTTATACATTTTGTCAACCCGTTCAAAGTAAACGAGGGTCAGATGTAGTAGAAGCGCTTCAGCGTATACTATCAAGACAAAGAAAACCAAGAATAGTGAGAACAGACAGGGGGATGGAATTTCGTTCCAAGGATGTCAATAAATACCTAAAGAGCCAGAACATTTATCACGTGTATCTCTAAATACGGAAACCAAAGCCAACTATGCGGGAACGCGTGATCAAAACACTAAAGCATAAACTCTTTAGGTATTTTGAAGCAAATACTAAAAAGGTACATCAAAAATTTTAGAGAAACAGTACTAGCACAACCGTACGTATCATCGAAGTTTTGGTGCAACCCCCCTGCATCTGTAACAAAGGAAAAAAGGGGAAAAACCCATTAAGCAGTATCTTCTTAGGGAAAGACAACTCAAAAGAAGAAAAAAATTTTGAATTCAAACTGAATAAAAAAGGTGCGTGTGTCCACATTGAAATTATTTGACCGAGAATACTCTCAAAAGTGGTCTGGAGAACGTTTACTATTCAAAAAACAAACCAAACGCGATGGTACCCGTCTATACATAAAAGATTGGGGGTGGGGAGGAGATCACGGTGCTTTACGAATGGGAAAAACTACAACCCGTGAATGTAAATGAGACTACTGAGTTCGGGTAAAAAAAGTGTTAAGGCGAAAAAACAATAAACAAACAGAAACAAGTGTTAGTGTGTTGGTTGCACGGCCAAAAAATAAATTCATGGATTCCAAACGAAATTAAAATTGTACTCTTAAAAGTTCTGGTCACATCAACCTTAGCCATTTAGTGACGGGACGTTGAAGAATCAACATCAGTACCGGACAAACTTTTGTGGTATGCGGTTAGGGTGCCCATAAACCCTGAGAGACGCGTGTTATGAGTTGACAAATTCGTTTGACCCGCACGTTTCCCCTGGTTGATATGGAAAACATGGGATCGGTGGAAATTGTCGGGTTTTTTTCCAACGGTAAAAATCATTTAATGGAAAGGCAAGTAGTGCGAAGGGTTCAGAGATGAGGAGATATGGAGAGTATTACAAAAAATTAGGACTTCCTGTGATATTTAAAAGGTAAAAACAGACATTTCAGGTTTCACACCTCGCTCTCCTTTGGATCTAACTTTTATTAGCTCAAACAAGTCTTATTTATGAACCGAACGTTTCCTCAGCAAATTTTCAGAACAAGGAGTGATTTTTAGTTGTTTTTGAAAAGGTAAGGCATCATCATGGTATTAATAAAAACAAAGACTTGATCTCGTTTTTTTCCCTACTTTATAGAACTAGAACAATTACCTGTAAGGAGTTGAAAAGGACGCAAAAGGAAAAAATCATAAAAAATTTCGATGGAATAGATATTGTTATAACTCCATCCCTTTCTCTGATGAAATAAAATAAAGAAAAACGCGAGAACGAAGAAGAAAAAACATCACCGAAGATGTAAGAATGGAAGAAGTATTTTTTACTTCAATATGGATTCTCTCGAGCTTTATAGAAAAATACCCCCCCCTGAATTTGGGTTCAACTGCCTAAACAATATAGTTGGAAGGTAACGGCTTTCTTTTGGGTTTATATCACACTTGATTGCGATTTCAAACCTGGAGCTCGAGACTTTTTTGTGCTGTGACCTCGTTTAAAGGGGTTTTACGTCAGAAACACATTCCTTCCGGATTAAAAATATCGAAGTGAATACATGTTTAAAAAATAAAAATGAATATACACAAACCCTTTATATATTTCCCCTGAAAGCAAAAAAAGTAATACATTGAAGTTACAGTTACTATTCGAAGACCTTTTAAAACCCCTAAAACTTTGAAACCAAAAATTTTCATTGTGTCCTGCATTTGAAATATGGGGGCAATAAAGTCTTGATTTTAATCTCCCAAAATGGTTGCCCTATGTGTCTACCCATTGTTGAAGGGGGAAAGGGCCTCTTCTTTTGGACGTGTTCCAGCAACCAAAACAAACTAATCAATGGGTTCACTTTGGACTTAAATTGTATCCAAGTCCAAATCCCTTTCAGATTAATGTCAATTCTTTTACAACACCAAAAAAGGGTACATATCCTAGACCACGTTTCAAGGATGCGTTAAAACTTTAAACAACAATACGTTTTTTAAAACACCAAAACGATTCATTTCAACCGCAACGTACCCCTATCTACGTACCGATATAAAGACAATCGCTCTCGTTTCCCGACAATACAGTTTAAAAGTGGGGGACGATTTATTTAAAGGGATTTGTTCCGATACCCCAAATTTGTGGGTTTTGGTGTCCATTTAAGCATTTAAGGGTAGTTACAAGAAAAACCCCTTTAACTTTCAACATTACGACTGCAGGCAGGGGGGTTTTTACGGGGGATGGATATTCCAAACCCTTCCTACCCTCGAAACCCCGAACTAGGGAACGGACCAATTTGTGGTTTTATTACAGAACATTGACCCGTTTCCCAGAGAAGACATTAATATCTCCAAAGACCCCCATAAGAAGGGGTTTAATTGTCTATACGTGTTTTAATATAGATCCCTACTATTTTTTTAAAATAACAAACGACGCGGTCACTGCCCGTTTAGAACTCAAATTTACCAAAGCTTTACCAAAAAGTTTGACCATACAAAACTATCCCACTTTTTCCCAGAAGTTCTCAGTTTTTGATCAATCCAGAACAGTCACTCTACGTTAAAAATGTTTGTGTTTTGGTTAAACAAAAAATCCCGCCCTTCGCCCGGACCATGTAAGAATAAAATATTTTTTTTAACCACGTCACAATGTTTGGACTCGTTTTCATTTGCGTATCTTTGGGGGATGATTTTTTGTGGGGGTGGACTGTCAACAAGATAAGACAGATGCGAGAGGGGCTTTAAGAATCTAAAAAGGATTACAAAAGAGTAAAAAAGAAACGATAAAGGAAATGAATACATTACAATTACAACAATACTAATAGGATCCGATCAAAAAACCCCTATGGGGGAAACTGTGTTTTTGGACCAATTACCGAGACATATTATTTTTTGGGCCCCTAAACTGTATATTGCCCAACAGCAGCATTGTCACTTTGATGACAACATTTTGAACTAAAAATAACGTTGGTGACAAATTTGTGTATATAAAAATATATATATATATTTAAAATATAAAACCCTTTTATATAGATAGAAAGGGGGTGGGGGTGGATACTCTAAGATATAGTCCCCTTTCTCGTGTTTTTAGAGTGGAGTAACTTTCCTAAAAAACGTTAAAGTAAAACCTCAAACCCTTTGGGGAAAAGTAAAACCCAAAGAACGTCATTTTTCCCTGATTAGTGAGGTTTAAAGGGGGAAAAATTTTTTTGAGAAAATGTAAATTTTTTATACGCGTTTTATTACAACAACAGGGTCATAAAAATAAATACAATAAAATTTATACATGCCCTTCGCAAGTTCCCCTTATATCAAATATACAAATCCCCCAAACTGCTCTTTTGTCCAAATTAGGGATACAGCAATATCGTTAAAACCGACGAACTTAAGGTAGTTACAAGTAGGACTCCCATTTAAAAATTTTTCCATTCCACGGATTATCTTTTCGCTCCCGGGCCCTTTTAACTGTATACCACATTGAAAACATCTCACTATGCCCCCCCGGTTTTCCTGTATAGGTAAAATCACTTTTCCCCAAAAAAAAATTTTTTGTTTGGAACAAGCGTTTAGACCAACTTTCAAATGTTTTTAGCCGGTCTTCATAGTATTTCTTTTGAGGCAGGTAAGTATCCGATGATTCATGGTGATTTTTCCCCCGTGAGGTCTGGTGACCCCGGGATATCGTTACCGTCTTTTATTTCACGGTATGTTCGGGTTTTGGTTATTACCATTTTCATTTAATCAAATTTGGGGTTTCAATTTTGGACACTGCAGTGCGCCCATCGATTCATGTGATCACTCTGGAAAATAACCGGGTACAAGCGCATTCAGTTCAGGTAAGGTTTTACTATTTCCGGTATAAGCCCCTTTTAAAGTGTTGTATTCCAAGGTTTTCAAACAGAACCCTTTCCGTAGGCACAAATTTTCCCCTTCAGGTTTTCCCAAAACTGTCCCTTTCGCCCACACAGACGTTGCCTTCCTTGACTGTACAGTAAACATTAACCCCCTAAATTTTAAAACCCCCGTAGGCTTGCTTTCATTCAAAGACTGGGCCACATAGCTGAGTAACTCTACCAAAATTTTTCCCAAAGCATCAGACTTAAGCTGATTCCCTTTTTTTATTGGTTTTGGCGCCCAACCCTTTCCCCCAGGTCCCCCACGTAAATTTTCCCTTACATTCACAGACTTTCACGTAAATCATTCCCAAGGCTATACTTGCATCGGAACTGAGTCATGTTGTTTTTTCGAATTTTTGCAGCAGAATGGTTTAGTAGTAGGTTTGCTGACTCTTAAATACCGTCTAATTTGCGTCACTAAATTTAGATTTTACGTCATCACTCTTCTGATTGGTTAAAATTTTTTAATTGGTCCCCCTTTTTATCAATTCATCTAACGGACCCCAAAACCCCCTGCTTTTCTGACATCTATCGTCAGTAGTGGGGGAAACCCCTCCCTTTTTGGACACCAAAGTTACTTCGATTGGATAGGCTGTGATCACAATAAGAGTAAAATTTTGTCTTGGTGTACACAACTTTTAAAACTCTTTTTCCTCAGGAGGATAATCCAATAGCAAATGGAAACCGTTTCGAACTTCCAAACGTTTTCCTCGTTGAACAATGTCGTCGGATTATTAAGACAATGATCGACACATTGAACATCAACAACGAACTGAAGAAAACAGACGCATTCCTACTTGAGTAAAACTAAAAGCTTTTCAACAGCATGATTTGGGAAAAAACGATTTTCCAAACTTTAAAGATCAAGAGAAAAATGAACAATCTATGAGGACTCCGCCTTTTTTAACTTCCCATTTATCGAAGTTCAATCTATTTTATTTCAATATAATTAAAGTTTCATTCCGTCGTCACAAGTGCCTACGGTTATTTTAAACCAGGGTGGATAGATGGGACCAAAATACCTGCCGACACCTATGACATCTTTTTAAAATTACGTCCCTGACTACAAAAGGGCGGCCCCTTTGGGTTTTTTTTTAAAACCCAAAATGGCGCCTTTACTACAAATAAAAATTTCTGTACCTTAACATGCCAAAAGTCCAGACAATTTCAAGTGATTACGTTTCGAACAAAGACTTATTCATGTTTTTTTGTAAAAGGGTTAAACCCTGAAAATCTATAATAGAAGAAAGAAATAAAGCAGTCAATGGGTTTGGTTGACAGGATTCGATTTTTCTTTTGCAGGAAAGATTTCCTGGTTTAACATGAATTGGGATAAATTTTTGAGATAAATGATTTGCATTTAAAGATGAATTATTTTAAGTGTACAAATCCAGAAACCAAAACGGATAACCTACTGCAAATTTCTATCACGGGTTTTCCCCAATCCTGAAGAAAAAAAGACAATTACATGTAAAATTTTACCAATCAATTTTTTTCTTTCTAAGGGTTTTAAAAGGTTTTTTTTTTCTAAATCCAAGCAAAAAATGAAGTTTAAAAGAAAATTTTTGAAAGTTTCAAGACGTTTATAAAAGTTAATTAAAAATAGAAATAAAAATTATTTTTATTTTTTTGCTTACACCTCTGCTTTTGGTTCCATCTATTTTTGCAAAAGTAAAAAAACCCAAACAATTTAAAGGTTAAAGTCATGGAAATCAAAATATTTATTTCCCTTTTTTTCAGTTTCAATTATAGGGAAAAAAATTTCAATAAA
>CM037791.1:20647107-20697107 GCA_021229015.1 Solen grandis
AGTTTCTATATTTTGTATATTCGCTTGTTATTAATTTGTTATGGAAGTTTTTAATAAATTATGATTATAACTTCTTGATAGTAATCAATATAGATATTTTTAAATAGCTAACCAAGTGTGTGTGTAGTTTGTCAATGTCTGTAAATTCTTCACTTCTTATGTCTTTTCATTTAAAGCTATATTTTACATATTTGCTTTTCTTGGACGCTGTGTATATAAGTATATAGATACATACATGTATTAATGCCAAAGAATTTATACTGGAGGCGTTTTAGATGAATTTCTCATATTTGTTGAACTATTTAAGTTTCTAAAGAACTGCTTTTTCACGTAAGGAAATAACCGACCGTGATATTTGTCGCGTTTATTGGGGCATTGTCGCGAGTGTCTCACGCACTGGCAAATCACCACGGATGCTTCTCAAAACAATTTCAAATTTCTTTAAACAGTTTTCTCATAGCTCATATCACCTGTTACATTTAGAAGTGAGCCGGTGTATCTCCGCTGTTAAGTCTTTTCATTTGTTATGATGTATTCGTGTTTAATGACATTAAGATAGCCATAAGTGCTAGAAATCGGTTGATATTTGTCACAATCGAATATCGGTTCAATCGGTTTGGGTATGTCCGATAAAATATCACTTGAACCAGTAGTAATTTTCAAGCAAGACGCTTAATTTTTTATAAATAAATGACACAGTTTAAGCTTCATAATGCTGGAGCAATAAATATTTTATACTTATTTAATATTTTATATGGTTTAAAAAGGGATATTTAGTTTTCTTATGGAAATCTGGTTAAAAATCAAGAGATTAAAGATTGTTGTACAGTTTACACTAGGCAGACAACACATGCTATGGTATGGTAAATTTACGACGACATCGATTGTTGTCGCTCTTCAGTAAATTAACTGATCGTCGGTAACTAATTAAAATAAGAAAATAAGAACATCACTAGGTCACTGTATATGATGATGTATATATCATTTAAAACGCCTTTTAAAAGTGTTTGTAAAAAACAAAATACTTTTTGCTATACAAGCATCCTATAAAAAGTTACTTACAGATATGAGTAAATCCAGATTCAGCGAATAGGAAATCTTGGTCACCTCGAGGCCATTATTTCGTTATAAAATGATGTAAATGTAAACAATGTTCATCATTATGATGTAGTTTGTAACATGTATTGTTTATGTTTTACGTCAATGCAATTAATCTCACATTTTCAGGTGCCGATGTCATTGAGTGCAGATACGACGACGCTTCTTCTAACAACAGTGTCTCTATACAGACATTAGTACACCATAATCGTGAGGGATCAATTGTCGTTTGGACTGGATTTGAAAATGAACTTGAATATCCTGTAAATACGTTGACGATAGAAGAAATGGTAGACAAACAGAACTGTAAACAACACATAGCCTTCGAGTGTTATAGTAATACAAACACGTTTTACGTATTATCTTTAGAAGGCAGAAACAACAAGAACATAACACTGTCTAGCAATTATGGAGATGACAGTAACCTTAGCTGCTCTTTGGTTAAACATTGGCCAAACAAAGGGTAATATAGTAATTGTTAAGTTTAAGGTTATTTATTTTACGTCGATTGGATAACAAATTCTTACAACTTATACTTAATCCCTTCGACGGTTCCTGTGTTCGACTAGTACCTTGAGCCTTGGAAGGTCATGGAAAAGTCTTGTCCCCAACGGGAACGGGCATCTTTGTTTCTACATTGCTTGAAGCAGTACCATTTAACTTATTTATAAAACAACAGTTATCATCCTAAGATTGAATAAGAAATATTGAAAGTTACAAAGAATAAGGATTCATTTGAACATGACAATTTAAAATATTTGCCATTAAATTCAAATGCATATCAATTCAATGTGTGTTTGGTTCATCATAGTTATCACGTATCTATAACGCAGGTGCATATGTCGTAGCCACAACGTCTCGATACTGAACATAACGACTGAAGAGGAAGAAGTCAAAATTGATCAAGGTTACATCACTGATCAGACATTTCTGCCCGTAAAAAGAGCCCGTTTCTTCACTACAGCCAAACCAATGTTTGATGTATATGTTCGTGTGACATTAGGCCCACTTATCTGTGAAAAAGGTACTGTTTTTGTATTTAGGATGAAGTTGAGGTATTAGGATCGTTGAATGTCCATCGTCCTTCCGTCTTCCGAAATTAGACTTTTTACACTCTAGCACCAATCAACTTCATTTCTTTAGCAATATTTTTTCCTGACAATGTTTATGCTCATTATCTCTCCAAATTCGATTGATTATGACTGATATCGGCCGATACGGTCAGGAGTTATGGTGCTTTTTAATGTAAAATTAGGCCAGATCTTACATTATTTACACTCTAGCATCTTCATTTCTTAAGCAATCACTTTCAAACTTCATGACAATATTTACAGCCTTAAAATCCTCGCCAAATTCAGCTATTGCTGATATTACCAAAATATCTCATGAAGTATGCCCCTATTTATATGAAAAATCGCAAGAGTTCATTTTTACACTCTTGTATCTTCATTTATTAAGTAATACTCTTTTAACATCATGGCGAATTTATATCTATGAAATCTTGACTTTAAGTACGATTATGGCTGATATTGGCAATAAGTCTAGGAGTTTGGCCCTTTTATTTAAAAATGCTAGATTTCACTTTGTTTAAACTTTAACGTCTCCATTTCTGAAGAAGTCATCTTTAAAGTTCCTGACAATGGTTATGGCAATAATCTCTCAACAAAGTTAGATTATGTTTTTTATCGGCCAATTCAATACGCAGTTATGTCCCTTGAATTTAAAAAAGCCAGATTTTTATTATTATTATTAGACAATCGTCAATAAACTTTGACACACTGATGATGCATCAATATCTCAGTGAAGTTCGATTATGGCTGATACTGGACTGACAGATCTTGATTTCTTCATTTTTTTAGCAGTGCAGCAATGAAGGCAATGTTTCTCTGGTGAGCGTCTTCAGGACCATTTTGGTCCTCTAGTTTTTTGTATTTGTTTTTAAGACACATTTATCCTTTGCATCTGATCGATTATAACTGAGACAAACTCCTCTAAGTGGTTTCATAGTTCCGGCGAATATATTGAGATGATTTTTTTTGTGATACAGACCACCAGATTTCCGTTCCCTCTGTGTTTCAAAGATTAAATCAAATAAAAGCAGCCAGTTAATTATATATCGAAGGCATTTCAGCCTGAAACATATTACAGAATGTATCCAAAATATTCATCATGATCTGAAGGATGGCTGTATTTATTCTTTGATTTATGTAAAAAATATGTCTTTGATAATACAATTCATAAAACAATAAATACAATTAAACGAATCAATTTATTATTTATAACAACATTATACACCCCCAATACATTAGCTTACTAGATTGACTATATTATATATGACTTATCTATAGCGTGACGGAATTGAGTTAAAAAACGGTTCGTATTTATTATCAAAGCTCTAAACCATAAACCATTAAACAAACAAATAGAAATTAAAAAAGTTTATTGTATCACTTTAATGATTAAAAATATGACTCAATATCAATAAAATAAAAAAAAGAAAAGAAAGAAATTCAAAGAAAAAAAAGTCCAACAAAAAAACGAAACGCAGAAAAACTAAACGCGCTACACTTGCGGTCATCGAAATTAAAGTCAAAGTCAAAATCCCATACTTACCTGTACCATTCTTTGAGACACTTAATGTCAACGGATCTTTCTGTGTCTTATTATTTCAACTATTATAATGTATTATTTTATGTATGTATTACGTTTATAAGTTCTGAAATCGATTATTGCATTCATTTTTCAGTGTACCATTTACCATGACGACAATATGATGTGTACCAACGGCGTTTTTGTGCCAAGAAGTGTTCGTTGTGTTCTGGATTTTGATGTGTATGGAGAAATCATCGGCTGCCGGGACTTGAGTCATCTAGACAATTGTGGTAATGTGAAATTAAATTAAAGGGGAAGTATGCAAAACGAACATGTTTCTAGCTTCTTTAAACGTGTCAAAATTAGCCTTTAGTACACAAGAAAATGTGCAATATGCAATTCTAATAAACCTCTTATGAAAACAGGCCTAATTTAGCCTAATTAAAATCGTTATAATTTAGTATACAAATTACAACCGAAAGGAATTATAGCTACATGCAGCATTAAACGTATAAATACTTCAATTTTTGGTATGTTTATTTTCATTTTAAATTTAAAAGTATTTACCTATTGGTATTTACAGCTTTCACTTAGCAGTCTACATTTTCTTTTCGATGCCGCAAGGCATTTTGTAAGTTGTTATTGTAACAATTTGTAGATAGAAGACTTCTTGATTTGGAACAATGAACGATGATATCGATCGTCAAATTCGGCTATTTTTCATTTTCAACCTGGAACGGTTAAGAGATATCTCAAAAAACGGCAAACAAAGCACCCGTAAAAGGTCCTGTTCTTGAACCAATATGCGGAAGGGAACATGATTTTTTGATCAGGAAATTGCACAATTTGACTGAATTTGTAACTAAGGAAGTTCCATCACATATTTACACTTTCTTTACATTTCTACAATAAAATATGTTTTGAATTCAAACATCATACTGGTATATACTATGCACATATATTTAAATTTAAGATTAATTTCATTGGTAAATTGTTAACTTATTTTCCTAAACTTGATTATTTTACAAAATTATATATTTATAAGTCTATAGCTTAATATCCTAAAGAAAACGCCATTGAAGTAACCTTCTTTAAAATAATCGGGGTTAATGAGTTAAAGACAGAAACTCATGTGGAAACATTTTCGACAATATAGGTAGATAAGTAGTAAACTATTATATCAACAAAAAAAATTAAAATCCTCTTATACTCATGTAACTTATTGATCTTTCAGTCGTGTGCAGTTGCATAATAATATCATGCTTTAATCGTATAAAAATCGTCTCAATAAAATACTCAATCTTTCTTTCGATGAAAAAGTATATTATTATATTAGTAATGGGTGTTTACCAAACAAACATTACAACCACAAAGTTTTGACATGCTGTTGCAATAAAAATGGATTGTTAAAAAATGAAGAAAAAACAACAACAAAAAAAACAAAACAAAAAAACAACAACAAGAAAATTCAAAGACAAGCCGAAATACAATACAATTTCACGTAACAAGTTAGTCCATCAAAACGTAATTTACCTTTCATTTCAAATCCATTTAAGATTTCATTAAAATGTAGCAGAATTGTTTATCCAAAATTGAACACTACCTTTCAACAGGGACTCAAAACAATGCACCGCCTGTGTGATGTTGGTTATACGATTAAAGGCGTTTGAGCGTTTTTTTCTAACGGACAGATTTTGCTAAAAATTTGCAAAAAATGTACTTTAGAATTTAACTAAAATTAAATATAGGGGGTCACCAGGTTGTTTTAGAGATCAAGCTTATGGTAGAGCATCATTATTTGTAATTTGTTAAAAAAATGGCCACTTTTATATCCAAATTGAAAAAATACTGTCAAATATGCACTGAAAATACAAAACGGGCATACAATCTCATTTGTGTCCGGACCAAAATGTATACAAAAACTATCCCAAAATTGAGAATTTTTATATATATTTTTCTAAATAAAAAAAAAAGTCAACGGACAGATTTTCTTTTTTTTTTCAAAGTCTTTAACTTAATTTGCATAAAAACACTTAAATTTGACTTTTTGTACCTTCAAAATTTGGCAAATATACTTTTGATGATATTCTTAACACATGAATCTTAAAATCTGGGCTTTCTTCTATCATTATACTTAAAATAAATGAGAAATTAAAAAAAATCAAAATCAGCTGTAACCCGCTGAAACGGCATTAAAAAGATCCCCGTTGAGATTTTTGGGGTATTCTGTTTAAAGAGTCATGTGCGATTATTCCTTCCAAACGACATTTTATTTGAATCAATGATTTTCAGAATGTCTTAAAACTCACTTCACATGTTTTATGGATCAAAATCATTAAGGAAATTTTGTGAAGAACTATCAGATAAAAAAGTATTTAAGATAGGAGGCAGTCATTGGCAATCAAAAACGTTCTTTGACATAGTTTTAGCATGAATAGCCACATAATCAAATAGCCCCCCAAAAAGCAACATTGCAAAATATCCAGTAACAACAGCAGTAAAAAAATTTTCTACTATATTTGCAGATGAGTTTCAGTGTCCGGTCAATTTTGAGAAGTGCACAAGCAGCAGCAAATTTTGCTTACCTCAGCGCTTAATTTGTGATGGGGTGAAACACTGTCCTATGGGAGAAGATGAATATTCATGTGGTAAGAACAAAACCAAGTTGTCGTGTAGTATTGCTTTGGATATACCACAATCCGAACATTTAGTTTAAGCAATAGTATTGCATCGGGGTCCACTTCATACAGCTTAGCAAATTATATACATAACGAAGATAGCGCCTCCTTACATTATTCATGAACATATAAAAACGTGCGCCATATAACTTATGTTCTCCATAGTGGAATGTTGTTTTTGCCGCTTATAAATAATACAGTATTTGATTGCTACGTAAATACGCTCTTTTAATATACGTTTCGCTGGATATCGAAAGTTTCCAAAAAGAACAACGCATTTCACATGTTTAAAATAAATATTATGAAATATCATAACATCTTTAAATGTTCAATAATTGTGAATTCATAATCCTTTTAAATAGAAAACAAACTTCTGGTATTCAGTCAATAAAACATTCCATTTCGATCATTTAGAAAAAATGACTTTAGCAATCTGTTTTTTTAACACATTGCGATAAAAGCACTTTTTGACCATTATGTTTGAGCAATTGTACTTTGGTAACTAAAAGGTCATTTGTTATAAAAATATAGAGAAAGTATTTAATACTAAGAGTCGTTTAAGATACAAACGAAACGGCTTTCCGTTTGCTAATTTCAAAGGTATTGAATACATAAGTTAATACAAAAATGGAATAATGATGTAAGATTTAATACGTAAATCATCATTGTCATAAATATATTTATATACTTATGTTCAAAAGTGAACTTTATTTTTTTTTCATTTTTATCTTCTTTAAAAGATACTGAGAAAGCATGAATGGATCTTATTTGATTACGCAACCGTTTACTATCATGAACCCCCCCCCCCCCCAAAACAGGAAAATTTTAAGATAAGATTATCCTGAAGAATTTTTTTCTTACGTTATTCAATCGATTTTAAAATTATTTATACATTGTTTAATATCCTTTTCTTCGACAGCATATGACTTAACAAATATTCATTGTTATTTGTTCCACATAATTGAAATCCATGACTTTCAGCCTTTAAATTGATTGATTTTTACATTTGCAGAAATTTCTATGTAATTAACATTATAAACGTCTTGAATTTTTCAACATTTTTGCTTTATGTATTGGCTTATTTTTACAGATTTAGAAAAAGAAACAATTAAACCTTTAGAAAAAAAAATTCGATAGGTAGATATACATGTATTTGTTATTTTCTTCAGGTTTGCGGAAAGCCGTAATAGCAAATGCAATAAGTTATCCGTATAGGTTTTCTTGCTCCAGTTATAATTATACTAATTCATCCTTAAATGTAACTCATTTACTCAAAAACGTATAACAATTCACTACTCAACACGGGCACTCTGTCCTGCGAAAGGACAACCGGACCTTGCTAAAAAAACCCAATTACCGCTTTCATTTCTTTCTTCAAATCGAAAGAATTTCATGAATTTGCCCTTATACGAAAAACATGAATATGTTATATATATCTTGATGACGTAATCATTTGACATTTTCTGGACATTTTGCGCATTTAAAGGGTACGGTAATATTACTTATTTAAAGTTAATATATTCAATCTTATGATCTTTTTAATATAATTTATTACAAATCAATGTTGTCATAAACAAGTGATAAACATAAATTCTTTAAGGTATACTTAAGATTGGTATCAATACTCATGACGCGGGAGCGCGTACACAAATTAAACTTGATGATTTTTATATTTCAACGACATCAAAATCAATTGACTGAAGAAAAAAAATCTTTTTTGCAAGGACATGTTCAGCTAACCTTCTATTAATCCAGAAAAAGATATCTTCGAGAATGCGACCAGGTTTGTTTTCACATTTTCATGCAGGCATTCCATCAAACGTGAATATCTGCCATGTTTGAAGCCGTAATCACTTGAAATTTTCGAGACCTTATGAACGTACACAGTTTCGACATTTTTAAAAAATTTAAGTTCTTTGGTCTAATTGGCGATTTTATATGATTTTTTTTTCAACAATTCTTGCTTAAGTGTGCATGAAGTCTTAACCACGTGACAAAACAAACATTTCTTGCAGTATGCATCACTTCAAATATAAATCTATCAATTCTGAAGATTTAATTAAGATTGACTCAAAATTCATGATGCCAGAGCGAGAGAAATCTTTAAAAAATGCTTTTTTTATTTTAAATGACGTCATAACCACGTGACGTAAGAGACAACCATTCAGAAAAAAGAATGTTAACCTCTATGCCGATATGCTTTCCGATTTTCATGCTTCTAACGCATCATCGGGCTTTGTACCATTAAAATATAATTTTAAGACCAAAGTTCGAAACTTGGTATTCTATGAAATCTTAATATTTTCGAATTTGTAAATTTTAATGCCAAGGTGCACATCTACATCCTAAAATACTCATTCTATGAAAATATCAAGGTAATCAGACCAGAATTGAAGGCTCTAGAGCGCGAACAATCTTTTGAAGCTGTCGTCAAATCTGACGTCATTTGACGTCATTGAAAATTAAAAACACTTGATTTTAAAATTTATACTTTTTGTTGAAGCAACTTAATTTTCATGTTGCTTGGACATTGGCAACATATTAAAATTAACTCTTGAAATAGGTTGGAATGATGATAATAATAAGAAGAATAATATTTATAAACATAATAAACCCTGTACGTTTTCCGCAGGTTTGCGTAAAGCCGTAACTAGAAGGTCGTTTGTTGAAAATACAAACGAAACGACTTTCCGTTTGCTTATCTCAGAGGGATTCAACTTTATTATTTAAGAAAGATATTACGTGCTCTTGCTTAATAATTGATGCTTTGAGCTAATCAATTTAAATTTTCCAACATTTATGCACATCTTAGACTTTGGTTTTTTAATTACTAATTTAAAGTTCATTGATCTAATTGTCGATTTGGTATGATTTTTCAATAATTACTTCTTGAATATCATTGTTGTCATAATCACGAAACTGAACATAACTTCCTTGAATTATGCACCATTTTTAGAAGATAAAAAATCAGTTTCCTTCGAGAATGCAAACATGTTTTTTTTTCTCCAGTTAAAAAGAAGACATTCCAGAAAACATGAATATCTGCCATGTTTAATAACGTAAACGCTTGAAAATTTCAAGACTTTATGAAAGTCTTCAGTTTCGACATATTTGAAATTTAAAGTTTATTGGTCAAATTTGCGATTTTATATGAACTTTTCAATAATTCTTGCTTATGTATGCATGACGTTATAACCACGTGACAAAAAACAACAACAACAACAACAAAAAACAGCCATTCATGCAGTGTACACCACTTATATTTTAACTTTATTAATAATGGAACTTTAATTAAGATTGACTCAAAATTCATGATGCCATAGCGAGAGAAATCTGTTTAACGCAATGCTTTTTTAATGACATCATAACCACGTCACTACCATAAATCATTAAGAAAATAAAATGTTAACCTCTTTGAAATTTGGTATTGCTATCAAATCTTAATCTTTTCGAATTTGGAAATTTGGATGCCAAGGTGTGCATTTACATCCAAACATACATCTTCTGTGAAAATATGACAGTCTCATTTAGAAATGAAGGCCTAAAGAGCGAAAAACTTGAAGCTGACGTCAAATCCAACGTCATTTGACGTCATTGAAAATTAAAAACACGTGATTTTTAAAGTTTATACCTTTTTGTTGAAGCATTGCTTGGACATTTGCAACATTTTGAAATTTACTCTTGACAGATTGGAAGAATAAGTTTTATAATGAGAAGAAAAAACACGAAAGAAATATTTGAGTTTGAAAAAAATATTTTATGACGTTATAACCACAGAGAAAAGAAAGGAGAACTCTTGGCCGAATTGTTGTCCAATTTTGCATGCATCTAATGCATTCGGTGGCTTTGCAATATTATAAAATATTTTAAGGACCAAAGTTCGAAACCCAGTTTTACCAGTTTTATCTTCAATTTTCCAATTTGGATATTTGAATGCCAAGGTGTGCATTTACATCCTAATATATGTCTTCTTCTATAGAGCGAAACATCTTTTGGAGCTGATGTCAAATCTGATGTCATTTGACGTTATTGAAAATTAAAATAATGAAATTTATAAATTCAAAATTTTTAATCACTGCAATATAATTTTTACAAAGAAAGAGTCAAAAGCCACTAGGCTAGAGCGAAGGATATCTCTCAAAAAATGCGCATTTTGTCTTTTTCATGACGTCATAACCACGTGACTAAAGATTTTTTTTTTGAGGAAATAGAAAGTAAACCTCTTGGCCGATAAGCATTCCGATTTTCATGCTTCTAACACATATGTTGGCTTAGTAACATTAAAATATATTTTTCGGACCAAAGTTCGAAACTCGGTTTATAAATTTAAGAATTTTAAGCGCTGCAATTTTATTTTTAAAAAGATTGATTCAAAAGTCATGATGCCAGAGCGAAAAAAATTCTAAAAGATGCTTTTTCTCTTTTTTATGACGTCATAACCACGTGACTTAAGAGAAAATATTTTAGGAAATAAAAAGTAGGCTCTAGGCCGATATGCTGTGCAATGTTCATGCTTCTAACGCATTAGGTTTATGATACTTTTTTGTCAATGCAGTTTATTGTCATGTTGCTTGGACATTGGCAACATATTTAAATTAACTCTTTAAGAAGGTTGGAATAATAATAATAATTTTAATTTTTCGTGTGAATATTCAAAGAAATTCTTTGAAAATTATGAATTAAGACTAAAGATAACGTTAGATTTTTTGTCATGTCTATATCTTATCAATTGCTCCCTATGTGGGACAGTGATTGCAAAAAAAGATTTAAATGGACACGGGTAACCACAAACAACGATTTTTTTATGAAAAAGTGTTTAGAACATTACTGTGAACATGCCTAAGATATTTTGTTATATAAATGACCATTTTTCTGTTTATTTAAAGGTAGGATACATTTGCAACAATCTACTTCATATGTATAATTATGCAATTCAGCTTCTCGTCGTTGCCGGGATGGATTCAAGTGCCGACAGACAAACATTTGTTTATCTATCAACCAGTTAAACGATGGAGTAAAGCAGTGCCCTCTCGGAGATGACGAATTTCTGAACATCACAGAGTGTGTTGCAGGGTGTGATTGTTATCCAAAGTTTAGAATGAAATGTTCTGAAAGAAATGCGTTCAATATATCACAGTTACACAGTGCAAGTCCACAATTTAAATATGGATTAAAAATGCTTGAGTTAACTAATCAACGCATAGATTTGAAAGAAGAAACATTCGGATACTTTTCTTCTCTGCGTCACCTTAAATATGTCTTTCAGCAACATAGAGATTATAATGCCCAAACAGTTATCAAATTTATCCAAATTGTTGATACTGGATTTAAGTTTTAACAGGATTAAAGTTTTGAAATCGAATGCATTGTCTGGTCTGCTTAGATTACATACTCTTCTGTTAAACGGCAATCCAATGGTAGATATCGAGGTCAACGCATTTGAAGGCCTAAGCTATCTAAATGAGCTGGACATATCGATGACACATGTGACGAAAATAACCAAAAACATATTTGATGGGCTTGAACAATTGAAAAAATTAAACATAAGTTATGGCCATATTAAACAAATAGACAATTTTGCATTTTCAAATTTGGACATTCTTGAATTATTGGATATTCGCGGAAATAGCATTTCTAAATTTAAAAGACACATATTTGGTGGATTGAAATACCTAAAATACTTATTCACTGATGAGTTCTGGTTTTGTTGTCTACGGCCTGACAGTGTCTCTCAGAAAAATTGCTTGCCCAAAGAAGACGAATTTTCATCGTGTGATGATTTGATGAGAAACGAAATTCTACGCGCATTTGTTTGGATAATCGGAACAGCAGCTATTCTCGGCAATATTTCTGTAATAATATACCGTATTTTGAAGTTCTCCAAGATAAACTCTAATGAGATATTTATTACAAACCTTAGTATTGCCGATTTTCAAATGGGAGTGTATCTTATTATGATAGCTGTTGCAGATGCTGTTTATCGTGGCCGTTATATTTGGAATGATTTTCAATGGAGAAGCTCAATAGCTTGCAAAGTGGCTGGTGTTTTTTCTACCGTAGGCAGTGAAGCTTCAGTTATATTTTTGTGTTTCATAACCGTAGATAGAATACTTATTGTAAAGTATCCATTTGGTCAAGTTCGCATCAGCTCGCACAAAGCAGTTCTTATGTGCATTATTGCTTGGGTGATTGCCTTCAGCATGGCTATTATACCATTAACAACCGACAGCTACTTCAAAGGCGAGTTTTACTCCCGATCTGTGTGCTTGGCTTTGCCTCTGACCAGAGAGAAGCATTCTGGGTGGGAATACAGTGTCAGTATATACATTGTGTTTAATTTCCTTGCTTTTTTGTTCATTGCAACCGCACAGTGTGTAATCTATCATGAAATCAGTGTCAGCAGGAAAAAGGCTGCCTCACAAAACAGAAAAAACGACCTAGCTACTGCCCGATACCTCTTCATTATGGCTGCTACTGACATGTTATGCTGGTTTCCGGTCGTTGCTATCGGTATGTTAAATATTTCAAATTGCTTTTAACATAAAAATGAACCTTATTCCCCGCCAAAAGAATTTGAAGGGCATGTGTAAAAGTCAACATGATGTCGGTCCATAGCATTTGTTGTTGTCCGGAGCAAAACTTAAAACTAGAATAAAAAGGATAACGATTAGGTGAACCACAGTATCAAAGAAAGATAACTTCAAAGCTGACTGTCCGCGAACGGCTGAATGCGGTTTAGGAACCTGAACGCATTCCCTTTCTTGTTTGTTTATTATTGCCTCTTTGATAGATTGCATAATGAGTTTTTTTTTCAGGAGCATAACTTAATATTAAAAATGAAACAAATTGAATCTTAAAGTATAGCTAGATGGCGTCTTTGAAATACGCAGTGTTCAGAACTATAGCAATATCCTATTCCATTGTTTATTCACATGCCTTTGTTACTTTTTCTGTTGAAAAGAAAATACAGTGTGTTTCAGAATAACAACACCTGAGTTTGTTGAATTATCTTTATTTAAAACTTAAAATATAGATATATTGCGACTAGCTGAAGTACAGTCTCATAAAAACATAACGAACTAACATAGAAATATTGAATTTAAAAATTATCACTCTTAATTTCATCTAATAATCAAAATATGTCCCGACCATGACTTTCAAAACTATCAGATCATTTGATTCGAAACATAGGTAGATGGCGACCAGACCAAAGTGCAGTGCATCAGAACCATTACTCTACTTTATTCTGCAACAATGTATCTCCCTTTTTTCCAGAATTTGATCACGGTTCTCTTGGTGTTATAGCGATTTTCGAATGTTAAAATAACATATTTCTAGTTTTTATTTGAAGAGAAACAACCAACAATGATTTCTTTGACATCCGAAAACAAGCTAAATTGTTAATATAATTGTATCAGGGTTTGCTGCACTGGGTGGACACTCTATTCCTGGCGACGTATATGCGTGGATAGCTGTTTTCATTCTGCCTATCAACTCGGCACTGAATCCATACGTCTACACAATTGGAACACATTTTAAAATATATGTAAGTTTATCGTTTTATTTTGACATTCTATTATGTTGATTCAAGTGATTGTGGGAAATTTAAAATGTTTATACAAAATGCTAATTGAGCAAACCGACAGCTTTAATTACAGTTGTGATGTAAAAAATAGTAGAACAATAATAATTATATTTTCATATACATGTTTTTTTTTCTCTTTCTCTCATTTTTCAGTATACAAAATGTGGTGCATATAAAATATTCAGTGGTTAGCAATAAGCATTGTATCATTTATTGATTGCTCTTGTTGTGTCCAATTTTTCAGTGTAAACAAGTATCCGATAAGCCACGTCAGCAAAGTAAGTAAGGATACTCTCTATAATAACAATGTTCTTTATTCTCAAAATGAGCGGTTATTGTAATAAAGATTGATGAACTTAGGTAAAATGATTACGTTAAAACATATGTTTAACGTATTAAATAATATTATGATAAATGGGAAAATATACGTGTAAGACTACATATGATATTAATCATTTATTAACATTTACGAACGAGGGAATGGTATTAATATGTACTATTAAGCGTTGCCTTTCCTTTCTTCATTTTCCAGAGCCGTTATCTGCAAAGCCTCTTATCAATATATTGATGTCCAGTAAAACCAATCCAGCAAAAATAAGACATACAAAGTCACTACAATTTATTGGTGCGAAAAGGAGGTTTCATATCAAGGTAAAAAACGAACGAAAGCCTACACATATTTCCTAATAAAATGTTCTATCGAAATTTGATGATATGTAAACTTTTGTAAAAAGAATAAATTGCTTTATTAATTTCAGACGAATATTTCTTGCAATATGATGTTCATATGCTGTTTTATTATCAGTGTATTTATTTGTATGTATGATTAATCTCAATAGTAATGAAAACATTTTACTTTTAAAATAATAATTCTATTCAAACAAAAATATATACATTATTTTTTCAGTAAGTTAGTACCTTATTTGCACATATGAAGAGAAATAGTATTACAATTGAAAAATAGTGCTTAATGTCTCTTATAGTATGGCCCATTTCGCGGATTTTCGTATTTTACAATACCGCCACCAATTTTTGGATGCATCCATCATTCTTAATCGGAACATGCTTACCTATTTGCAAACGTAAACGGCATTTTGAGCTTCCATAGCATTAACACAGGAAAGGAATGACTAGCATGTTCGTTAAATTGATTACTTATTGTTGTTTTCATTTTGTACTGTGCATGTCACATAACCTCGTTTCGACAAGTTACGGAAATTTCAAAAGATCTTCGGCGAATTCTTTTTGAATATATTTATACAAAATTGTAAACGCCCTTTCAAGTTAAAATAGTGTAGAAAGAAAATACTTATCGGCTTAAATAAAGTTGCACGGTAAGGCATCTTAGGTGTATAATAATTTAATTTATTATATATAATTGGTTGTATAAAATTAACTTTTCGTTGACATCTAAAAAATGCGCTTAGGAACAGTATTATAACTTTGAATAGAAAATTAAGAATACATTGACATGCTCATTATGATATATTTCCTGGTTTTATAATGGAAATATTCGGTTGAATAGCCAAATGATAGTTTAAATATATCTATCAAATTCTTTAAATAAGGTTCAGTCATTATTTTTCCACACAAAATGTGCACGTTCAATAGAATGACTTTATCTTTTTTATCATCTTTTTTCATCATTCTGAGCAATATTTTAAGATGCAAATTGCTACGAATTAATGTGATTCCATGATTTATTTGTCATGGAAATAATTAAACAATATAATTGTATTTCAGCAAATATAATTGTAAGAACAGAACATTTATATGGCTGCAGTTAATAACCCTTAATACATTCGCATTATTGCCGCTGATTGGGATATAAATTATATTACCTATGAAAATAAGATGTTGCGGAAAATGAAGTCTCCTGACAAATGGTTGTGGCCGGTGGAAAACTTCCGGTGCCCCTTGTTTAATCGGGATTCACCTGTAACAAACATAAACTGGACGTCGCTAAATCATTTAATAATTGTCTCAGTGCGAATATTTCCTAAACAAATACATTTCTGAAGACATCAAAATGAAGAGCATTTATAGGCATGTCCCACAATACTGGGCATACACAAAGCTACCAAACATTGTCACACTGTAATTAAACTTAATTGCGTTTGTGTTTTTCCTCTAGACACATATAATATTATTCTACGTACGTGTCTTTTTGTATTGATACTTTTAAATACAATAATGGAATTCTTTGAAACGCTCCTCAAAACATATAGTGATTATCACAAAACAACGTAGCGTTTAGGTAAGCTTTACACTTGAGGTAATTTGTATTTTTGGCAAAGCTTATCACACCATTCTCTAAAATAATCTTAAGTCAGTAAACCGCACTCGGTCAGTTTCTGGAACTGTTAACACTATTTCATTGTTTCGAAGTCTACGGTTATACTGAAATTATACTTTCCCCCGATGCATTGTGGGGCATATTCGTAATGGAATATGTAACAAAATAAATTTGTTAGAGATACACATTCCTATAGTTATTTGATATTAGATAATATAGTGTTTAATATACAAGCAAAATAGAAAGTAACTAGTTGCGATGTATATAATAACGTCAGCCGGATAAACCTTATATATTATAGGTTCAGTACAACATTTCAAATATGTTGAAGCTCAACACTATGTAATAGTACCTATTTTAATAAAGTGATTTTGATACGTTCAGGAAGCACTTGTTGTTGCATGGCAGACGGCGGAAATTATTGACTTAAACCACACGAAAGGGCTGGTTATGAATGGGACCATTACATTGGAAAACGTTTGCGTGTCAGCTTTAAAGAGGGTAAGAATTTAGTACCAGAAATTATTATTTACGAATATACAATAATCTTACAACACCTTGATAATCTTCATACTGAAATCGTTGATTTAAAAAAGTATATAATTATGCATATAATTTCTCTGACCGACACCTATTCATTTTTGACATACACCCATGCAAAATTGCAACGTAACAGCTGACATGATTACATATCAGTCATGATATCCATTCTTCTGGTCAACATGTCCCATACAAAAACCAATATATGTATCCAAAGATCATAATTTTCTTGTTTCACTTTACGAACTCCGAAAATCGAACCATTTCCCACCCACTTAGGGCATGGATTTTAATGTACCCATTTATGTTCAGCTAAATTTTACCGTGACTACAATAGAGATTTTCAGAACTTACATTGGTGAAATATGAACGACAAACCTTTTTTGAAAATATATGTATATTGTTAATCTTCTTTTGGCTTATACATCCAAATGTTAATCTATTGCAAAAATTAAAAACAAAACCAATATTTCTCATTAATAACTCAAAATATATCCATGTTAACAAGGAAATATCTGCATCAGTTAATTAACTTATTCTTTGGTTTTATAAAGTAGAACATTTTTAGATTTTTAGATCATATGTTTTTTAAGGATTATTTGCAATGAATATCAAACTTAATTTATGCCAAATAACTTTTTTAACAGCCGTTCAGCAATATTCAACTGAATTGTTCCCTATCACTGAGTCTTGAGGAGGAACATTTCAAGGCCGACATCCATGACTATGGTGTCCTTCTGAGGAAAACAATCCGCAACTTTCGGCGGACAACAAAGAGGATTACTGTTCATTGAACTGAACGTCTTCATGTTTGTTGTTATTTAGAACATTGATTTGAAAATGGACAACGTTAGTTGCATTGAAGTGGAATGTTATACTGAAAGTAATTGTCTTTTTGTTTTAGCCTATTAAAATTTAATCATTGCTGTATATGTTTATGACTGAGTAAAAATTTGGGTTGATTTGGGTACAATTGACACTACTTTAGTGTTCTACTATTCCAGATATGTTGTACATATTCAAGTTATGTTACAATTGTAATTGTTTTATTCATGTATATGTACGTTTTAAATGTGATGATTTTGAAAAGAGAAATAATAAAAAAAACTTTTTTGCATAATGATGTTTACAAACGTGTAAATTTATATACGCATGTGTAAGTGATATTACATTTGAGGAAAAAGTAACCCACATGCTAAGACGTCTTAAGAACTGAAAAAAATAAATAAAAAACTATTTGCTGCCTTGTATCGTCAAATAATGTATTGCATTTCTAATATCTAAGATAAAGTGGGAGAATATTGCCGATTGGATGTTGGAGAATCCTGACACGCGGGAAACCATTTTGTAGTTATAGATATATTTAAAATATAATCAAATGTGTTTTTTGTACTATATTTTTATCTACAATTTTGTATTCTATGTTTCTTGTTATTAATAGCTATATTTTACGTAGTGTGCATTTATGTTAATTTGTATATGCGGTTAGTACTGTGCTATTTATACAGAGGTATGTACTGGATTTATAGTCAATGACTTTAGAAACGCCTCGTGTATAAAACTTTGATTTTTCACGTCAATTAGCTGATAAACAGGTTTACATTTTCTTTAACCAAGTTATTAAATAAACGTCGGATATAAAATTGCTGGAGAAAGGCCTCATTACATTTGAAAATTATCCGAAAATGGTTTAAAACACAAAATTAAATATTCGACATTTGTCCAAGGTAAGGCGTATTCAAAGCCCGTCAGTATCCGTCAATATTTAATTATTTCAGAGTTACTTGTGAATTAGGTTAAACATGGCTGTATTAAATATTGTTATATTGATAAAAACAGTTTGGACAAAATAGGATTTGACACAGTTTGTAGTCTAGTGTCTGGCTTTTTATAATTATTATATAAGTACAAGTACGAGGTGTGTCCCAAACATTCATTTACAACAATATTAGAACAAAAATGTAATGTATTTGTTATAGAAATATATGTGCATAAACACTACCATTTCTGTAAAAATTACAAAAAACAAACTAATTTCATTCAGCTTTTACAATATAACAACAGTTTAAAAGGCACACTATCAGACTCGTGGCGCACTTTAAATGGCTTTGTAGTGTTGACGACATGTTTCTCAAAATGGCACCCATCACAGTCAATGTGTGTCTTTGATAAGGAGTCCCTGTTAAGGATATCATATTGAAATGTTGCCAAAGAGGTGTATATCATGAATATAAAATGTATTCAAAATAAACTAGTTATTTAGACGCTATATTTCTGATATAATCTTTGTCCACGAACGTTTTGGACACACCTTGTGCTTTTAATTTACTAACTTTGCAATAACTTTGTATTGCCGCTTTGTATTTGTGTGTGTGTGTCATTTTGAAATGTTAATTTTTATTTTTTTAAATTCAATTACTGTTTAAATTTATGGTTGTTATTAGCAGTTTTCATGGGACATGTGTATTTTTACAGAGAATGAAAGTAATCGGACATATTCATTAACATCATTTTACATATGCTATACTTGTATGAAAACATGTCTATAGATTTCTTTCGAAAATAAATTTTGGGCTTTAATTTAAGTAATAAAACATAAAATACATGGTGAAAATGTTCGATTACTAAGACGTCTTCAGATCTGAAAAACAAACAAACAATGATTAAAGAAACATACGATTATCAAACTATATGCTGGCTTGTATCGTCAAATACTCATTACATTCCTTATATCTAAAATAAGGTGGAAGAATTTTGTCGAATGAAAATCATTCCACTGTTGCCGCTATGTAATTTTTTTTTGTCATTTTGAAATGTTATTTCTTGTTTTTCTAATCTAATTACTGTTTAAATTTACGGTTTTTATTACAGTTTTTATGTGACGTGTATTTTTACATAGAATGAAACGTAATCGGGCTTGAGTGGTGCATCTGGAAATTCTTGTTAATACAAAATATACATTAACATTAATAAATTTCCATATGCTATAATTGCATGAAAACATACCGATAGATTTCTTTTGAAAACAAATTTTGCGCTTTAATTTAAGTAATAAAACATAAAATACACTGATGAAAATATTCGCATACTAAGACGTCTTAAAACCTGAAAAAAAGATTAAAGAAACATGCAAACATCAAACTATATGCTGGCTTGTATCGACAAATGAACAAAATGATCAGAGCCTGTTTGTATTAATTAATGTATGAAAAATATAATTAAATGTGTGCTTTGTATTATATCTATTATCTACAATTTTGCATTTTGTATGTATTGTGTTAACAATAAGGTTTTATCTTACGTAGTGTGTAATTAATGGTAAATTGTGTATGTGGCAAGTAATGCGCTATTTATATAAAGTTTGATACTGAGTATATACTCAATGACTTTAAAAACGCCTCATGTACTCGTTACTGGTTTTACCAAGGAACATGTCTCCCGTGTATTGGTGCTATACACCTGGCACGTAAAAGAACCAAGGGGTTTATTCGCAAAATGAGCTAGGGTATTACACTCGGACTCCCTTGTATCAAACTACCGTCCCTTCCGATGCTGTCTCTTCAGAAAAACCAGGACCCACACGTGAGAAATCCTTGACCGTTGGGTCTAAAATATGGTCATAATAATCAGAAAATGATTGCTAGCCATTACAAAAATGAATAAAGAGAAGATATGTATTACACTTTGATATATCACAATATTTTGCTGATTCACAGGTTGGCCTTTCTATTAAACTCTATTAGTGTAATGATAAAAAAAATCTAGGACATAAAACACGCACAAATTATATGCTGAAATATGCCTCATTTCATTTCATAATTATCCAAAATCTTTCCAAAAATAACACAAAATTCGATATTCCACATTTGTTCAAGGTGAGGCGTATTTAAAGTCATTGAGTATCCTGTTTACTTATTTTGGTGTGAAGGTATAAGCCCCATAATAGCCATCAAAGTCATGCATATAACTTCACAATTTAAGCTTTTAAAATAACAGACAATGGAAATCTTAGATGCAAAAAGCAATTGGCATTTTATGACATGTGACAGAAGTTCTTTTATTAACCTACCCCTCCCCTTGATAATTTTGTTGCCATGAGTTATCTCCCCTGAAAACTACAGCAGTGACTTCTCAATTATCCTACGATAAATTTAGATTTCTTTTCAGAAATTTGAAGCAGTATCATATAATGCATCTCTCTACCTCTACCGTGAGTTTTCTCGAAAGTCATATTCAGTTTGTCATATTCACAGAAATTGCATTTTTTCCCTTAGACTTAAATGTTAATATAGATATATATTATCTCCCTAACATATAATAAAAACTTGGAAAAAACTCTCTGTGAAACAAATTTATATTTTGATGTTTTCAAAGTGACAAAGTTTCATAGAAATATTACCATTCAGTGACAAGATATGGAATATGGCTTTTATGGGGCGTTAACCGTAATTGTGTCTTATGTTACAAATGACTGTATTAGAAAGTGTCAATTGATAACAACAGTTTGGACACCATGTTTTTGACACAGTTTCTAGTAAAGCGTTTGGCTTTTATAGATATTATATTATCACATGTACGAGGTGTGTCCAAAAAATTCGTGTACACCAACATTAGAAAAAAAGCCATGCATTTCTTATAGTAATATATGTCCATAATCACCTGAAACTTATGTGAAAAATAACGACAGTTAGCAAACATTCAATGGCTTTGTGACGTCGACTTCACGTTTCTAAAACATACACCCAGCATAGTTAATGTGTGTCTTTGGTCAGAGGTCCCTGTTGAAAATATCATATCACTTTTTAATGATACCAAGAAGTGTATATTATGAATATGAAATGTATTCAATATAAAGTAGTTATTTAGACGATATATTTCAGATATAATCTTTGTTCACGAACGTTTTGGACAAACCCCGTATGCTTTTAATGTACTGACTTTGCAGTAACTTTTTTTACCGCAATGTAAATTGTATTTATTGTGTTATTTTGAATTTTATGTTTTTTTATCAAGTACTGTTTAAACTTATAAATGTCGTTAGCAGTATTCATGTGACATGTGTATTTTACAGTAAATGAAGGATAGTCAGGTTTGAGAGATGTCATCTGGTCAAGCTTGTTAATACAACATGCTCCTTAACATTGATACATTTACATATGCTATACTTGCATATGAAAGTGGTATTATTTACAGGCGAGTGCATTATTTGATAATCGTAGTTAAATGTGTAGTGTATACAGTAGTACCTGAACTTACAAGCGGAGCAGTGTATACAATTCTTAAAGTGCATATGTTAGTAGCAAGGTGCATACTAATAGAGCAGTGCAGATGTTCATAGTTTACAATAGAAGCATGGTATAAACACGTAAAAATATTAAAGTTAGAAGTAGTTAATAAAATTGTTGCAAAGTAAACAAGAAGAAAAAGTTTACGCAAAAAAATAAGTGTTTATTTTTAGCAGTATATACAATGGGCGTAATGAATATATCTTTAGATCTGTACTCAAATAAAACAATTGTTCAAATAAAAGCAGTCTGTACGCCAGATTGTGTACGTCTTTGTCATTGTATGTATTTGCATAAGTGTAAATACAAGGAGAAGTTTATTTAAAGATAATAGCGGTTACATACGGATCAGTGCATGATAGTTCCGTTAGAAGCAGTGTATTTAATGAAAGAAATGTATGTATTAAAATATGTTTATGCAGTTTATAGAATTAGAATATTATTTAAACAATTATAATAACGTTAGAATATTATAAAATTTGATCATTAAAACTATCAAAATAAGTGTGTCGGCTTGGGAGTAAAATATAGTTGTATAATTTTCTTCTTTATCGCAGTATATACATTTATATCACTGTTTATAAAACGATTATGCATCCGACATGGTTATTACAAACATAGAGATATGTGTGCAAGTAGTGTATATTATCGGGAGAAGTGTATGCAATAATAAAGACTGATATATATTCGGATGAAAGTATTCAGCTGAAGATTTATATAGATTAATAGCACTGTATATGATGTGTATTCTAAGATAAGTTATTATATTAGTTTAAGCAATGTGTAGAATAGTAAAAGTGGTTATATTAGGACTTCTGCGATCAGTGGAATAAATTTGCATCAAAATTTGTGAATAAAAGAATATAAGAATTTGCGTTAAGAGTAATATTTTCAATGGTAGCAATGCATACAAATTATATTGAAATGCGTGTATAGATGTATGTGTTATGTTAGGAACAGTTTTCTTAATCGGCAAGGTGTATACATTAAAGGCAATGTAAAATGCAAGCAGTATATAAAATATCATTGGAGGTAGTATTAGAATCAGGTTATTCAAAGGGGGCATACATTAGAATCAGTGTATGATATAAACAGTGTGTACAATAATATAAATGGTTATACAAAGCGTAAATTCTTCAATACAGGGAGTGCATACAATCATTACATATATTATGCTTGACGTATGCAAGAAAAACAAGCAGGTTATTCATCGTAAGTAGCTTATACAATAGAAGCGGTGTTAATATTAAAAACAGTTTAAATATTATAAAATTATTAAGAACAATAATGTATAATTATAAAAGGTTATTTACCATAGCAGTCGAATATGCAACACTACCAGTGAATGTTGTCAATATCAGAATGTTAACAATGACAAATAAAGCGTATACAATAACCGTAGTAAAGTATAAATTAAAGAGTGTATAACTCGCAAGTAAAAAAATAATAATTTAATATGTACTTCTTTATTAGAAACAAAAGGTATACAGAAAGATCAGTTAATACAACATAAACAATGATGAAAAAGATGATGTGGATAGGTTTAGAGTATTCCATAAAAAAAACTAAATTTTATTGATAACTACTTAAATTTTCATTAGTTCATATTTGTCATATTTGTAGCTTTGCTTTGTATGTTTTCTAATAATAAATAGTGTCCTTATAATGTGTGTTGTTATATTTTCTTTCCTGTTTACTGGCCTAGTTCCAGTATTCCAGCAAAATCTCGTTGGTGCATGAGATAAATTTGATACTAAGCAGATGGATTAAGATTTGAAAATTATCACAATCAAAATTGATATTTATCTGTTCCAAACTTCGCAGGAAATACTAAACATCATGTTACATTATGGTATTATTCACCCATAACTTTAAAATCTATTTTACATGAAACATAAGGAGAAATGACTGCGAGATAAAGGTATCGGACTGGGACTGAAGAATATTATTAAAATCAATTTTTTACCTTAGAGTTTCATATTTTTTATAACCCATGTAACTTAAATCAAACTAAATATAAAATATTGTAAAGGAATCATTTATCTCTAATAAGTCTGTTTTGTCATATACTTTTTAGGATAATTTGTATTTTGTCTTTTAATCTGACACAGAACCCTAAACTATGAATGAAAACTTTTTAATAAAAGGAGGACAATAGTTGAAAATAATATTTTTATCTGAAAGAATGTTTGAGTTAGCTCTATTTTAACATACGTTATAAACAATTGTTATTAGTTTGCATATAGTACAAATATAGAACTGGTCATTTGGTAAGTTGATGTTTGGAGTTATTACACATAATGTAACACACTCTTTTTCTAGAAATACAGATTTATAAGTCGTAAGACATTATTAATAGATAACTAATCAATTGTTTATTAGCAGTCACATAAATACGAAATAATTAAAACTTAGTTAGTCTTTGAATTGACATACACACAGATTTTACTGCTGTTGTGATTTATCAAACCCATGAAACATCAAAACTTCGGTTCTAAATCTACTGAACCAGCTCAGACCGAAGGCAATGAGAGAACGTCGATGAGTACAAAATTATGGACACGTGTGAAAACGGGTTTGAATTATTGTATCTACAAATAATATTCAAAATGCTTACTTAATATTTATTCTCAAATGAAGAAGGATTTCACTGAATTCACTGTAGACCCGAATTAAATGTAAAACGATACATCTTATTTTTCATATTCATTCTTGTTGAGAAAAGTAAAATATAAGTGATATAGTTTGGTGGATAACTATCAAATACGTATGTAATTATAAAAAAAGAAAACCAAATCACATAAACGATTCAGGAATAAAAACTTGTTTACGTATTAAAAGAGCGTCTTTTAAAGAAGGCACTATTAATAAAGACATTAATTATTTGATCAGAATATCATTGGCGCACTGTCATTTCTTTTCAAACTATCATTGATAGGAGTTCCTCAATTCCATTTTAGGAAATAGCGGGATAAAATTGTACTAAAATACTAAAAAAATACATATTAGATTACAATAAAATTTATTTTATAATACAAGCATATATACAATGTAATAAAGTTCAAGGACAATGATATTTGTTTTGCAATATGATAAAGGTGTTAATATCGACCGGGAACGAACAGAATTTAACAAGATTTATCTTGCTGATTTCACACTTAATGAGTCAATTCGTGTGTGCTACTTTACTATCCTTTTAAATCCTCATATGGTAGTCATAATTTTACATTCCATGTCAAACATGTAAACTCTTAACAGGACACAGTTAAATTAATGAAACATATCAAAATTCATACCAAATTTTACATAATGTTTTTTTTTTAAGATTTTCTGCCAAAAAATGCAATTTTGAAGATTCGCTATTATTGCATACGTATTTATTACTTAAGAGTTTGGCATGAGTATTTGCTTATTTTAACATATAACACAGAAATATTCCATAAAAAAACTCGTTCCCAGTTCTAAATTAAAAAATATATTTACGATATATGTGAATTTATCAAATTCAAATTTCACAGCGGTTCCATAATTGAATTAAGATTATTTAACAATTGTATACACAACCTAGTTTAGTATATCACAGATAAAGTCAGGGGATCTATAATTATGACTATTTACATCCGTTTACATTGGTAGAAACGGGATTCAGTTTTTTGGAATGTTTTCCCGTTGGGTTAATGTATGTCACAATAAATTGAATTAAGGTAAAAAAACGGATAAGGAAATCTGTCAAAGTATTATATATTTATAATTGAACTTTTGCTATTGCATTTAAAAATCATAAAGACAACTTACATGTATATCCAGTTTAAAGCATTTTGTAGTTCAAAAACTCAAATGCATTTTAAAATATGTAGTCTTTTTAAATGACACACAAAAAGCAGCAAATGTATTTGATTGTTTTGTCATTTTGTTGTAGGAATTCCCTTATGTATCAAAAATCCAGTGAAGAACATTTCACGTCTTCAATATACAAACAGCAGTCCTCCACGTTTAATTCAAAAGGCGTAAAAATAATGGATCGTCGCAATTAACATACATAATTTAACATACAAATGATTAGTAAAAATAGTTCTTGGTTTTTTCTTATTTCTTCACCAGTAAAACATATTTGATGTGAAAAATTGCTTAAAAAAATGAGAAAAAAAAATGATAAGGATGTGACGTCTAGGTATCAAATAGTAAAAGTTTATTCAATTTAGTCATCTAAATGAGTTTTCGAATATCGTGATACTTTTGTTTATTTTGCTGATTCAGTCGAACTTGAAAATTGCAAGACCATTTTGCATAAAACTTTAGGAAGAAATGTGTCTGTTTGCACATTATTGCTTTTTCCCAATCACTTTATGCTTTATCATATTTATTTATAACATACATGTGTTATTTAATTAATGGGACAAAATACAGTGACATGTATTATGTTGTTGTATAATGTTTCAATATATTGTCATCAAATCAGCATTAGCGTAGTTAAAAATTTTAATAATATATTACCACTCATATAAAATAATTGTTGAGGTAATAAATATAGCAGTCGATTTTTTTCTCAAAATTTTATGTTCAATCTTGGATATTTTTAAATCATAATTGTTTTGTAAAAACAGCACACATCCTAGTTTTCTCCGAGCAAGTTCAAATAGCAAAATGAGATAACAGATTATTGAGGGTCATTGGCACAGACTTAGATCGAATATATCCTTTTATATTTAATGTGATAGCAATATTTTGTGAAATTACACATATACTAAGTTCCATACCAAAATACAATAGCAATATAAAATGATCGGACGAATGATGATTGTGACATAAAAGCATATTTGTATACAAATTTCGATGACCTCATATCACGCCTAATTTAAATTGAATATCACGATTTGAAGTAAATTGAGATTCTCGGAAGAAAATTTATGACTGTAATATTCTGATGCATTAAATTCATTTAAGACTCACATATTATTACAGAAAATGAAGAGTTTCCATATTCCTAATGGCTAAAGAAATAAACACTTTACTCCAAAATAACAGACAGCAAACTTTGGATTTTTAAGGTAAAGTCCCTGCAATGTTTCCGCTACATTTCGGACTTCATGCCTTTTAAGGAGATAACCAAGGTTTCATTAGGGTGCCTTGGTTATCTTATCTTGTCTTGGTTAAGTGGTCCAAGAACGGGCGGAACCATTACAGTGGTAATCTAATTAAGAAACAGAACACTTTTTGAGATACGCCTTGTTCAGAATCACGAGAAACAAATACGACTGTGTATGTTTAAATCTTGCCAAAACCATTCATAATATTTGATTTGATTAATTCCCTATGAAAATAATTATTTATGCATTTGCAATAAACTACATTCCATGCCTTTAGAAATACTAAATATTGCTTTGAAATGTTATCAAGTCTCATACTGCAGATACAGTTGAACCAGCCATGAAACTTTATATTTACTGAGCGGTAAGGCAGAGTTCCATATCTGAAAAAGGTATACTATTTATTTAGTCTGCGATCGTACCGACGACCTTTCTTTTATACCAACTTAAAATTAAATACAAATGAAAAGGTTTGTTTGACAACTGGGATATCGGAAAAAAATAATGGGATGTTTTGGAAAAAAATATAACACAATTGATGGGCCCCACATAAATATATAAAGATATATTTTGACTTACAGGATTTGAATATATCGCATTTCTAGGTCTATTTATTATGTTATAGAAGATAATCATTGGTTTTGCTGTAATATTAATTTTAATTCATCGAGTAAGGAGAAAAAATCATTTTTTTCACAAGTGGCGCTCCACGAGATGAATTAAAGTTAATATTCCACTGAACCGACATATTTTTCTTTTTATTTAATGCTTTCCTGCTATGCTTTAAAACGAATTAATCATAAATTTTAGCCTATGGAGAGGAGAGATCCAAATTTCTGAAGTCGCACGTATAAATCGTTATTTGTTCTACAAAATATTCCAATAATAACACAAAGATATTGTTTAATCAACATTTCTCTCAATTAATTCTTGAAACATTTCATGTTATTTCAAGGTAGAAAAAAAAACCGATTGAAATGTCGTAAAAAGTAAGAACAGTGGTTTTGAAACGTAAACAAACTGAACAGTGTAAAGGTCACGTAGGAATACCATCCTATCAATGAGTCTTATTAACGTGGAGGTTAAATTTCTTAACACGCTCATCAAAGGGGTTTATAACACATTAAAGAAGAAAATAAATTAATAAAAAAATGATTCAGTCAGTCAGTCTACTTTTTATCACTATTCGGAATCAGGCGGATCCGCTTACATTATTTGTTTGAGTTTGGACATCTTTCACTTATTTTACCCCATGGCGAAATGTTTAACTGAATAAAATCACTTTCTGTTTTCCTTTTGGTATTTTTTTTCACATTTTCATTCAGGATTGGAAACTTTCAACATCTCTATAGAGAGTTTCACCATTTTCTCTGTTGTTTTATATTTCATTTGCTATTGTTGCTTCTGTTGTTGTATCTTGTTTCTGTTGTTGCATTTACAGTTATATTATGAACATCTTTTCTTCATAAAGAAGACATGGATAATAATTGCCGTCTGTTTTCTTCATTGCTCTTTCAGTAAAGCAAACGGCAGTGATTTGCCTTGTTACCTTGTGATTTTCTCTTCAGTTTCATCATGAAAAATAATCATCAAAATCAAATAAATCATAAAGAAGACATGGAAATTAATTTCCGTCTATTTTCTTCATTGCGCTTTCAGTAAAGCAAACGGCAGTGATTTGCCTTGTCTACATAAATTTTGTAAAATTAAAAGGAGGTAATCAGACAATAATTTTTTAGCTTGCCAAGGGAAGTAATTTAGGGCACCAATATGGGTAAAAAAGTAGTATTAAATCATTTTTGTTGACCCTAGGAACTCAAAAAGTAGCATGGCGACCCCATTTTTTTATCCCATAAATTTATTTCTTGTGTGATTCTCGGTTTTCTTGTATGCGCCAGGTGTTGGCTGCAATGTTTTGTGCTCTGCAGTTATTTGGATATATCACAGGAACAAGTAATCCTAAAATCTGGATTTTTGGCTGAGATGATTATGAACATGCTACCAACATGCTGATGAATTTTTTGTGTGAATTAATCATTGTGTTATTAAGTAATTTTGATGTAAATCAACGGAAAATATACCAATATTGGAGTTACACTTCATTGACTTCACCACAGGTGGTGAACAGCAGCTCACCTAGGGATATGCCTGATCAGTGCACATTGATACAATACAGCAGAGACCAATTATTGGATTATAGATTTGGTCACCGTCAATCTAAAATACCCCAAAGTGAAACACTATTTAGGCTGAAAGAATATAATCTGCTGAAATATAGAGGAAAACGAGCTGGTTGCCTTAGGACAAAATCTAGTGCTGGAGTAAATTTGAAGAATTTGATTCAAATCCAACCTGATCACACTCTTTTGTTAAATGCACACAGACAAAAACAGTTAAAGGTATCTACAGTTAATACAAGATCTTTACGAGGAAAATCAGCTGAACTTCTTCAGCATATTCATGGCGAGGACATTGATATTTGTTTAATCACTGAAACATGGTTACAGGCTGATGGAGATGCTGTTGTAAGAGGGCAACTGTCCCATGGTGGTTATTGCTTTGATGATGTCCCTAGACCTGACCGTAAAGGGGGAGGACTCGGCCTGATTTATAGAGATAATCTTAAAGTTTCAAGGTGCCAGTTAGAGAAATCATTTCAATCGTTTGAGTGTGCTGAGTGGAAAGTTTGTAGCCAGTCATTCATATTTCACATTTTTGGGATTTATAGACCTCTATATTCTGAAAAACATCCCGTGACCCAGGCTGTGTTTATAACAGAGTTTACAGAGTTTCTCGAGCAAATAGCATCTAAAACTGAGTCTCAAGTGCTGATGGGTGACTTCAACCTCCACATTGAAAATGAATCTGACTGCTATACTAAACAATTTAATAGGTGTTTGAAGTCATATGGACTAGTACAACATGTCCACACCCCAACACACACTAGTGGTCATACTCTTGATCTCATTGTCACAAAACAGGATGATAAGCATGTGAAAATTTCTGAACCAGTTACAAACTATTTCATATCAGATCACTGCTTTGTAAGCTGCACCATTGCTCAAGTTCGCCCTCCTTTGATAAGAAAACAAGTCATATCTCGTAACTGGAAATCGGTTTCCACTGACAATTTCCAAAGTGAGTTGGATCATGTGAATGATATTATTGAAGACTCATCTGATGTCAATGATCTTGTATCCAAATTTACAAACACAGTGTCAGGTATTGTTCAGAAACATGCTCCATTAAAAGAAAGAACTGTACTATGTAGACCAACTGTGCCATGGTATTCTGGTTACCTGAAGCTATTGAAACAGTACAGGCGAACAATAGAGAACATATATTTGCAAAACAAGTCAGAACTTACTAAAAGAATCTATAATGGTGTAAGAAACTGTTATACTGTTGAGGTTACACGGGCAAAGAATGGATACTACCAGGATAGAATTGGGGAAGCAGCAGGAAACATCAGGAAGTTGTATGCAGTAACATCAAATTTACTGGGAAGGTCAAAAGACAATCCACTTCCGTTACACACCAGTGCAGTCTCACTTGCAAATGACTTTTTGCGTTTCTTCGCAGACAAAGTGATCACATTAAGAGATGATCTGGATGGAATATCTTATGATCAATCATATGACAGTTTGTCCGCTGACACTTGTCGGAAATCAGATATGAAAATTTTCAATGAATTTAAGAGTCTGTCTGAAAGTGAAATTGTAAAACTTGTTAAAACATCAAAACCTACAACGTGTGAATTGGATGTTATACCAACACCAAAACTCAAAGAGTATTTTACAAAACTAGCACCTGTTGTGACTGAAATAATCAACCGCTCACTGCTAACTGGTGTGTTTCCTGATGAGTTGAAGGGGGCAGTCATTAAATCACTGTTAAAGAAGAAAGGACTTCCTCTAGAACTGCAGAACTATCGTCCTGTGTCAAATTTAACATTCCTGTCAAAGATTTTAGAAAAGGCAGCATTGAATCAGATAAATAAGCATATTGAAGCAAACAACCTATTGCCTTCATATCAAAGTGCCTACAGAAAACATCATGGAGTAGAGACAGCTATGATTAAAATGTATAGCGACCTTCTTGAAAACATTGACAATAATCAAGTATCTATTGTGGTAATGATAGACTTGAGTGCAGCGTTTGATACTATTGACATTCCAATTCTTCTTAAAATCCTCCAGGGTGACTTTGGAATTCAAGGCACCCCACTTCAATGGATTGAGTCATACCTTACAAACAGAACTATGAAAGTTCTCATTGAACAAACCTCATCTGACATGGAGCCCTTCAAATTCGGCGTCCCACAGGGGTCCTGTGCTGGGCCAGTACTTTTCACCCTGTATATATCAGCTCTCAATCGTGTGGTTCAGAAATATCCAGCTGATCTGTATGGCTATGCAGATGACCACAAGATTGCATTCAAGATCCAGGCAGGGCATCATGACAATGAGGCCAATATTTTTGAACAACTAGATAGATGTCTCAATGACATTATAAACTGGATGACAACTTTCAAGCTAAAAATGAACCATCTTCTATGGTACAAGACAACAGCTATCAAAATTGACCATATCAAGTGTGAATGTTGGAGGACACGAGGTTAAGTTGGTAAATCGTGTTAGAGACCTTGGTGTAACCATGACCAGCACACTCAACTTTGACCTTCACGTCACAAAAAAGTGTCAAACTGCCCATATGCAATTGCGAAATTTAAAGGCCATACGCATGCATTTGACACAGAAGTCAACAGAAGTGTTAGTACATGGTCTTGTACACTCCCACATTGACTTTTGCAATGGTCTATTCACTGGTCTACCAGCCTACCAACTTCAGAAATTACAGAGGATTCAAAACCATGCAGCCAGGGTGATCCTGAAGGCGCCATCGGATCAGCCAAGTACTGATCTTCTAAAACAACTCCATTGGCTTCCAGTTCAAGCTAGGATCATGTTCAAAGTCCTAGTATTGGTCTTTCGTGTCATCAATGGCACTGCACCAGGTTACCTGCGAGAGATGTTTGTCCCAGCAAGTGGCCGCTATAGACTTAGGTCACAAAGTGACAATAACTTTGTTATTCCTACTCGGCGAACAAAGATGGCAGACAGATCTTTAACTGCTGTTGGTCCTAAGTGGTGGAACAATCTACCAAGTGACTTAAAAATCATTAACAATGAGGCCTCTTTTAGATCAAAACTTAAAACTCATTTGTTTGGCCTTTTTTTACCAATAACTGCTGGGCATTAGAGACTGTAAAGCGCAATAGAATATTATATAATTTTTGCGCTATATAAGTAACATGTATTTGTATTTGTATTTGATTCTCTAAAATCATGCCAAGTTTCAAAAAAATATGTTCGCTAGTTTTGATTTTCCTTCTTTGTCCATATAGTAAAACACTGTTATTACAAGTAATACAAGTAAAACATTGCTTCGTGGTTACTCATGATTATAGGTTATTGGCTTTACTAAATATATACTGGCACTGTCATTAATGATTTCGACTTAGATTTAAATAGTCCGGTTATTAAATCTATTGTTTTTTTTAAAGTATGGCTGTTGATTTGCTTTTACCTTAAATAATTGAATAAACATGCATTAAACGCATAATAAAGATAAAATTATGTAACGCATTGATATAAATACACAATCATGATATATACAAGTAATAATGGTAAGCTCAACATGGATAAGAAAATGTTTTTTTTAATGTGATGAGGAAAGTCTTTGCTGTTGTTAACAATACAACAGTTAAACTATTTTGCATGTAACTGAAACAGTAATTTTCTCGAATATATTGCAGATTTTTAGAATAAATTGAAAAAAAAAATGGTGTATTTTCATTGCCCATTATGAAACTGGAAAATAAAATTTGTGGTTTTCTACAGTAGAAGCAACTAATTCTGGTACTAAAAATGTTGGATTATATACATTGTTACCAAATTCCAATGTTTATATTTTTCTAGAACAACATGTTTTTTACTCCTCAAGCAGCATATGCCACTACACTACTGATAAACAAACATATTAAGAATAAGGAGCTTATGGGTCAAAACTTTTGAAATGATTCTTTACACAGAGTGCTAAACATTTATCTAAATCATTGTACTGTATTTACTAAATGTTGCAAGTATATTTCCTTTACATCAGGCTCAGTATTTATAACTATACAAAATTAAGGATTGGACAACCAGGATTATATGACTGGGTTTTGGCAATTACACATTGATTTATTACGTTATATGGCAATAAAACATACCTCGATCTGTTGCATGTAGACAAGGGGAAAATATCGAGAATTCAAATAAAATGACATTTTTGTCACTGTTTTGAATTTGCTTTACATTAACAAAAAAAGCCTCTTCTTTTACGTCGATCGAAAAACAGCAACTTATGCTATTACCTCTAGTAGTTACTTGCCTAGACGTTAAGTTCATGAGATATTCTTGACTTGATTAGACTTGACTATTTGAGTTTACCGTCGCTTCGACAGTATTCCAGTCATATAGCGACGTCCAGCTAATTACAGGTGGTGGAAGACCCTGAATGCACGGAGGCATCTGGGAAGAATCACCGACCTACCGCAAGCCAGCTGGAAGGCTTCCTTACAGGAAAATCCGAATGACCCTGCCGGGATGTGATAATCTTGCCCTTTATGTATTATAACCCATAAACTATAAATATTTATATTGATTTCCCATTCATATTTTATTAGATATTACTTTTAGAAGAACTATTGGGCAAAGTCATGTGTACTTACATTAGTTTCAAACGACCTTTTAAAGAGAAGTGTAAAATTGAAAATGTACTCAATCTTGATAAAAGGGCATTCTCACCATTATTTATATTTCAGACCAAAATAATATCGATTAGTTACCAACAACCTTTTTTTTTTGCTGACGATGTCATAATTGTTTCTACTATCAACCTAATGAAGAAGTCACACAATTAAATGTTGATGTTATGACTTACAAAACCGTTAAGAATTAATGTATGTACTTTTATATTTAATGTGAATTTATACTTAAAACTTTGTTATGCGCTTGTTTGCTAATTTGCTAAATTCAGGTATGTGTCTTTCACTTAATTTTAACAATACTATTTTATTTGTTTCAGTTTGAGCAGCATCATCAAACACAAATAGGGTCATCTTGTTCAAAAGTTAAAGCTGCTGAAACTTCCCCAGGTAGGAAAATGGCTCCTTTTAGCAAACATCGATGAATTAACATTTTGTTTGAAGTTCAGCAATCCAGTGATGTTGATGATTCTTTATTCATACAAACATACACCATCATCACTAGTTGATAAGCATGCTCTTCTACGTACGTATAGACGTCTTAAGACCTGATTGTTCTTAATCTACAGGCAAACTATATGATGAAACGTTAACTTGAGTCCATAAGGCGTAAACGTAAATTCACAATTGACCATAAGATAAAGAGATGCCAATGTGTGAATTTAAAGGGCTTACTCACTCTGGATTTATTTAGTTGTTGCTTAGACAAGTAAAATCATTCGGGCGTGAAGACAAGAGCTTATTCAAGATAACGAAACATTTGTTGGCCGGTTCAGATAAAAAGTTGCAAGTAGGTTATTCAAACATTCAAGAAACTCGATATATAAGCTTAGCGCTAAGGCAGATTTCAGCATTTGTACTGGTGTCACTTTTTTGATATGCTGCAAATTGTGATCGTTCTCCCGACCTTCCGAAGCAAAAGCTCAAGCACCTTGCCCATTAGACGAAGTATAAATTGAAGGAAACAATCAACCTCAAACGGAAAAGGTAAATTATTAAAATCTTACTTCGGTATAACGGAAATAAATAAGATGAAAAAAATTAAAATAACATGTTTGGTAGGCTGCAACCTATTTTCACTTCTATCAGATCACAAAACTAAAATCCTTATCTAAACTCGTTTGAATAACTCCTGTGCTTGTAATAAATAAAATATTAAACACACTATTTTGTAGAAAGAAATAGTAATAACTTTTTTAGCATTATGTGTCCATAATCTGGTATTTTTTCTCGACTCCTAGCAAATTATAATAAAAGAAAAAACAAACTTATCCACTTTTACAGCAATATAAATAAAACGAATGTTTTTAAATACACTGTTACCTCTTGTTATCATTTTGCACTGATCTGTGTATGTTGATTTATATCGATGATATAACAGTAGAGTAACTTCCAAGCAAACAAAACAGTAAACAGTATAATGTTCTTAATCACAGGAACGTAAGCCACTTAAAAGTGCATGAACTGTTATATTAACGTTTAAGTTCTTTGAATACTCTTTGTTTCAACGAAATTATGAAGTTTAAGCCCGCTTGACTTTTATTATGATTGTTTTATAATGAATGGCGAAACATTTAACATCCTGATGCATAATCCAACCCTGAGATTTAGTTTGATGAGACGTTCTGGGCTATTTATGGGCGAAGCCCAAGTAATATGAATATTAGCAAATGAGTGGTTAGTTTATCAGCTACTGAACGAGATTACTTAACAAGGAAAGATAAATATTGGTTATTATATTCAAACATGATATATGTAATTTTATCTGTTCATTTGTCTTGAAATGCAAAATCTGAATAACTGATATTTGGTCTTCTCTTAATATAAAATTTGACGATTGACAATAAAAACACTCATTGCTATGTGTCATCTTTTTTGCCATTTTTTGTTCTCTTCATTTTCTATTACCCATATAATTATTTTCAAGTAATTTGCAAAATGAGCTCAGAATGGTGTTACTTTTTTTTTTTTTACTTTATATTGAAAATACGGTCATTCTTGCTCCAAAAGTTATGCTTTCAACATATTTTCACGGGACTGATAGAATTCATAAATTAATATGCATCACGTGAGTGCGTGAGCACGTGCTTCGACAAGAGAGAAATTTCAAATTCAAACGCAACTATTTTTATTTCTATTTAAAGAGAGAAAATCGAGTCCTTTTAAATACTCAATTTATCATTGAAGTAGTGAATTAAATCAGATGTATATAATTTAGTGCTATGTTTATTTAAAGTCCAATCAAATTGATTGTCTATATCTAATATAGAAAAAGGTTATACTAAGTTCACTTTTTTAATCATATTTTACTTCAGAACTTCAAACAATACAGGATAAAGCATTTAAGCGCCAATATCGGCGAAATATTTATCGGGAATTTACTACTGACATATATATATATTATACCTGCGAGAGAAGATCACGCAAAGTAAATATTGGATAGTTCTAGACAGTTAATACCCCTTTGTCACGGGAACGCATAACACTTTTATCTCTTAAGCAGCACATAAAATGTTTTTTTTTTTAAATAAGACATGACCATGATTCAGTAAATAGTGCTATCTTTTGAAAATATATAAATGATGCCGTACTTTAATTGGTGTAAAGAATTTTGGATAACGTCTAAATTATATACTTTTTGAACTGTACCTTTAATTAAATAGAACAATGTTTGTCATATTGTATATTGATAATAAAACAAAATCTTCTTAGATAATGGCTTGTACTCGTAGTAAGAATAGATCATGTACGTGGTTATGCTCGCAATTTCGATTCAAGAAGTATTCTTGATAACAAAATATTGTTAAGTCCCACCCCTTTATCTCTCAGTCATTTCCTATTATATGTTTCGTGTTAAATAAATAAATGTGAGGCGTGTAATACCCTAATGTGATTTGATGTTAAGTTGTTCATGCAAAGTTTGGAACAATAACAAATCAAAGTCGAATCTGATAAACTTCATATGAAAATACAGTTGCTTATTATCAAATTTATCTAAAGTCATGAAAAAGACATCTTTCTGGAACTAGGCCAGTAAACAGGAAAGAAAATATAACAACACAAATTATAAAAAACACTATTTATTATAAGGAAACATACAAAGCAAAGCTACCAATATGACTTTACAAAAAATGAACTCATGAAAATTTAAGTAGTTACCAATCAAATTTATTTCTTTTATGAACCTATCCATATAATCATGTTTTATACATGGTTTATTTTATTCATTGCTCCATCTGTATACCCCTTGTTTAGGATAAAGACGTACCATAAGTTAAAAAAATGTTCTTGTATCATTTGGTAAGATTGACCTGAGCCTAATTAATTTCCGGAATGTTCTTCGTTAGTTTCCGAGAATTATAACGATTCAACAATTTATTTTTTATGCTATGCTTCATACTTTGTGAAGTCCGGGTGGCCTAGTGGTATGTTTGATTTATAATCATAAAATGGCAGGTTCGAATCAATGATGCAGACAATTTTGTTTTTGTCAATTCATTTTTTTTTCACTTATCAGTTTTTCTTTTCATTATTTGCTGTGTAAAATGATGAACGAATAATTTGTTGAATTGCTGGTGTCTTTTCCATTTTTTTTCTTCTTCTTTTTACTATGTATGCAATCGAGTTTTGAGTAAACCATCTAAAATATTCAATAATTTCGATTTAATCGTGATATATGAGTGTGATTTGCATGTATAACATTATTAAACAAATCATCAAAATTTTGAAAAAAGTACAGTCTGAGCTAGATTCGAACCCACAACATTCAGTTCCGAAGTCAAGCACATCATCATTGAGGCTAGCACGGCTATGATACGTATACGTTTCTACGTAATACACGTATGTGTTGTTCCTGAATTTAAAGTCCATATATTTGACTTCGGAAATCAGCAACTGCCGAAGAAACCTCACTGAATATTTAAATGTCGCAGGTTCATATTGCTAGGCTATATTCAATATTACCAGTTCATACTTTTATTGTTGTATACATTTTTCCTATAATATACATGTAACATAATCTTACACTGCTCCCTATGTTATCAATGTCAATAATGTGTTGGTTGCTTCTAGTTTATGCACTACTTGCAAGTAATACACTGTCTCTAAGCTAAAGTTATCTGCTGTTATTGTATACTCTTATACTTAGCATTGTTTACATTTTGATATTGACTAAATTCAGCAGAAAGCATTCACTGGTAGTGTTGCATAATCGGCTGCTTTGGCAAATAATCTTTTCCAATTACATAAGCATTACTTTTATTTTTTGAATTTGTATGAATCTTTGTATTTCAACTTATGCATTCATATATTCTCTAATATATTTGTATAAATTCCAGTACTGCGCTTATCGTTGAATAAATTTATTCTTATATAAGAAAACAATTTGTAATATTAACACCGCTTCTATTGTATAATCAACGTATTATGAATACACTGCCCCTTTTTATTTGAATACGTTAAGAATGATATATACAATGATTTTATTCACTCCTTTGTAATGAATCCTACGCTTACTGTAACCATTTAAACTATTGTTAAAACTTCTTATGTCATACACTGACTTTAATATATACTGCACGCATTGTACACTGCTTATAATGTAAACACCTTTCAAACATATTTTAATGCATACATTCCTTTCTTTAAATACAATCCTTTTAACGTACTGTTTCTTCAAATAAACTGCTTCTAGTATTCACACATATTAAAATTCATACAATTACCAAGACGTACACAATCGGATGCAAAGACTTTACTTATTTGAACATTTGTTTTATTTGAACACAGTACTATAGATGTTACGACCATTGTATATATTGCTGCGAAAAACAAAATACGCTGATACTTTTGCGTACACTGTTTATTCTTGTATACCGAACTGCTCCTATCTTAAATATTTATACTCATGTTTCTATTGCGATCTTTTAACTATTACTCGGTTCCATTTTTATGAATCCAGCTTCTAATAAATGCACATTTATTTTCACTTTATACACTGCTCCGCTTGTAAAACATATACTTCTGTATTCACATTTTAAGTACTCTTATCTTATTTGGTCCTACCAATTCATCAATCATGGCAGGCTCAAGCGTTAAGTAGTTAAAAAAGTAGTAGTACTATGAGCTCCTCAATTAGTCTACAGTCTCTTCTCTGCAAACCATGGTCGGGTCTGATATCTTTTTTTTCTTCTGATTATTTTCCTGGCCTGCTCCACATTTCCTTTAATCAGTCTTGCTTGGGAACAACATTCTGAAACAAAGCATTGTGGCCCAGGTGTTTAAATTATCATGCCTAGTAAAGGGCTTAAAACAGATGCAAATGCTTGAATCGGAAGCACTTTATATCCTGTCGGGAATGCATCGGGACATGTTTACCTTTTAAAATACATTTGTTATACATTTTAAATATTCGGACTGCTTTTCAAAATTATTTTGAGCCAATTCCTGAAGTGTTCTGACGAAGTAAATGGTGGGTTCTAACGGCAGTCTTACAAAGCCGTTAGAATTAATGTAAAATTTTTAATTACCCCCCCCCCCTAATGTGGCGCAAATTTAAAAAAAAATCCATTTTGGTTGTTTCTGCTTAAGTCCTTCGGATTCCGAACAAGTGTGAAGGGGGCTTTACAAATTTATTTTTTTAAATCATGTTTGATGATTTAATTTTAGCTTATAAACTTGAGAAATTCCTATAAAAATAATCAACAATAAATCTCATCACGTAAGTAATGACCAGATTTATTTTCTGCCTATTTAGTAATGACTAGAAAAAGTCCTGCTTAATCTCTCTTTTTTACTGTACTGTCGGGTTTTGTCTGAGTTATATTATGTCCAAGTGTCAAACTATAGGATAGGGACCGCGGGTTTCACACAAGTAAACCGGCTTTAGTGGCACTGGGCTGTAAAGCCGAGGGTTGTGGGTTCGAGAATCTTATGCACTGGAGCCAGATATTGTCTCCATCTTGAATGACGGACAATGTCTTTTTGATGGGAATGCTAAAGTGTCAGTACTGTCAGAATCCCGTTAAGGAGTTGTTAGGCGAACTGCATAAAATGGCGTTAAATGATTCAAATAAAATAAACTAAGTTTTACACATGAAATGAAGAACATGAAATTAAAAAAGGATCATTGAGGTCACATGCTTAAAGGTGTATGCTTTTAATTTCACAGGGGAGGATAATAGTTTCATCAGTGGAAAATAGACTAATTAATGAAAACTTTAAATTAATGTGATCAATTGTCCATGAAGTTTTTATTGCGGCCTGCATAACAGAATTAAACGATTCTACGGGAATGACAAACGAATTAAAAAAATAGCAGATCTCAAATATAAAACAGCGCCTTCCTTCCAAGCATTTGCATAAATACATCATAAATTCGAAAGATGAATTGAATATGTTTCAAAATAATAGGACTCATGTAGATAAAATAGGAAAATAATACCGATTTCGATGATTGAAACACTCTTTTAACGTGGCTGTGAGGCTAGTCGAGATTCCCCGAGAGAGTAGACGTATTTTATCGAGTAATACAAAGAACCCACTATACCAAACGGTGTTCTCCAGAAATGTTACTTTAAGATTTATTCAATGTCGATAGATTCAACATAAAATTGTCGCAAACTGTTTATTTAATCTTAAAACAACAAAAAAATGAATTACTGGATAACCGTGATTCTCTGTGTACATAGAGTTTTTAAGTAACGTCGCTAAATCCGACACAAAATCAGCTCGATCTTTTAGTAATCTTATTTTTAAATGTTGTGATTTTTTTTCGTTTTCTTGTTAAAATGTATACATTTAATTTGATTTCTTTTTCCTCCATCCGAACCAACATGTTTTCGAGCATTTTGCTTAAATCAAATTGTATTTCCTATCCCTGTGCAGAAAAACAAACAAACAGGGATTTGCTTCATATGCGTTGTGCGTTTTGTTAATGAGATTTGATCTTTTATGTCTGTTTAAAGTGAATACTGTACAGGGTGTCAGGGTATTTTGAGGTATGTTTCGGATGAAAACTAACTCTGAACATATAATGGTCATTAACCCTGAAGTAGAGAAATCAGTCATACGCCAGACAAATAAAAATCTGAAACAGACTGAAGTTACAGGAAAGAGACACGCAAGCTGAATGGCTTCTTAAATATATATGACGATACGTAAAGTAGAAATAAACGGATATCACGCAGAAAAGAAAATCATATACTTGTAGTCTACTTACTGATGTCAAAAGTTGTGTTAAATATCGTCAGGTAAAGTGTTTTTAAAAATAAAGACATATACTAGAAGATTGTCTTTTATCAACGGATGATAGTAAGTTCTATGAGGACGTATTAATGAACATTCAGCATTTTCAGACTGAATCAGTATTAAGCAAATTACTTATGTTATGCTTAATCTTTCCTAAAATGAAATAGATCAGAGTCACATGTTTGTCTTCAGTAGACTAGACTTTACACATTACATCACACTTAACAAACAGTGTTCCAACTATTCACATACTTATCAGTAAGGTGCATTGGTACCGTCTATACCTCTTTGGCATTTATACAATCGCTCTCTAATCCACAAGTGTGTGCGTTCTAATATATTGTCACAGACCTTACAATCCATTTCATGTAAAAAATTGTATCGCCTATGATTTCATACAGGAATTTATATCAAATCTATATTATTTTATTCTATTTCATGACATTTTCGCCTACAAGACACTGATATTCGTATTATAGCACACAGATTCAATTCGATTATGCTAACAAGAAACTTAAGCAAATGAGCTTAATTGGAATTTTCACAAATTGATGTGTTATGTCAATGTATCGAAAACACAACGTTTTTGTCCAATTAATGAGGTTAAAAAATCAATAAATCGAATACAAATTTCATTATAGACCTAGATACATTGTATAGCAGCAGGTCAAAACTTAACACAAATGTATTATTACGTTAATATTAATACAGCAGAAATTGCCCTGGAGTTTATTCGTTTATTCAATGACGATGAGTCGATTTTTCAGTCACTTTCTTTTGCGCTGCCAGTTTGGTTGGGTACAAACAGGGAAGATTTCCCGTATGCTATCGCTCTTAAATCAATCTAGGTTGTTACTGAAGTATAAGCACTGTTAAATATTTAGTTAGAATCGTTTTTAAATGCGTTGACTAGAAAGTAAAAAGTATAAATATATGCTTTTTTAAACTTCAAAGATAAAAACAGAAATATATTAAGTTCGAGAATATGACCATAGAAATTTTACCTAAAAATAATTATGATCAATACAACTATTCTTTGTACAATTTATTTTTGTCAGAATGAGCAATGCATGTTTCAATAATGGTCGTATATAAATTGTTTTTTTGTTCAGTTTATATTTGGTAAACAAATAAATGTTGACATTAAACAATGTCTACAGATATCTTATCTAGAATATTCAAACACCACAATGAAAAATCAATAGATATACCTTCCTTATATGTTGCATTTGGTATAAACATGTTGATATTTTATATGTTAAAACATTACCTTTAATATAAGCCGTAAATGTTGTAGACAATGATATTTCATATACATAATTAATGAACAAATATTGCCTATTTTGGCTCAGAACAATTAACATCCATTTGCTTTGTGGTCTGGTGTGGCCTTTTGATGATCGACTCGATCACAGGAATAAACAGCTTTCAAATACTGGGAGTTTTGATTTCATCTAGATTCAAAAAAGTCCAGGATTGTTCATATGTCAGACTATTGAATCTATTCATTATGCATATTGCAATATCTAACACAATGTTTGTAATTGTTATTATGATATCCTGGATGCCTCTCTATATATTATTTCCAACCAAATGTGTTTTATTTTTAAAATTAAGGAATAGAGATTGGGCATCCCCAGCGACTTGAAACCCTGGCCATAACCTTCTGAAACTAGATTGTCAAAATCTATTTTATATCGTTTAAACATACACTTTTTAAAGTAGATTTTAAGACAATACCCGGATGTTATGCCATTGAGCTTCTCTATATGTTTAGATTTATTTTTTTCATATCAATCATAAACCATCTACTTAAATGATTAATATGCTTGTGAAGTTTTACGAGCAGTCAGTCACATCGAGACTGTGTCTACTAAAAACTAACCCAATGCTGCAACATTGTTATATCGCGCTGTATACATTTGGCCTGATACCACACCAAGTCACGTTATTATGAGAATAAAAAATCAACAATTACTTCTTTGTAAAGAATTTTCATACAAAAGTGTAAAAAACAAGAGACACTTAAATTTTGGGAACATTCTTTATTTTACACAATAGAGTAGGTAGGTAAATGCTTTTAAAAACGGAAATTTAACTAAAATTTATCATTTATAATATCATTTGCTTAAAATCTGAAGATAATTTTATTTATTCTTGTTTATGTTATTTATCTTAGTTATATATTTCTTCATGCTTAAGGTATTCATATGTTCTGTGCAGGTAGATCTAGAAAAATGAATTATATTCACCGGTAATAAATATAAGAGGTGTGTCCAAAAATCCGTAAACAAACATTTTGCTAAGAAAAATAGCGTCATAATAACCACATTTTATCTAAAATTTCTTATACTCATGATTTACAAATCTCTGGACAAATCTCAATGGAATATCCTGAACAGCGAATAGTATTCACTCGGGTTTTATCCATATATCTGACGTTGGCGGCAAAGTTCATAAAAGAATAAAAAAATGTTATCACTGTCATGAAAAACAATAGATAATTACACGAAATACAGTACCATTGAAGATATTAATATATCTGCTTACTCTATCAGTAATTTCACTTCCTTAAATTCTTAAGGCATTTGCTTACTGCATACAATGACAACGGTCGTTTTCATAGCGCACATGTTATTGTATTACCGTAGAATCATGAAGTTGTTTGATGCAGAGAAACGGTGGATTTTCATCAGACTGTGCTATCATATGACAAAACACCAAAGAACACCTTGAAATTCATGCAGACAACAACTAGACAGTCGTCGGTTTGTGGTTCACTAGTATACATGTGCACAAGTATTATTCGAATGGATGATCATATGCGAATGGTTGCGTCAACTCAAAAGTGAAAGAGCTCATAGTGAAAGACCGTCACATCAGTATTCACCATTTTACTGATCGGCTCAAAATAAGTAGATAAACTGAAAGTTACAAACTAAAAGAGAATTTGAGTATGAACAGGGTATGCGCTGGATTGGTTTTCCGACTTCTGTTCGAAGAAAATAAAATCCAAAGTGTCTATACCTCTCGTAACTTTATCGTTATTTTGATGTTGCCGTCGCAACGCCATTTAAAATGCGTCGCACATCTGACAGTGGTTTGTTTGTACTGTCATTGTTTTTATAAAGTTGAACGTAAACTCGCAATATTTTGTGTAATGTTCTTATAAAGTATAATAATTACGGAGATATATTTCTTTTACAAATACATGACTTATTTTTATTCTAGTGTAGGTGTCCACGAACTTTTTGGACTCACCTCGTATAATAAAAACCGAGAAGGATTTTATTGTTTATATTTTAGTTGTGCGTTTTATCTTTTTTTTTCATCTTGTTCGTTTTATCATAAAACTCATTTTCTTTCATAAAACTTAACAGAGCCTTTTATATCGCTGGTCAATTAAGTGTGGATTAATTCAATTAAGTAATTAATCCTTTTAAGACCTGTTTAAAGTACAAAGCCAATCAATTATTGAATATTAGAACTTAATACTCTTAAACCAAGAAAGTAAGAAACGACACTGTAGAGACGCTGCAATAAAACGCCCCTCTACATACGTCACCAGCCCTGCGTTCAGTTAACCATAACGCTCGCAACTGTAACAATTTGGTCCCCAGCTTACACTCTTTACGCTACGATACCACAGGGATACAAATGCTAACGTTATGGACTTTTAACTGCAACTGAACACGTGGCCGGTTTACCACCAATATCCGCGCCATGTTTTTTTTTGTCCGAAAGGTAATATATTTGTATTAACACTGATCAACCCTGTACACAAGTCTGTCAGTACGAATATATTTTGTTTAAAAAAAAATGGGTCTTATAGGAACTGTTTTATATCTGCATTAACGTTGTAACAAATATAATAATTTGGCTTAGAAAACAACGAATTTCACAATGCAACAGGGCTATCTAATTAAGAAGGTCTAGATTATTACATTTAACTAATTGGAATTGATCATCATTGTTTGATTGTTCTTTATGAATAATGAATCAATGCTTTTCGTAAATGTTAAACATGTATTACATATACAATGTATATGAATTTTATTTGCAAGTATCAAAATACCTAATGGTGACAGACGTACATATACATATGTTACCATCCTATACCAAAGATATACATCAAGTGTAGCCTTTACTATACGTACTTACTATACTTTTATTATGATACATAATGCACAGTTATTTAAAAAAAAAATGGAAATGGAAATCAGCTACTTAAATCAAGAAGTCGGGCTAAAATATATGATATATATATTGAACTATGACCAAGAAATTAATAACTGCTATCTTAATTAGCTTTTAAAAATTTTAAGAAATAAGTAAAAAAATTTTCAAAATTCTTTGTGAAACCCTACAAATCAGGACAATTTCCTGGATGTGATCTTTTTTAATTATCTCATGTAAGAGGTGTAAAAACCGTCCTAGATGAATGGTTTCAAATGGGGTAACCTTACTCTAGCGAAAAATATTACCATAGAAAGGATGTTACCCGTCTCCTGCAAAAGTAGGTGAATATGATTTATTTTTATGTAGCTTGGTGCTTAAGGGTTTTAATATGCTAGAAATACATGCTTTTCTTGCATGCACTTTAGATGTTTGGAAAAAAGGAAAACAATCTACATTTTCCTAAATGCAAGTTTCATTTTCATCATATCCACCCACTGAGATTTTAAGTGTCAAGAAAACATGTCATTGTTTATTCAATAATAACAAGTCACTTTAAGTGTATGCAAATGAATAAATAAGTTGAGAGTGTTTTGTTACAAGGTTATTGAAACACACATACACACACACAAACATACACACACACACACACACACATACAAGTAACACAACACCAAATAATGCAGGATTGAGCAGATAATGTATAACTGAACAGGGCATCTGACTGATAAATTTTCCGTCTAAATTGTAGTCACTCTCTGGCCCAAGCCCTCGGGCAATAGTCATATAACTTGGGCAATTATCAATCCGATGGCCTGCCCAGAATTTTTTTATTCTATAAATGGGACAATGCGTTATTTATTGTATTTATGTTGTATTTATGGAAATTACAGATAATGTATTCATTAATTTGCATTAAAAGGTAAAATATAAAAAAATGCGAACATATATTGAACTTGAATATTTGTTCAATGCTTGTATATAACAGTTTCCCTAAAAAAACTTATTGTAAATTTTTTATTAAATTTATAAATTATATACATAAAACAATTTTATGATTAAACTCTAAATTAAAAAAAATGATAATGATTTTACACGATCTCTTTCATAAAATTATTCAGATTTATTTTCTTGATAAACAAGATCGGTTATTCATGTCTTATGAAAACTGGCAAGCATTGTATCATTCATTTTTATCCACATGATATAATCTATTCAAATAATGCAGGATTGTACTTGTAAACGATGAAGCTAAAACTGTCTTTCCTCATTAGTTTCTCGGTATTGAAAAACAAGGTGCCATTGTATCTGTTCTAGAAATTTAAACCGAAATGAATGCATGCTATTTACTTTCGTGGCACAACTAAAATACAATGCTTTCATTTTAAGCAAATTATCAAATTTACATTTTGCGTGATGTGAAGTCATGAGAAGCTGTAGACGAACATGTTTTCATATCACGCACATCCTGTTTATCAGTATTATTCTTTAATATTGTATGGTAGCAAGTAACGGTCACTATGAAATTCTGTGTGATTCTATTATAATTGATCATTAATAGCAGATAATATTGAAACATAAATAAAGGATTTCTTTTTCTCTGTACTAAATGTCTCCAATAGTAATTTATCGTATTTGATAATTGACTTTGCTTTTAGGGTTGCGAATGTTTTGTTATTTCCCAATTACGCTATTGTTCAAACGTTTTTCTTTTAACTATATATTTTTTTGACCTATCAAGTACCCATTTGATATGGAATCTATATATGTTTAAATAACCCAGAAAAGTCTTTAATACCATAATACCAGACTCTGTTTCTGTACGAATTTCTTTGGGTACCTAATTTCCAATTATTTCCGGATTCATACTATCATTTTCGAAGCTAAATAAGATAAACTTATATAAACGAGACGGATGTTATACTGATGCTTAGTGCCGACAAGTGACTGAACGAGTTGCTCACTATCTTTATAATGAGAATACGTGACTTATCTTAACTTCCTGATGAATTGCAGATTATATATTTAAGCTTAAAGACCGACATATCCCACCATATTGTTAACTCAAATGACATGTTCCGAAAATCTGCCTCATTCCTTCGGTTATAAAGGCATGCCTAATAGAAAAGCTGTTCAGATTTCAGTCATGGCTCTTGTCTGTTTGATTTCGTTTGCGATGTCTGTATTCGTGGGTTGTGTAGTAATGGAGCCTACTTGCTCTAAGTTCGATTACGAGGAGAAGCTGTTACATAAGATGATTAAAATGGAAATGGAGTGGCAAACACTCCAAACAAGTGTAAAAACTGCACTTGGAGAAATGAATGCAGAACAGTCGAAAGTGAAACAGGATGTAAGTGGCGCGGTGGAAGTTGCGAATAAGTTGTTCGAAAATACAGAGGCTGAGCACAATAAAATTGTAAAAATGGAAGAAATACATAAGACCGAGACTCTGGATATTATTCGAGCACAAGAAGATCGGCTAGATGAACTGCATCGCACTCTGCTTGACTTTATGCAACAGATGAATCAGAATATGTCAGGTACAATGACTTATTTCATTAGACATCGCAATATGATTAAATTGGTTTCTGAAAATAATAACATGTTTAAATAAAGGCGTTCACTGGTTCCTATATGATTTAAAAAAAATGTTTGTCATTAAAATGATTTAAAGTATCTTTTTTTTCTCTTTTTAATTTGATATTTTGATAAAATCATACTGACTCTCAAATAATATATATTAACTTCAGCAAAACTCTTTTGTTAAGGCTAATATTTCTAAATGTATATATTACACATATTATTATCATATTATGAGCGTATACATAGATGTATGTTTGTTATAAATGTTTTTTGTAAAATAAATTAAAAACGGTTCGAGGAAGGAAACTATAAAGACCCGCATTACAAAAACAAACTCTGTGAACATGATTTTGTAAAATTTCTTATCACGCTTCATGTAAATTATTTTCGTTTATTCAAGATAATTTTGTGTATTATTTTATCTGTAGATCTTGCCAAGACTCCGATAGTTGCTTTCAATGCCTACAATGTAAAATATCTTAAAGCTGCTGACGGCGACATCATTGTCTTCACAAACAACCTGCTGAATGAAGGGGGAGCCTATAACAACTTCACAGGGATATTCACAGCACCCGTTTCCGGCCTGTATTTATTCACTGTCCAGCGGTGTACCCGCTCTTCATATAGCACCACCGTCAAAATCTTGGTAGCGGGAAAAGAATACGGACGGCTTTTTGTACATGATAATGGTGGTTCAGCCCCCTGTAATGCGGCACAGGCGGTAGCGTTCATGCATCCTGGGGAAACTGCTCGTGTGTTCAAAATTTATGGTGGTAACGCTACTCCGCCTCTGTTTTCAGACGCCAATCGTGAAATGTTCTTCACTGGATTGTTGTTACACAGGGGAATTCCCCCCACTGTATGAACAAAAAGAAACTTGTATTACTGACTCAATAAGAACTATTGTATTTTAGGTTTTGTGTCTAAAGTTAGGGTCACTGTGTTAGAATAGGTCAATCAATCAGTCATTGACTGGTTCTTATTTTCAGCATTTTTATCTCTTATATTCTTGACAAATAGGAGACACGAGTTAAAAATATAGAGTGGATCAGTTGTATAACCAATGTAATTGAAAATGTTAGCACGTAATTTTTAGCGACGTAACTACATCGGTGGTGTTGCTATGTATAAACGTAAGCCTTTAACTGTTTATCAATTTTAATATTAAAAAAATCAATACGTATATGCCACCTATACCGACTTTTGGTTACTGATAATCCTTGTTTATTTAACACAAAGTCAAAGTGTTATTGCAATATTTAATGCGTTCATTTGGTAGTTAGGAATAGTTCTATGTAATATATATAATATTTTGATAATTTGGACATGATTGTAAATATTCTTTCAAGATCTTTAAACTGTTATTCTTTTTCAAATCTCGACACCTCGCTCAGTTTATTGGTTTATACACGGACACGTGTATATAAATATACGATTAACGTAGTGATTAAGCATCAATAAGGGCCACAGCGGATAGTAATTTTATCTACTGAGATATGAAATAAAAACCTGCCTTGGACATTTTTTTTCAATTAGTATACCCTGTACAGCAATAGTTTATGATGAAATTTCTCATATGAAAAGAAAGTTTTTTTTCCAAAATAATTATCATTATTAGTATTAATGAGAAAAAATGCATTTTGGAGTCACTTGAAATCGTTACAACTAATGATTTCAAGTTGCTCCCGGGGTGGGAGGGGACATATAAAAACGGCGTGGGGGAGCTGCACTAGCTCATATGAATTCGATTTTTTCCCGACGTAAAGAGAGTGGGGGGTAATTTGAAAATGTTTTTAAAGTTCCCGCAGGAGAAACGTTAAATCAATAAAACGACACGGTTCAGAAAGAACTGCCCAACTTTGCGGTTGGAGCCAGTGCTGAAAAGTTTGCAATTGAATAAAACTCGTAAACATTATTCATCATTCATTTTTTTTTAAATACGACATTAGCTACAGTTGCATTACCGGTGATAGTGTAAAATTTACTCGCGCGTGATAATAGAAACTGTCGCGATCGTCTTA
>CM037791.1:20697207-20744883 GCA_021229015.1 Solen grandis
TTTTCTATGTTTGTTATGTTTTTTGGTTCGGTTTTTTTCCAACAAGTGATTTTGCCAGTTTCTGTATGTTGATATCTTGTTTGCATGATTGTTTTGGTTTTTGTATAGGTATTGGGGCAATAGTTGGTGTAATTCCGGCCTTGGTTTGTTGTTCGTTATATTTTCTTTGAATTTCTGTGTTTTTTCTATTGATGTTATTTATATAGTTAATGTAGGCTTTGCATCCTTTATATGCAGCGCTGTGGTTACCCTTACAGTTTGCACATTGTTTTTTATTTCTTTGAGTGCACTGTTGGTGTGAGTGGGGTCCCGCACAATGAGGACATGTGGTTTTGCCGCCACATACTGAGAAATGGTGACCAAATTTCTGGCAATTATTGCATCTTAATGTCTGCATGTGTGCAGGTTTAACTTCTAGGTTTTGGATTTTTAGTGGAGCTATTTCACTGTTGAATGTTATTGCTGATTTTCCATTTTTAGGTTTTCCTACATGTGCTATTTGGTTGGAATTTAGTGATTCTTTAGTGATGTTGTCAATATTCGCATTTTGTGGAATTGTGATGATTCCTTTGGCTTTGACTGTATTTTCCTGTTCAATTTTTAGGTCAAGTTCTCTATATTGAAAATTTTTTGCTTGTGGTAGTTGGTCATTGCGAATTCTGAATCTCATTTTGCGCCCTTAACTTGCAAGTGGTCTGATTAAATGTGGGCCAATAGATTTGATGAGCTTGTCAGCAATGTGCTGTCTGAGATTCTGTGTCACAGTGATTGTAGATATTATGGCCACAGTTATTGTGATCCATAGCGGCTGTAGTGTGTTTTTAGCTCACATGAGCACAACGTGCTCAAGGTGAGCTTTTCTGATCGCCTTTTGTCCGGCGTCCGTCGTCCGTGCGTCAGTGCGTCCGGCGTCAACAATTGCTTCAAACAACATCTCCTCCTAAACGGCTTGGCCAATTTGAAAAATATTTTGCAGGAATGTTCCTTGGATGAAGCTCTACTAAAGTTGTATAAATGGTTCTGGTCCATCGCATAATTAGGTCACAGGAGCTAAAAATAGATTTTAAAAATGAAAATTTAAAAAATCTTCTTCTCTGAAACCACAAGGCCTAGCCTTTTGATTTTTGGTATGTAGCATGATCTTATGACTCTCTACCAGGATTGTACAAATTATGACCCTGGGGTCAAAATTGGCCCCGCCCCAGGGGTCACTTGATTTCACATAGGCTAATATAGGAAAAACTTGAACAAATCTTCTTCTCCGAAACCACAAGGCCTAACCTTTTGATTTTTGGTATGTAGCATCATCTTATGGGCCACTACCAAGATTGTACAAATCATAGCCCTATGGTGATAAATGACCCCGCACCAGGGGTCACTTGTTTTACATAGAGTTATATAGAAAAATCTTAAAAAATCTTCTTCTATGAATCCATAAGGCCTAGAGCTTAGATATTTGGTATGTAGCATCATCTTATGGGCACTACCAAGATTGTACAAATCATAGCCCTATGGTGATAAATGACCCCGCACCAGGGGTCACTTGTTTTACATAGAGTTATATAGGAAAATCTTAAAAAATCTTCTTCAATAATGCATAAGGCTTAGAGCTTAGATATTTGGTATGAAGCATCATCTTATGGGCCACTACCAAGATTGTACAAATCATAGCCCTATGGTGATAAATGACCCCGCACCAGGGGTCACTTGTTTTACATAGAGTTATATAGGAAAATCTTAAAAAATCTTCTATGAATCATAAGGCCTAGAGCTAGATTTTGGTATGTAGCATCATCTACCAAGATTGTACAAATCATAGCCCTATGGTGATAAATGACCCCGCATCAGGGGTCACTTGTTTTACACAGAGTTATATAGGAAAATCTTAAAAAATCTTCTTCTATGAATCAATAAGGCCTAGAGCTAAGATTTTTGGTATGTAGTAGCATCTAATGGTTCATTACAAAGATTTTCAAAGTCTTGGCCCTACGGTGATAAATGACCCTGCGCCCAAGTCTTTTCTGAAACCATATGGCCCATTGCTTAGATATTTGGTGTGTAGTATTGTCAGGGGTAAAATGTTTTAGATTAAGTTATATCAGAATCCTTGTCTGTTTAAAAACCTTGACATCAGTTGAAGCAATGGTACTCAGGTGAGCGATTCAGGGCCATCATGGCCCTCTTGTCTTACAAAGTATGTTTAATATAGTGCATGCTGCAACAGGTTTATGTGGGCCCCTTTCTGACTGTGTCAGTGTTCTAGTTATGAAGTCACCCTTCATTTTTCTACCAGTTACTGAGTATTTTGAAACAGAAGCATTAAGTAAGAATAAGTTATATATGATCAGTGATGATGAGATCAGATCCAGTCCCAGTAGGTTGCCTGTACAGGGAAACAGCATAGAGATTGACAATTAAGGAAATATAGAGGGGTCATGTGATCAGAGCTTCCTATTTTGGAACAGTGACTACGTCATTAATGTACATCATAAGAAGAAGCATTTTGCTGGTATTGATAGATGTGTCAATGACAGAAAACATTGGAGTGCCAGAACAGTGAAGTAATATTGTCACTAAGGTGATTCCTTGGCCACAGTAGGTGAGGTATTGACAATATGGCAATACCAGCAGGTCACTGATTATCCTGATTGGAGAATGACCAGTGGGTGTCACATTCACTGATGGATGGAGCCTTCAAGTGCCTAATAGCAATCTGGATGTATTTTTGTCACTGATTGTGAGGAAATGAACATATTTTTTTTCTTTGTCGGAAATAGACAAAGCTATTGTTAGATTGTTATGTGACACAAATGGTGTAGTATTTGATGTTAATTGAAATGGTAGTGAACAATGTTACTCAGTCTTATAGATCTACTCGAAATGGCTGGACTAAATTATTTGACCAAATTGATTGTCATATGCCCTAAAATAGCAAAAAAAAATTTCAGATATTGCAAAAACTTCTCTCCCTACTTGAATAGAATACTGTCAGACAGAAAATACAAAAAATACAAAATAAACACCCCCCCACCCCACCCCCACCCCTGCCAAAAAAAAAAATCATATATAGAAATAAAATAAAATTTGAATAGCTTTGAAAAAAGGAACTGTAGTTAAATGCTCAACCTCAAGATATAGCCTTTGAATTCAGTGGAGATTTGAGGAAGATATTTAAGATAGAAATGGGATCATAATCTGCAGTTGTAGGAGCCTGCTGTAAGTAGAGGTGACACATAGGGATCACTTTTCCATTGTCTGTCTGTTTGGCCATCCATCTGTCTGTCTGTCTATCACACTTCAGCAGAAGACACACATGTTCCAAAGAACACTCTTGTTTTATCCTCCTGCTTCACAGAGATGGGAGCCATAACAGGATTATGTTCAGTCCTATCTCGTCCTTTCCATCACATTACATGTCAGCAAGTGGGAACCAGCAGTATCAATCACTTCTAGTGATAGATCTAGTCAATTAAATTAGGATTCAAGCATTGAGCTCATGATTATAAAATGTAATGAAATCTAGCTAGATTTAATCTATTATTTAGTTGAATATTATTTGACATCTCTTTTTTTGGTTTTGCATTAACCGAACTGCCCTTTATTTAAATGTGCTCTTATTACATATTATATTTTAAATTAGTATTAATTGTCAAACTTCTGCATTAAAGGTCCATAATGACAGATAGGACAGGTGGATTTTAATGTCTGAAACTTGTGCAACAGATGTTATATGATAGAATTTAACCCTTTCCCTCATAGAGGAAACCATGAAAAGACCTATGCGAACAGCATAAAACCAGATCAGCCTGCGAGTAACTCGCAGGCTGATCAGGTTTTATGCTGTTCGCTGCTCCTCAGTGGTCTGGAAATGAGGATTTTATAATTAAATTTGATAAGGTTTAACTGTGGTTTTCTGCAGATCAGGCTTTATGTGGTACCTACTGAGTGCGTCAAAATGAGTCTATATGAGGGAAAGGGTTAATTTCATTTATAGTAACATTAAATCATACTTATCTCTACCACCTTGGCAAACAGAGCAAGCCATGATCAGACATCTGAAAGTCCGGGTCTCCAACAATAGTGTAGATCAGATTCTACACAGTCAACATAGAATTGAAAAAATCAATTGTTTCATATATCATTCAAATTCCAGTAAATTATCGTCTATTAAATAATTAATTTGTTCATGAATATTCATGTGAAATAGGGTTTAAATTTCTACCATTTGTTTATAATTTAGACAAGAATATAAATAATATCTGACAAATGTATGAGTATTAATTAAGAAATGTACATTATCTCATTAATATTCATATACATTGTAGTAATTTCTGACTTGAAAAATTCAGATATACTGTCCCAGGTGGCAGGTTGATTAGTGTCTGAAAGTGGGTTTGATTCCAGGCCACAACATGTCAAAGTCATTAAAAATGGTACCAATATAGCTCCCTTGCTTGGCACTCAGCATATAAAGGTAGTTCCAGGACTGGTTAGCCTGGTGTCAGAATAATATGACTGGGTGTGCATGTACAGTTATGTGTGTGGCATTGAACTTTGACCTTCACCATATCCAAGTGATCTACTTTTGTATTTTTAAGCCACTTCCTTCAAATTTGACCCAAACATACTGTTTGATGTCTGTATGGATAATGTATTCAGTATAATTATGCTACAATATATTAACTTGTACAGACAAGGAAGGCAGTGTTCTCAGGTGAGCGATTTAGGGCCATCATGGCCCTCTTGTTTTGATTTGGTGTCGTGGTTGCGTGCTCTGTGTTTAGATTTTCAGGGTGGGGGATGGGTGATGTTGGATTAGCTGTGATGTTTCCTTTTTGGTTTGGATTTGTCGGGGTGGAGGTTAATCCTGCCGCTACTTGAGAGTATGAGGGTTTTGGGGAGGGGGTGGTTTTTTCTTGTACGATTTCAGTAACAAGTGTCCTAACTGGAGTAGCAAAGAGTATTGATTGATCTTCTTCCTCAGACTGGTAACTTTCGTCTATTATCAATCTTTTGCTGATGGGAGAACCATCACTACTTAGGCTGCTGTCGGTAAGAGCAGATCTGTTTCTCTTATTAGCCATTTTTGGTTTGAGTTGTTTTTGACTAGGAGGGGTGAATAGGTTAAGATTTGGTCAGATAAGTACAGTTTTATTGGTATTTCTGGTGTTTTTACACTGGAAACTGGGTTCGACTCCCAGGAGACTGTCTTGACCTAATTTTAACCTAATTTAGTCTAAATTGACCTACTTTTGGGTTTAGATTTCGGGATGTTTTTCTTGTTATAGCAAGTGACCTACTTTCTGATTTTGATATAACAGTTTTAATTGGACGTTGGTAAATTACAACTGTCCTATCTGGTGGTTTGTTATTGTACTGTATTTGGTTTTTCTTAGATAATTGAGCAAGTTTTGTTTATGAATTATGAAATTTGATAGCTATTAATATGAGTGATGCTTATGAGTAGGGTAAAAAGTGGTTTAAATATGGAATGTGATGGGAATTTTTGAGAAAAGAAATTTATTCACAATACATAAACGGAAAATAAGCTGAGAAACAGAGTGGAGATGAGAAAATGGAAAAATGTGATAGAAATTAAGAAAGGAATAAGAGACTGAGAGAGTATAAGAATGAGAAAAATAATAAGTATAAGAATAAGAAAAGAAACCTTGGCTTGTTCTTGTTCCCCACAGTGGAATAACACAGAGTACACAAGGTGCACAGAGGAAAAAGGTCCAGATTTTTAAGATTTACAGTCCAGATAGATAACACAATAGCACAATAGAACACAATAAAACACAAGAGCACAGATAGACACAAAGACACAACTATGACACGGCGAATCCTGCTAACTGCTAACTATATCCTCCAATCCTACTAACTCCAAACAACTTTACAGATCAACCAATTTAATAGAGAGAGGCTCTAAAAGCACGTCTGCCCTGATCAAATGATCAATCGAAAGTGAGTCCTGACGGTGGTTGGAGTGCTGTTCCCTTACTTTTTATACCCCCCCGCAACGAAGTTAGGGGGGGGTATACTGGAATCAGGTTGTCCGTCCGTCCGTCCGTCTGTCCGTCCGTCTGTAGACACAAAATTCTGCGGACTACTCCTCCTAAACTTCTGGAAGGATTTTGATGAAACTTGCTGGCAATGATCCTTAGACATTGTATTAGCGCGTTATCTATATAGCATTGAGTTACCTCCCCTATTTACCAAGTTATGCCCCTTTGATGATTTTTGCATTACGCCTAAACTACTGGAAGGATTTTAATGATACTTGCTGTCAATGATCCTTAGACATTGTAGCAGCGCGTTATCTATATAGCATTGAGTTACCTCCCCTATTTACCAAGTTATGCCCCTTTGATGATTTTTGCATTACAAACTTCTGCGGACTACTTCGCCTAAACTACTGGAAGGATTTTGATGAAACTTGCTGCCATTCATCCTTAGACATTGTAGAAGCATGTGTTAGTTATATAACATTGGATTACCTCCCTTTATTATAGTTATGCCCCTTTGATGATTTTTGCTTTACAATTTTCTGCAGACTACTCCTCCCATTGGATTACCTCCCTTTTTTATAGTTATGCCCCTTTGATGATTTTTGCTTTACAATTTTCTGCAGACTACTCCTCCTAAACTACTGGAGGGATTTCAATGAAACTTGCTGTCATTCAACCTTAGACATTGTAGTAGCGCTTTTTCTATATAACATTGGGTTACCCCCCCCCCCCCCTCCCCCCTGTTTTAAAGATATGTCCCTTTGATGGTATTTGTTTTACAATTTTCTTCCATTGATAGATTTCAGTGAATCTTAATGATATTTATCCATAGACATAGGTATATCCATAGGTATGTGTTACAAAGGATCACTAGATTTCCATGTAGTTGGCACATATGTCCTCTATATACGTATTAAGATGGAGTGTTGTATGCAAGAATTCTGATTTCATGCTCCAAAGCCATGTTTGACAAAAACACTTGCGGGGGGGTATTAGTAAGCCCTTAGGCGACAGTTCTAGTTATATTTGGATTTGCATGGCATGTATTTATCATATAGAACTTAAAGCAATTATGGGCAATGTTAATATATATATTGTTTGATTTTTTATTATGAATATATGATAGTTTTTTGGTGCCTTTTTGTAATAAATACAATTGAAATGTTTTCCATACAACAAAAGGCCTAACTCCAATTTGTTGTTGCGTAGCACCCCTAAACTATACCAAGCGCCAGATTTTGTACGGTACATTTAAAACACCAACAATTTATGAAATTTTACAAAGTTACCACAAAATCATTTTTAGACAAAAAAGATCATGTAAAATACATGTGAATGTTAACATGCAACAAAGGTCCCATCTCCATGCACTCCAAAATACATATTTCGTTTTTTTTTTTAAACTTACCACTGATCTGTTTGGAATTTTATTTTGACATGCCGTAGAAAAAATACTTATACTGTGAAAAGCATGCATATATTGATATAGTTTAAGAAAATACTCACATTATCCACCAAAATCTAGTGGTACTCAGTAATGCATCATCAGTTATGCACATGAATGACATCAATGCAACAAAGGTACTAAATCCACCTCAAGAGATAGGACCTTTGTTAATTTTTTAAAGATCGTTTTTGATTCTGAAACGAAGAATATAGGGACCAAGGGCGTTAATCTGATGGGAAAAATGTTCTTTAAATCATTACTGGACGGAAAGTTATGTCGCTTACAATTATGCTGGGTATGCTAGAGACTCGAAAAATGAAAACGTGTCCAGTTGTTTATTAATCTTAAAGATATGGTTTAACCGGACCAGTTGCATCAGAAATGACTGTAACAGGTAAAGTAGCCCTCAAGATAAATATTTATACCATTAAAGAGATGGGAATCGCTACATTCTGGTATCGGACAAAATCTATATATTGTTTGGTCCGATAAGCAAAACGAATTTTCGGAAAATGAAACATAGTAAAATATTAAACAACCTGACTGCCAAACTATATAATGTAAAAAGCAATATATTCGTTTATTTTCATACAGTTCTCTTTGTGATATCTTTGATGGTGACATACATGCAAAAGTACGAGAGAAACTTTGAACTGTACACTGCACGTGATGATCAGCAAATAGTCACACCATAACTTATCTACGTTTATTTAAAAATAGACTGGCGATATGATAACCGTATCTGTATAAATTAGGCCGAGCTGAATGTATCCACTTCATTCATACACATTTACTTGTTATTAATCTTGAAGTTAGTAAATGTAAATTAAAGAAAAGAAAACATTGTTTAGTGTATAACAATCATTGTTTTAATACATCGAATCTGCTCAAGTGCTGAAAAGGGAACCACGGCTTACCAATCGTCAGGATAAGCGAACTTTCCGTAAGTTAAAAAAATAAATACAATTTATCTCAGCAATAGCAATAGATCGGATTTTCTATTGTTGTATTGTTTGTTTTATATTTATTTATACCGTCCGCGGTGGCCGAGCGGTTAGAGCGCGCGCCTCGGGGAAGTTGGTCGTGGGTTCGATCCACGACATATACATATAGTAAAAATGGTACTTGCACAGTCCCTTTGCTTGTCGTTCAGCATATAAGGGTAGTTTCAAGACTGGTTTGCTCGGTGTCAGGATAATGTGACTGGGTGTGGTATCATTCCACATGTCTACGGCGTGATATCGCAGTAACAATGGCAGCACTGTTGGGATGCACTTATGGTCCCAGCGCACTTTGGGGAATGACCCCATAGTGCGTTACGCACTTTAAGCACGTTGGGGGTCAACTCCAAGAAAGGATCCCAAAGTGCAATGATATGTCACATACTAAAACCCACTTTTGCGTCCTTCCACGATTGATACATGAGCGACAGTTACAGACATTTTCATAATTATCATCGTTATATAAGCGTGTTTGTCATGGTCAATGTCTTAACTATCAATATTAGAATATGTATTTCAGTTGTATCGATAATTGTACCGACCGCGACATATTAAAGTTGTTAGAAATAACTGATACTGGTTACTTCCCTATTGGGAATGAGGACTAGTTTGCCTAGTGTCAGGATCATGTTACTGGGTGTGGAATCATGATCAAAGAAATTCCCACAAAGACGATCACTTAAAATGGATTATGATAAAGTTATTGACTTTGGTTGTTGAAATAATGGTTATGAAGCTGCTGCTGATGATGGTGATAATGATGGTTACACTTTTCAAGTTTTTATTTTGAATATTCCAGAAGGCCAAAGCACAAGTTGCAATTTTACAAAACGAGGGCAAACGAACTCTCACTTTATACGAGTAAATGTATATAAATACAACGATTATGAAGTTTACAAGTATTTACTACATACCTATAATATATGTTGTTCAATGAAAATAATGAATACAGAATATATCCATTTAAAATAATTAATTATTTTGTAAAAATAATTATTCAATGATATAATCAATGAAATTTTCAGAACAGTAAAAAATTTTTTTTTTTTAAAATAATTTAATATACTCGTAGACGCATGGATTCAATTCATTCCAACACACAAGATACAAAGACGTGTATTTCTTCATATAAAATACATTTAAAATGCCATTTACCTTCTAACTTGTTGCATAGGTTACGAGCAAAGGTATATTACCAGCCCATCTTCAACTTCTTACAAACATTGAAAAGATAATCCCAGTTCAGTGAAATTTAATCTAATCCATAGATATTTATAATGATGCTTGTAAAAACGGCTTAAATCATAAATATTTTTATAAAATTAGCTCTAAATCACTCAATCTCCGGCAAAATCCACAAATAAAATTGTACTTTAGTCTTTGCTTAATAAGAGATAAAACAGCTCTCCAGTATGATTATAATGTTCAAGATGATGATCATGTGGCTAAAAACGTTTTAAAAATAGAATTAAATGAACTTAATGTGTGCATAGATAAGACCAGACTCAGTTATGTCTTTATATTTCAATATATCTATAAAAGAATTGGGTCTAGTAAGAAAATAGCATCGATGTGCTGAACAAGAAGCAAATGTTTGTTTATTGATGTAAAATAAACAATACAAGCACCACTCTTTGAATCATTTCAAATTAGCAAACCAACTTATACCTCCGGCAAAAGAGCCTTGAAAACTACTTATATTCATTCGAATGCATGCATGCAGCTACTGGACCTGATTATACTATCGATGGGGTTATTTACGTGCAAGTAACTTGTGTTCAAATCTGTACAATGAATTTCATTTGATTTCTTACTTTCTCTTCTCTACTCCGGGGCCTCCGTGGGCGAGAGGGTAAAGTCGCTCACTTTAACACTCACTCAGCCACTTTTTTTTTCTTTTTTACTTTGTTTAGGGGTGGGGTGGGTGTAGTATGGTTTATACAATAACACATGAAGTTGACCCGATTTATTCTAAGAAAAGGAGTAAAGTGAACATTTAATTTACATTTAGCTATAAATCCACTAAAGTAGTATATAGTGTTATTGTTTTAGCCTTCTTCTTTGTGGGGGGTAAATCATGATATTTTGTCTATCAAACACCTACACCATTGAATGTATTAAATACTAAAAGTTGTCAGTAATAATGTTCTAAATCTTTTATCTGGAAGTTGATGAATTAATGTTTTATATGTAGATAATAAAAACACATGCGAATTTTGCAATTAACGGGGGGCTTTAGAATAATAAATTTTGTCGTCTTTGATTTTAAGATCTCGTTTTGTGATTTATTATTTATCAAATGTTTTGCTTTGTTTGCTTTTTTTAATTTGCTAACTTACCTTATCTGTTGCGGTTGTGCGCCTCGTTTTCACGTTCCACGTCCGGTTACAGTTTAAAGGGGAAAAAAATAATACAGTCGCTTCGACAGTATTTCAGTCATATAACGACGTCCAGCTAATTACAGGTGGAGGAACCCCGAATGCACGGAGGCATCCGGGTAGAACCACCGACCTTCCGCAAGCCAACTGGAAGGCTTAATCACATGAAAACCCGAAAGACCCTGCCGGGATTCGAACCCTCGCGGTGAGGGGCTGACTGAGTGTTAAAGTCAGCCACTTTACCCTCTCGGCCATGGAGATCCCCACATTGACATATTGTAGCCTAATACAAATGGTTCATGCTATCGGCTGTAAAATAACAGTTAAACGCATTGAAAATGTTGATCAAATAACGCAATGTAGTATTTTGAATGGATGTCATAAAACTGTCATTGTTTAACTTTTTATTCGAAGACAGTCTGTAATCGAAAATAATTTGAATTTGGAAAAAAAACGTTGTCGAATCACTATGGAAAATTGACGAATATATACGGAATATTCAAATAAGTTATTTTTGTAAACAATTTAACGATTTTAAGTAAAAGATTCTTTCTTATCTATGAAATTGTGGTAATGTCAACGAGTAAGAACATATTGCATCTCATTACAAATCTGTAGCACACAATTTGCTTTTCTGTCTGAAGAATATACACTGCTTTTGGATGAATAATGGACTTTTAAGTTCTTTGAAGGTTAAAAACGATTTACGTAAGTTCTAACACAAGGTTACTTGTCTAAATTTATAATATTATTTATGGTGGTTATCACTTGCAACAGAGCCATGATGTATACACATTTACATATCCTAATTTTATCTCCAAAATAAGTTACTGTAACAAATATGAAAACAATCTGAGAAAATTGTTTTCATTTTATATAAAAAAGATAATTCTGTACGTCTGATGAAAAGGAAATACTTTACATGAAGTTGAGTTTTTAAACTAACTTTTGTGACTTAAAACACATACTGACTTTTCAGTCATAACTACAACTAAACATGAGTTTCAAATGAACAAAAAATGTATCCAGCTCATATCTATTTTTATGGCTGGCTGGTTTTCATCCCTACCGTTCAAGATTTTGCAACTTTAACATGGGGGCATGCTTGACCCAATACTTATATTTACATATACATGTACATGCACAGAGTTTTATCGAAAAAATATTAAGAAGAGTTACACGTGCTGGTTAAATGTTCCTGAAACAAAGTCCTATAATTATAATGGGAGCACAATGCCTACTTTCAAGCGAAGAATTATGTTTAACAGCCGCCTTGACACGTGTTCTGATTCAAAAGTTTAATATTCGACCCTAGATTAAGAAAATAATGTGTGTGACATTTCATGGCGCAAAGTGCTGGTGCAGTACAGGAACAGTCGAGGGTGAAAGAAACTGAAATGAGCTTCCTGATTGACATGAGTAAAACTAAGTTTAAATCAGCAACATACTATGAACTTGATTGTATGACTTATTGTGCAATATGTCTACATTATTCCAATTTCAAATATACAACAGAATGACTAAGGGAAAAATACAATCATTTCTTAAATGGCCTGATCACATTTTGTATTTCGTTCAAGGTGATTGATAATAACTTTATCGCAATTCTGCCCAGACACACGTAACTTGACTGATACATATCGGCCTCTAGGCCGGGACTGTCCCCGGACTTTGGATTGTAGAGCAGGTGAAGCAGACACGTGACTAAGTAGCATGTACTATAATTAATGCGCCGATAGCACTAAGAGAACGGTTGTATGTTGCATTTGTTTGTGTATCATAGCAAATTTAATAAGCACAGATCAAATTTTCAAGCGATGCCAATAAACCAAATGTTACAAACCTCTCTTTCAAATATTCAAATACTTTTATCTATATAAATAAATGCGCTTAAATCAAATGGTACCAACTATAATGCAACAAAAGCACAAGAATATATATAAAAATAAATGTAATACATGTACCTAGTACAAATATATCCCAGGAATATTTCTTCTCTCTCTCTCTCTCCCTCTCTCACTCTCTTATATAGGTGTAGTACATAACTGCATAGTAACCTTATAAATTACACCCAGTCTTTAATCTATATATGGCATATTTATTTCATTTTATCTATATATTCTCTTATACGTACATTGATATAAGATTTAATATTAAGATAAATCCACAGCTGTATTCGAACCCGCAATAATTTTAAAAGCAAGCGGACCATTTGAGCTATTGCGGCAGTAGGTCAACTATTTAAATTCAATTACAACTGCTGAAGTTATTGGTTCAAATATATCTCTGTATGAATTGCGATCGCTCGCGCATTTACTTTTGTATTCCAGTTTATTAAACATATTATCTCCAGCATCGTTTTTTACACATTTTTATACAATTTTACTTATAAATGCAATCGCATTTAAATGAACATAACAATTATCATCACTTAGTGATAAGACAGAAAAAAAAAAGTTGAACAATATTTCTGCGTAGTAAAAAGGGGGAAATTCAAATATGTCTAGATATAGGCCTGAAATGTTGTCCGATGCACAAATGTATACAAACAACCCTATTCAGTAATATAGAAACGTGTTGTCCTGATTATTTTCACATGCTTTTCTTCAGAATATAAATGACAAATCAGTAAACAACTATATCATAGCTATATCAGGCATAACTCTTCGTGAATTTAGAGGTTTCTGAAACAAATAACTTTTAAAATGGTTACTTAGATTAAAATACGAATTCTAACTTGCTTTATTAGTACAAGTAAAAGTAAATTATACTTTTTAGTTGTGAGTGACGTCAGTATCACCAACTTCACTATCTACATTCTGAGAATTCGTTTCTCTGCTTTGAAAACCGAACAACCTCTCAATATTGTAAATATGATCAAACGATTGTATTAACTCTGAGATAAAGTAACACTGATTAAAAATTAATTTTATGCCAAAAGTAAATATTTACGGGAAAAAATAATTGTCCTTGGCATAAAAACACAACGAATAAATTTCTCTATGCAAAACTATCACTTGACCTCTATCCGAAATTAAGTACGAGCCACCCATCGACTGCGGCAGACGACATTTTGCATATTATTTCAATCTATAAATGGAACTGATTACAAATCAAAGCGCTAATAGCGCTGAGAGAACAGATTTTCGCATTTCTTTTGTTTCTCAAAGTAAATTTTGTAAGCGGGGATCAAATATTCAAACGATTCCAATAAACCCAATGTTATAAACCCGCTTAAACCTTGCGTTAACAGGGTCGTTACAAGAAAAGAACAAGACTAAAGACGCGGATGTTTTTGAAGCACGACTTAAATAAAGCAAAGCCATACAGAAAAGGTCCGAAAACAACAATAAAAAAAACGAACGAAAAAAAAAAAAAAGTATCAATTTTTTTCAGAAATCTAGAAGAAAAAATGTCCAGAAAATACTTTAATTATAGTAGACACATTATAAGGTGATTATTTATGGTGCCATAATTTTACTAATCTAAAGATCAGTGAAGATACATATTTCAACAGGTAATTCCTTTCTCATATATTCATTCAAATAGTTAGGGTCTGAAAGATGCATATTATTTCCAGACGGTAAGCTACTTAGCTGGTGGGGCCGCCGTGGCCGAGCGGTTACAGTCGTGGACTACAAATCTCTCAGCCCCTCACCGCTGTGGGTTCGAATCCCGGTAGGGACTTCGGATTTTTCATGTGAGGAAGCCTTCCAGCTGGCTTGCGGTAGGTCGGTGGTTCTACCCGGGTACCTCTGTGTACTCGGGGTCTTCCTCCACCTGTAATTAGCTGGACGTCGCTATATGATTGAAATACTATCGCAGCGACGGTAAACCCCAATACAACAACAACAACAACAACTTAGCTGGTATTAATGTCAATGTAAAAAATCATCACCAGCAGCAGCAACAACAACAAGATGGACAATGATGAAGAAAAAATTCAGCACAGTTAAGATTTTATTTGATAAAGGATTTAGGTACATGTCCCGGTATTAATTTGCAATCTTCCCTTGATAACGTAGCGTGGCGTTGAAGTATGGCATTCTTTTTTGTGTTGATGATATTTATAAAATAAAATAAATGCTTACAAGACTTTACAACATAGGCTATGTAATTTTCAGTTAAATTTACCCATTTTCATGTGAGGAAGCCTTCCATCTGTCTTGCGGTAGGTCGGTGGTTCTACCCGGATGCCTCCGTGCATTCGAGGTCTTCCTCCAACTGTAATAAGCTGGACGTTGCTATATGACTGAAATACTGTCGCAGCAACGGTAAACTAAAAAAAATCAATCAATCAATTAACATACTGGGAACGCATATTGGGTCCGGGGCCGTAGGCCATATGCTATAGTGTTTGTGTGTTTTTACACTGTTTTTTTAAACTTCTGTTGCATTAATTTTTCAAGTAGATGGTTTGTATCTAAAATCTGAATATTTTAACATCTCAAAACATTTTCCTTTTTTCTGAGCTTTAATGAATCATGTTGACTTGCAAGGTCCGTAAACCAAGATTTAAAACCCGTTGCCTACGAGTTTAAGAAGAAGTCATCAGATAAACATTATATGAGTCCAGTTCCTTTAAATAGCGATAGAAGACTTGCATATTTTGAATCTTGCAAATTTTTTTTCTTGCATCAGTTAATGCAAGTAATTGATTTATAAAATGTATGTGTTTTTTAAATATTAAATGTTTTTATTTTACAATAGTAACAGTGGTTGCTCCGTATTTTGATTATGTGGCTCCATTAGCTAAAAAAATCTTTTTCTTACTGACGTCAATAACACTCCATTTGTTTTAATAAATTGCAAACAATTAGCACATCGCCTCTCTTACTCGCCCTTTGTCTTTTGCCTACAGTTTATAAGATTTATATCAATATGCATATAGGATTGATTCTTTGAAATAATTGAACACTGGTGTTCAAACCCGCTTAATTGATCTATTACAAGGCCAGTTCCTCATAAAAACTAATTAAATCGTATGTCAGTTTTTTTTTCTTAAATATGCAGAAAAATCGCTTTAAAGGCACATCCGATTATATTGTTAAATTACTTTTAAGATCACCACTATATTAAAACTACTTCATGCCGGAATCGTAAGTGGTTTTTAAAAGCAAGGTTTTACTGTATAGCCATTGATAAAGAGGGTCGTTATTATGGAAACAATAAAATGACATATTGTTTAAACCAGTTATTATTGATCTTATCTTATACATGTATTACGATGCCATACGTTTCACTTCATCGCTATTCGACGGAAACGGGTTTGTAGCATCATGTGGGTTGTTATATATGCAGTTTTTACCGATTTTAGTGGAGTTCCCTTCACTATCACCTGGTAATTTTAATGAAAGAAATAAAACTGTGAGGTCCAAAGAGTTTACAGAGTGGCAAACGTGTGTATATTCATGACGATTAATCATTTCTGGTTCGATCATGACATACGCCTTCGTTGTATTCCTATTCTTTGCGAAAAAGTCGCGGAATGAATAAGGTCACCGTCAAAATTGTGCTTGAGAGACTTACTGCTCTTTCTATTTCTTAAAGATTTTATTCGTGATAGTGAAAGGAACTCAACTAAAATCGGTTTAAATTGCATATTTAATAAGGGTGCACAGGGTGCAACAACCCCCTTTTCCGACGTGCATTTTAACAAAAATATGCTACACGTTGTCAAATGAGGAGAGGGAAATTATATATGACTGGTCACAACTTCCCATTATTTTTGTGCGTGTATTACGTATGTACACACATCTATATAATTGTCAATAGCAGTTGTCTGATAAACATGTCCTGAAAATTAACCTTTCAAGGTAACGGCTCACCTGCGTTGTCGGTCGGTGTAAGATCAATGGAAATGCAAAGTATAACAATCTTCGGTAAGTTGAAACTTCTTATATCTCGAAATGGAAAGTAAATGATATTATGTATTTTCTTGTAAATACTAATCAGTAATTTACTTGTTGCCTAGATACCGTTGATGCTACGCGTCTCATATTTAAGAATTGTGTACCCGTTTTTTACACGAGTGTGTACAGTTGTCTCCGGTTCAAATTTGGGTTATGTCTTTGTACGCAATATAGTTACCGTCGTAAATCTGATGATGATCTGACTGGTAAAGGTACCATATCACTTGTCTACGGCATGATGACGCTAACAATGTTTCGAATGTAACATAAATAAGAAAGAAAGTGGATGACGCGCTGTGAAATACGATATTGAAGACTTGGTATTGAACATTTTAGTCACAAGATTAAACATTCTTGATTCCTAACGTCCTATGATCTTGCTAATGACCTTCGTCCTTAGGACTATATATCATTCCTGTGTTGACAAAGGTCACAGCATAAACACATATTGAACTTGGAGATAATTTAAAAGCAGGGACGCAAAAAATACAACATCTAATATGAGTAATCACTCTGAGTTTGTTTGATTTTTGCAACAATATCTGAAATTAAAATAATTGAACTTTTATGATATTCTAGTAGTTGAAAATCGTATATTTGTTATTGCTGTTAAATTGAATTAATCAAAATTTCCCGATTTAAGCAAGACGAGCAAAGCGCCCCATCTCCTCCCTGAATATTGTAAAACCACACATATATTCTCATATTAAGGTTCACATGTAAACACTTACTAAGAAAACCTTTGCTAGACAGAACATGACGCTAACCTGATTTTATGATATTTTACATTATAATAAAAACAATATCATTGTTTACAGTATATGCATGTGTGTCTATTGGATACGCGATAATTATTTTATTTATATAATTTCAAAACGCTCTGTAAAGTGTCGAAGAGGCAATGATTTAAGTGAAAGTGCTGCCTTTTTACAATTTTGCAAAATAGAACTGCAATTGTATATTATGTGCCTTATACGTTTTATTACTACCTTTTACAATTAATTTATGCATAATGAAATGATTATCTTTTCAAACGCATTTTTTTTTCTGCAATTCATGTGTCGTCCGTAGATAGTTCTACTTTCGAATTAGCGCCATGCGCACTGCATAGCAACCAGTAACAAAGAAATATGGTATATGATATACCGGTGAATTACCGGTAAGCATTATTATAATAAAGCGTACCGTCTTTAAGTCATACGGAGTCGGTAAAACAGCATGTAATATATTATATAATAACAATAATAATAATATAACTTTCGGTCTGAAAAAATCTCAACATGCGCCAAGGAGAAATATTTTGATTAAATAACTTAATATTATTGTTGTTATTGTGTTGGGGATTTACCGTTGCTTCGACAGTATTTCAGTCATATAAGCGACGTCCAGCTAATTACACGGTGGGAGGGGGGGACCCAGGGGGACCTATGTACAAGGCACAGAGGCCACTCGGGTAGAACTCCCGACCTACCGTAAGCCAGCTGGAAGGCTTCCTCACATGAAAAATCCGAAGTCCCGACCGGGAATCGAACCCAAAGCGGTAAGGGGCTGAGAGATTTGTAGTCCACGACTGTAACCCCTCGGCCACGGCGGCCCCCAAATAACTTTATATATATAAGAGAAACTATAATTCAGTCAGAATGTTTAATAATAATAATATAATAATAATAATAATAATTATAATAATAATAATAATAATAATAAAACATCGTGAATACGAGGAATATGTTTAAGCTTATCATCCCAACAAACATTGATACGTTACTTGTTTGACCTGATGATAGGAATATTCGTTAAAATACTCACCCCTAGGAAGGTTAGACAGCAACGCAAAATAAAAGCCCGTGGAGCTTACAGCGAATTTTAGATTGGGCTTATGCATGCAACTATTATATTTTTGTAAGATTGATTTTAATTTCACTAAGTAAACATAAAAAAATTATATTTAAATGCGATTACGTCGCGTGCGTGACCTTATTTATGGTGTCATTTATTGCGTAAAACCCGGCACAATTGAGGCTCCGATCAGTTTATAAAGTATTGTCGGTTCAAGTTCCTGATAAGTTCACTGTTCAAATCAGTGAAATGCACTTAAAAATCAAGGAAAACAATCTACATTAACGTGACATGGACGTGGCGAGATAAAACTGGGAAAAAATAAAGTTAGTGGTTGCATTTCCTTTACTATTATACGATTTTCTTTTTTTAATTTGTAGATATTTAAAGTTAACCTAGTATGAACTAGTCCATTATAGTTGAACGATATTGTAAATCTTTGTCCAACTGATATACGTTTATGACTTGACTGACTGTTCTAGTGGCACATAGGTAATGTCTGATTTAGGCCCCTTAACCTTCAAAACAAACAAATAAGAAACGTTTGAGGTGCTATAATCTAAGATTTTTCCAACTTGGTTTTGGCGCTCCATGGATTATAAATCTAATGCATTATGAACATGCCGAACATTATTTTTGCCTTTTAAAATAGGGCATACTTGTAGAATCCACATTCGACTAGACAATCCCATGTTGTTCAAATAACATTGAGGTATAGATAAACAAGAGCACCGCATGCGGGTGCCAACGTTCAAGTTTTTTAAGGACAAATTAAGTCTAAATGAACCAAAGAGCTATCGTCCTTGTAGCCCTTGTAATAGAGAACAAGTATATGAGATTTGATGACCGACGGTTTTATAGTTGAGAAGTTATGGCCAATGTTACAGTTTTGTACGACGACGACAGCAAAGCCATAGTGGTGAAAAAAGAAAAAGCCAAATAGGTGCGATTAATTGTTCTAGCTTGATAAGGCCTCAAGGCACAGGTATTGTATTTATTTAAATAAGAGTTAACATTGTTTTCTCTAGACAGTCAACTTGTTTCATAGTAAATTATTGTCCAGATTATAAAATGAATAAGTCTACACATTTTTAAGCAGCACAGCTTCTGTGATTATAAACATGGCGTCAGGATAATGGTATCATACCGTTTGCCTATAGCAGCCGTAATATCGCCGTGTAGCAGCATTTCATATGTTAAACTTAAAGGAAGTCCCAACATATTTGAAATACATGTACTGTTAATGACAAAAGTAAGCAATTTAACGAAATTACACATACATATACACACACACATACATACATACATACATACATACATGATAAAGGTTAAAAATGATAAAACGTCAAAGCATACCTGTGAATTGTCAAATGCTAGTTATAATACATGTATATACATCTGTTTAATGCTACATTTTCACTATGTTCCCGGGGGCCATGGCAGACCTGTTTGCCTGAACGTAGTGCGCTCTGGGATTTTGGCCATTTATTATCTGTATTTAAGTTATTCCCTCGCGATCTTTAGCGGTATACCGTGACAGACTGAGGAGGGTACATGAGCCTGGGCTTCCGTGGCACAAATGCGCGCTACGTTTCAGGCCGCGAACTACCACGGATGTCAGTACGTCCCCTCCTGGCCCGTCACGTTCTGTTGGGTTCCAAAACGTATCCCTCGTTCTGGTATTTAAGCAAAATTTACATCGTGCTTGAAGATAATGACATTATGTTTGGTGACAATAGCATAATGATAATGTCATTGTGCATGGTGATTATGCCATTATGCCTAGTAGCAATGCAACTGTGTTTTTTGACAACTGCATTGTCTTTGATGACAGCATTGTTGTGCTCCGTGCTTGCTAAATCTTTATCTATTTGTAACTACTGCCTTGTGTATAATTGCAGGACTTGAAATCCTAATCTGTTCGATAACAATGTTGTAACAACCTATCCAGCATTTATCTAATGCTAACGCCCACGCATCGTGCTATAAAGGATATAACCAAGACCTAAGCATGATGCAAAACCATATTGTGTTACGCCTCAGTCACTTTCAAATCAAAGTGCCGATAGCACTGACATAACAGTATTTTTAATATGTATTTATAGGTTTTATTGTGCAGCGACAGTATTTCATTTCAAACATTTGAGTACTGCATCTGCTTTTGACATATATAATGTTGCCACTCTGCCGTATCACACCCAGTCGCATTTTCGTAACACCTGGCCAATCAATCCTAAGACGCGACGAGGATCGAACTCATGACCTCCCGATTCCTGGGCGTTTTTTTTTTTTTTTTTTTTTTTCTTGTTTTAATGATGTCGTCTTTATTTCGTATATTGTAGTAAACTTAATAAACACATTTTCATGTGTTGCCAATTATCCAAAAGTTTGAAACGTCGGAATAAGTTTGTTTTAATCGACTGCTTACGATAAGCACTTTATATATTTTTTCCCCATTTTTTTATTCCTTCTGTCCAACTTTGAACGAGCTGCTTTAAAATTTATTTCAAAAGGTGCCGCTACGAACCGCCTCCATGTATTGTCACGGCGTTTCACGCAGTCACGTTTTGTTGTGTTCATCCCGTTTCATAACGGCATACTAGGTTTCTCATCTGCACCATGACTGCCGTGGTAAATATTTTAACAGTTAAGAAATATTTTGTTTCATAAATGCTCTTAATTTACACAATGATTTAATTTGTGTATTTATTGGAAATTAAAATGTTCATCTTTATGCTAGGATAAATGGACATGATTTGGATTGGTTTATGTTTCTTCAATCAAAATAAGATTTATATTTTTCTTAAAAGACAGAATGAAACAGGGAACTTATAAAATGTTGCAGCATGAAATACACTGTAATAAATCTGAAACAACAAAAACAAGCAAACGAGAATACAGCAAACAATAACGATGACTCATGCTCTTGGAGCCATATTGGACAATAAATTGGCATAATTAGGTAGGCAAGACATAATAAGAGGATTGGGGTCATTGCCTGAAAATGAAATAAAGTTGTACACAAAAAAAAACAGTAAACCATGAAGGAATGATGACGAAAACTCGAAACTATGATGATAAAAATGCGATATAATTTCGCGTTATCGTCATCGCATTTCAGTATTTTCGTCATCGTATTTTCGCTATTTCGTCGATGTGCTTCCATGCGCAAAATATTGGATCCGATTCAGATACAAAATGGCAGAGAAAGATAAGCATTCACATCCTCGCAATCTGATTTTGGTGTGAACTTTCAGCTCATTCAAAAAGCACCCCTATAAATGGTCAAAGGGAGCTATCAAATACAGCCCTACCTTCATGGCTAGCATTGGTTATCTTCCTATCTATCTATCTATCTATCTATCTATCTATCTATCTATCTATCTAAAATGTATTTGTCATACATTGTACTGTACGTTTAATAATTAATTAATGATTAATTAAAGTCGGCAAGGTACCAACAATTAACACACACGCACAAAGAAATAAAAACGCATACGAGATTTTGAACCAACAGCACAGATGTCGGCGTATAACGGTCTCGCAGAGAAATTAAATCGAAGGACCCTGGGAAAACTATGGTGGCTGATTTCTGCCATTTCGTGTTGTCGTGTCTTCGCCCCGAAAGGCGAAAGGCGAAATAACGAAAACATGCCATATTGTCGTTATTTCGCCTGTCGCCTTTCGGGGCGAAGACACGACAACACGAAACATGTCATAACATAAGGAAATAACGAAATTTTAACAGGCGAAAGGACGAAAATTTTCGCCTTTGAATGTTTCGTGTCCGCGGGTCGAAACCTTTCGTGTTGGCGCCCTTTGTTTGTCGTGTCTTCGTGTCTTTGCCCCGAAACGCGAAAGGCGAAATAACGACAATATGGCATGTTGTCCAGCATCTTGCTTCGAATGATATCAAGAAGTTTCAAATTATTTTCAAATGATTACGAAATAGATATCGTTACGTATTGGGGCAAGAAATGCTAACTATTTATTTATCATCATTTTATTATTCAAAACACAGCAACTGTTACCTAATAATCACATGTCAATTGTTGGTGTCCATAAATTTAATCCTGCACCAAGTCACAATACGCACATGCTTTAAAAGGTTTCCCTCCTAGGATATCTCAAAACCATTCAATGTTATTCTATATCAGATTTTCCTGTATGGATAAAATTATGTTTCAATGTTATTGTTTTTATATTTTTTATTTATTTGTTGTTGTTGTTTTTTTAAACCATGCAGTGCCCTGGCACAGTGCAGGATGTAGAATTTGTCAAAAAAATAAATAAAAAAAATAGACAAAATAAACATTTATGTATATGAATACAAGGTAACACCAACGTTAATCTCACGGGTGAAATATAATATTTGCCATCGAAACTTAAACTAATTATGATGAACTCTTTTTTTTTATAGATGGTTACTATCAAAACAAAAACAAAAAATATGTTAGTATAAAGTCTTTACACGAGGCCTTCTTAGGAAACCCAAATCCCGATATCTTACGCCATTGGCAGCAATTCTGCAATAATTTGAATGAAATACAAACCTTTGTATAAAGTGTGCCTGTGCATACGTGTTACTTCTTATTTTTTCGGAGAGAGGAGTAAAGGAGTCCTGAACTGTTTGTACACATTACACATCGGCATTTGCAGAGAAAGAGAGAGAGAGAGAGAGAGACTATTTAAAAACTAAACTCCATATTTAGTTTTCTTCTTTTATTTAAACAAAAGTGTGTTCTGAAACACAAAGAACTAGGTATGTGCTATCACTGTACTTTTCCAAGCTCCCCCGTTTACACCCTCAGTTGTATCTATTTATATCGATACTTATGTTGCATATCAATGACGTAGCGCGTGTTAGTTTCATTTTTTTTGTTTTTAAAATAACAGTTTTTTAAGGTCGAGATAGTCATTATTTCTTTTTATATAGTATTTATTTTCTAAGTTAGTTTAAGTGTTTAATGATATTCCAACCTTGTGATGGAAAGCAGAACCATGTGTTAAATCAGTGTCAAAAGTCAGAAACTTTCCAAAATGTGCGATTGGAAAATGGCGTCCCCACAAGGTATATTTTTTAATTGATTCGGATTCTATTTTTCAAGCTTAAGGGGATTATAAATATCTTTTGTAAATCAATAATCTTAAAATGAAGCAACATTTATAATGTTAAAATATAAATCAAAGATTTGCATCAACAACAAATGGATCAGACGAACGCCTGAGAATGGACTTGGTCCAGTACAATTAGATGCTTTTTACTGACTTTAGATAACGAGCTTTAAGTTTGTGAACAAGATGGCGCTGGCCCATACAATAGTCGGCTGTGACGAAAAAAAATCCAAAGTGCTCTGAAATGTTGATCGAAATAGAAGTTTACTTGATACCGTAGGGTGAGCCTTGATTATCACCAGCTATGAACTTAACATATGTTGAAAATGCTGATTGGCATATTTTTAAACAAAAGGTACAACACTCTATCCTTGTTTTCTAAACATTGTCAAATTGATCCTTGGATGGAATCGAAAAATATTGTGCAAGTATCATAGAGTCAGTATCCAGTTCTCGCCAGTGTAAGAAGCTATTGAAAGAAAAAACAATTCCCCATCAGCATCTTTAAATTATATATATTTCTTAACACATGAATGCATTCCCAATCAATGTCATAAATTGTCAATGGTAATTTAAAAACAAATTAAAAAAAAAACGAAAAAAAAAACTTTCAAAAACCATCGACAGTTAAAATATTATTTCAAAAGGACGTCTTGAATTCTCGACAGTGAATTCAAATGAATCTGTCAGCAGAATTGTGAACATGTAAAGATAAAATCTATACATCCAAATATAAGAACCATCAAATCATCATTACTATCCGTGCGAGTTTTTTAACTTGGGGTATGAAAATTGCTTTTTTTCTTACCTTTGTATCCTTTCATATAGAGAGTCCCTACAGTTTTTTGTTTTGCCATTAGAGGGTAAAACCCTCTACAGTGGGTTTGTTTGTTGGGAATAATGACCCACCCACAGTATTTCAATCATTTCGAAACGATGCTTACTTGAAACAGGTATTGTGCTGCCACACTGCAGTATCATGCCGTAGACATGTGGAATGATACCACACCCATTCACCTTATTCTGAAACCGGGCCAACCAGTCCTAGAACTACCCTTATATGATGAGCGCCAAGCAAGGATGCTATACCAGTACCATTTTTTGACGACTTTGGTATATCGCGGTCGGTGATCGAACCCACGATTTCCGCTCCCGAGGCGGACGCTCTAACCACTCGGCCACCGGGGACGTTTAAATGACTTCCGTACAAATGCTCGTTGAGAAGTGAAATAAAGTAATAATAATAATAATAATAATAATAATAATTATTATTATTATTATTATTATAATAATAATTACAATTAAATGATAACAAAGTAACTTAAATCAGGAGGCCTCGAACAATTCAGTGATTTATTTTGCAAGAAACTTTTCTTCTTGAATGGTTTAGATTTTAAATCCATAAACAACAGCAACAAAACTGATAACTCCTAAGTGAAAATTGGCTTCCAATTCTGTGAGACTTTATTATTATAACCCGCATCGGTGAATTTATGGAACTTCGTTTTTTTTCTATAATTTTTAAGCGACACTAATGCCTATACACTATTAACCCATATATATTCTGAAAGAACATAGTTTCCATTTTCCAAAAATAGTATCTTCAAGAAAATCCACCCTTAAATAAAAAAAGATACAGCGATTTAAAAATCAACATCTCCGATCGGAATTCGCTCCGACAAGGAAAAGATCGATCAGTACCTGTCCGTTGTCGGAAATTTCCAATCGAATTTCATCAGTTCGACCGGAGAAAAACGATCGTTTTTTTCGGTTGTCAGACGTTTCATCCCCAAGTCGTTTCCTACCCAGCCGTTTCCTCCCAATACGTTTCACCCCCAAATTGGGGGTGAAACGTCCTGTATTTGAGCATATAACAGGTCGTTTCCCCCCCTCTGTTATTTTATTTAAGCATTTTATTTAATTACTTTATATTATCCTAAATTATTTAAAGAATATTCAAAGTTTTTATAGAATGTTATTCAAATTACGGTAAGTTGTCTTTACTGAATATACTATTTACAATTAATTACAGAATTAATCAATAATTACGTTTAATTTGATAAGTGCAAAAGTGTGATAAGTTAAAAAAAAATGTTGTTAATTAATATTTTGATTTCATTAATGTTTTAATTTGTTTTTAATTACATTTGAAGGCACCCACTTTGATGTTATTTATAAGATTGGGTTAAATGATCTGCATAATAAAGGTGTGAGGAGTAAAAAAGGTGATAGTGTTAAAGGGGATAAACAATGCAATTAAGACTTTGAAAGGTTAGTGATCGTGTGCACATGTATTATTAGATGAGAAAAAAATCACACATGAGAAAAAAACACCAATTCAATAACTTTTAAATGCATTGTTTATTTATATGCATTTTAAAACATATTTTCCCACATTTTTTTTATTTTTATTTGAAGTCCTTTGGATAGAAATTATTGTATAGTAATTGATCCTTATGTTATTAATGATAATTATCATCTTAGTTTGATTTATTTAGTTATTTAATGACATTGTAAACATACAAAAAATGTGAAATAGTACTGACAGTATCACTATATAAGAAATGATAATTTACGTATTTTCCAAGTATAATATAATCTTCCCATAATTTAGAAATCGAAATATATGATAATGTCAATGACCTTTGAATAAAAAATAAATGATTATTATAAAAATCAGATGTACCTTCATGTAAAATTTAAAAAAAAAAGGATTGCATTCTATTACATAATTATTGACATGCACCTTGTGCGACTATGTCATTAAGCATGTCGGATGAATGACTCCACTATACACAGTATGTAGCAGTTAAGTGACACGTGCCGTTAAGTGTGGCCAATAAACACATCAGATTAGCACTTATTTAATGAATAGGACCATATACTTACCATTAACATACATACATACATCTTTATTGGCAAATCGACATGACTGTCTTTGGCCATTTACAAGATAGGGAAATATGGCAAAGACATAAGCATAAAGTATTACATATACAGTATATCAAAAGCAATGTACCAGATCAGAAACAGTGAAATAGACAGGGTATTTTGTTGCATAACATACAACACTATGTTTATAAAAAGATTTAAAAGACTTGGGAAATCAGAGACAATTTTTTCTTACATCAAAAGCACGAGATAGAAATCTTGACAGATTCAGCAAGTTTGGTTCATTTGTGTTGGACATAATAGCACAAAATTTATTAATATTGGGCCAGGCTATATGACCAAAATATTTTTGTCTAATATCATCATATTTGGGACAACACAACAAAAAATGGTATTCAGATTCTACTTGCCTCATATTACATAATTTGCATATTCTATTTTCTCGAGGAATATTATTAAATCTACCAGCCTCTATTTCAAGAAAATGTGATCCTAATCTAAAACAACTGAGCTGTTTTCGTAATTTATTAACTTTAAATACATACTTAACACTTTAATCTGTTTATTCAGTATTAAACATATTACACATGTTTATAGCCAATACACATTTACACTTTTTTTTACATTACAACATATTCATTATTTGGCATAAAATTCTTCAATACACATTTATAGCCAATACATGATACTTTTTGCAATATGGTGATATAGTCAAACTTTTTTAAAAGTAAATCTTACTAAAGATACTAATGATATGATATTATTATTAATTATTATTATTACTAGTAAAAAATGGGATTAATCGTGTCTGCCTTTTTTATTGATAGGTCGTGCGAATATATTTTAAATTTTGTAAAGGCTATTCTAAATTTGTTAAAATTTATTTTCTGTAAGTATTTTTCCAAACAAAAATCATGCTTAAACGAATTATACATTTCTAATCTATTTGAGTTATTTACGTTAGAAAACCAGTTTTGTTTATAAACATCTAAAATTCTATATGTATTTTCCTTAAGTGTTCTTCCAAACAAAAATCATGTTAAAAAATTATACATTTCTAATCCATTTGAATTACGTAAGAAAACCAGTTTTGGTTATAAATATTTTAAATTAATTTTTTAATATTTCCTAAATTTATGACACATTTATTCTGGTATAACCACACGTGTTGTAGACCAAGTTCAATCAGTGTTATTTTCATTTTTACCATTATACATCGCTCATCAGCATTTGGTAGATATTCACTATTAATTCATAGTGAGGTTTAATTGTTAAACGATGAGGCAAAAGTGTTACGAATGTGGGGTTCATGTACATCATTATTTTTACATAACTTTTATATACAAATTAGTAAGCTGTCAGGAAAAAGACTCTTAAATCTTTAGACAATTGCAAAATACGATAAAAATATAAATATTATTAACATAAATATTTTTAAGGAAATCTTAATTTTACTATTTAACCTCTGTTTACTACTCTAGTGTGTGCATCATGTAAGAAATGGTGATGAAAGAGTATCATAGATGTATTGCACATGTTATATAAGTTATACCAAGACATGGTTAATTTATATTTCAATAAACATAAAGCCATGGTTAATATCTAACCATGTAAGAAAATTAGAGTTTTCCTCGACAATTCAGTTGTTAATCTTGTAAATATGTATTTGTGTTGTTTATTTTTTTATTAAAATTCTTGTTATTTTTTATATCATATTTTCATTTCACACACATACACACACACACTTATACGTATTTGATTCATTCAAGACTTACAAAATCTTAAGTATGATTAGAAATTATAATACCTACATTAACATAATTACACATCATCAACTGACATGTTTAATGTATCATACATAACATCTAGTATATATGTCCGTGATTATATGCAATGAAAGACCATTTTAATTTTTATCTCTTAAATATATATATTTAATCTTAAAACTAAGCATATAGCACTGAATAGTATAATTGCATTATCTTCTTTTGGGAAAAAAATACAATAATATACATATTAACAAGTATAATATAAAGTGGGGGTGAAACGTCTCGATCTTTGAAAATTGGGGGTGAAACGACTTGGGAGGAAACAGCTTGGGGGGTGAAACGTCTCGGGGAGGAAATGGTTTGGGGGTGAAACGTCTGGAATTCTTTTTTTCTCGATGCCTTCTTTATTTTTCAGAAACATTGGGTGGTTGTTTATTTTTATCACCTGAACTTAGAATGCAAAATAATTATTGATTTTGATGGCGATGATGACGTTATTTGCGTGAATTTATTCGTGTGATTAATTATAGTGTAATCGGGGTAAAAACAAAAACAGAGGTAGAGCGTCTACCGATACTGAAGTAACTTACTTTTTTTTAACGGAAAATAACTAAACATTTTCTTATTTGTGACATAAACAGTAACCTATTTTTACTTTTTAATGTATCTCACTACCTCTCCTCTTCTCTCTCCCCACTTTCTCTCTTTCTCTGTTTTGTTGCATATAAAATAATGTATATATAAAGTAGGAGAATCGATTGTTTTTCCCCGATCGCTTTTCTCCGATCGGAGAAAAACAATCGATTTTTTTTTCTAAATAGACCTTTAACTGATGTTATTTTTCATACGCAAGACGTTACTTAATGCATCTCCCTCTCTCTCTCTCTTTTGTTATGAAAATATTCGCACCTTATTTTCTTTCTTTCTATCTATCTTTTGAAATTCAGTCTTGTTTCTCTCTTTCTTCCCCTCTCTCTCTCTTTGCAAGAGCATTTGCGGAATGTATCTATAAATACATCAGTTATTGTTTGTTAGATTCAAAACAGTAATGTTATTGTTTCTTTTGTAATTTATTTGTCTAGATCTACATCTACTTATTTATTTATCTTACTCTCCATTTTTTAGTCTATAAGTGTTGCCAAATTCAGTTTTAGATGACTCTAATGCTTTTGAGTCCATTTCTTATCTATAGATTTCTTTTGCTGATTGTTTACTAGAGCTTGTCAAGAATGAAACCTAGGGTGAAAAAAGTGCAGCCTGGCTGAGACTCAAACACGGAGCCTACCAGTGGTGGCAGCTTACACGTGATTCTCATCTATTGTGAGTTATTGGTACCGTGACATAATTCCCCACCAAACTGGAATTTGTCCTTGAATTTCCAAATGGATCCAGAGATCCTCACAGCACTTAAGCCATTGCTCAAATTGTGTTCCAAATGTCACAGGTTGAGAAAAATGTGCAGCCTGACTGAGACCTTTCCCAGGCGACCCTATCAAATGAGCTTCCTGGCCTCATAGACATGATTCTCTTCTATTGTTAGTTATTGATAATGATTCAAATGAGATGTAACAGACCACACCAGGATTTGAATCTGAGATCCTTGATCAAAGGGATGGGTAAGCTATGGGACCACATACAGAAATCTACCATACATAAATGTTATGGTGAGAAAAATGTACCTCCTGCCTGGGAACTGAACACGGGGCCTTACCCTTAAAAGGTAATTACCTGTACTGACTGAACTACCTGATCGTTTACACACAGTGTAATGATTTCTTCCCAGTTGTGAGTTATTGGGTACCATGTCATACTCCCTGCCAAACTGAACAAAATGAATATGATCTCTGATCACATGCAGCCCGTTGATGTTTGGCTTCATATGTCACAAGTTAAGAAAAATGTGCAGTCTGACCAAGACATGAACCCAAGACCTTTGGATACCAGGAATGCTTTACCAACAGAGCTACCCAGCCACTTATGCATAGTTTTCTCCTATTATGAGTTATTTTAGTTACGATGTCGAAACGTCTTGTGGCGAATCTTTCGAGCCACTAGCGAGACACAAGGTAGTAACATTACTTCTAGAGTTATTTGTACCATGACAAAGAGTAACTTATATGAGTAGAGTAGGCTATAGTTTCTCCCTGAATTCACAGGACAATGCAGACATTAATAATATCCAATTTGACATGATTGCATGGAAAATAGAATGCTGGTTTTCCACATGCGCAAATCTAGAGGGCAGAGGGGGGGGGGACTGGGGGTCCTGACAGACCCCTCCTGAGAATTAGCTATTATGCATAAAAGAATAAGAGACATGATCCCCTTCGACATAGTAATTATTGCTGTTATAACCCCCCCCACACACACACACACAATGAGACAAATTGCTGAATCCGTGCATATTCCAGGTAACACCTCAGTGGACATTACTGCTATCACTCTCCTGGGATATAATATTTATATAGTGTACCAGAACAGGATTTGAACCCAAGATCCCTGGTTTATTAGGGGTTGAGCTAACAGACTGTTCACACAAATCTCTTTCTAATAATGGTTACCAGTACTTAAATATTTAGGCCTTTATATATGCCTTTGCATATTTTGATTTTCCTCAGGCCAGAATTCATAGAACAGCACAAATTACTTTGTTCTTGACAAACCCAAGGGTGATATATTTGAGAGAAATACTCTAACCAATTGGCCACTGCAGTCGGTTTCTCTTCTTTATTGCTCTGTATATATAAGACAGTTCACCAATATCATGCCACTTATCTAATGGCATGACATCACAGACATGTTTGTATCATGTGATGTTGACAATATGAATTTCAGACATAATGAAATTTCCCTGATTGAGATTAATTTAATGTCATATTAACTTTTGACTTCACATACACTGTATTTGTTTAACTTTTATAGACTGATTTATGGATTTGTAAATTCAGAGTATTGTGCATGTGCACCCCAAGCACTCTAAGGGGAAATCTAAATGTATGTGCCCATAAAGACCTTGTGCACAAAAAAATGTTCCAACAGACAGCAGATCTTTGAAAAAAAATGTTTAAAAAGTGCTTTTGGAATGATATAATACTGTTAATTAATACCTGTCCAGACTGCTTGCAAATGTTTAATATTTTTAAGGTCTGTCTTAGTGCACCTATCAATGTTTTGCCCCAAGAGGGGTATTGGCTAACCTACCAAGGGAACTTGACTTTTTTTCTTTCATCACAAAAAAGCAATAGAAATTTGTCAAATGGATATGCTTTGCAGTTTGCACAGGATTTCGGCCTGTTGAGAACATTCTTCTGTCAAAAGTCCCATGTATGCCCCCTCCCCACAAACCCTGGGGCAAAATATTGATAGGTGCATTGGAAACTCTGAATTCCAAGGGTTACATAATTACTTTAAAGCAGCATAATACAGGCCTATGTCATATTCCAATAGCAAAATGTTTGATGCTAAATGTTTTTTGGGAAAAAATGTTCAGCAGCCATGGGAGTCAAACACAAGACCCCTGGTATACTCTAGGAATGTGCAGTGAATTGTACTGTTGTACTGTGAAACTATATTCATATATAAATCCTCATTGAGCAACAAATTCAAAGAGATTCAACATGAATTCTTTCACCTGTTTTTCTGGTGTAAGTTGATAGTTTATATATGGCAAAGTAATGGAATGAAAGATGAATTTGCTGAAAAATTTATTGTTGTCTTTTTGTAACCTGTCTGAAAAGTGAATATTTTATAATTGTGCATATTTATATACTGTAGTTTATAATTTTATGCAACTTGGTTCTCCTTTTTGTCAGGCACTTCTGTAGAATATTCATTGAGTTTGTGCTATGGCTATTCCATTTAGAAATGTTTTGGTTCCTGCAGTATCAGATGTTTAGTGAAGCAAACTGTGCTGGACAAATTGGTAAATTTGCTTTGTTTTATGAAATGAGTTCTTGTTGTATGTTGTGGTATGTATTCATGATCAAAGATTGGTTACTTTCAAGGCATTGTTTCCATACCATTTTTTTTTTTTACTATTGTGCTGCAACATCTTTAAGTTTTGCCTCAGATGCATAGGTAAACAGAGCAGGTATCTTCTGTTTGTTCATGTGCATACAACAATGTAAATCATATTCTAAAAAGTATGTTTTCATAAACCATTTTAAGTTGGATAAATGAATACTCATCAAGTCAAAAATGTAAATAAATATCTATGAGGTACATACAGCTTTAATGGAGGAGTTCCTATGACACATTTGTTACATGTACTTATAAACATATTTTTGATGATCTATCTCCCTCTCTATCAGGCACGCAACAAAACATACTTACTAAGTTTATTGACAACTTTTCATTTTAATGACAAAACAAAATTGAAATTATAATTTTATGACAGCTGTTGTATTATATAGGTTTCTCTCTGACTTGGAACCTTAGCAAGGTCCCTATTACAGATATAAATTCCTTTTTTCTTCACCATGGAAATCATTTGAAAGGGAAAAACTTTATGTTCCTGTAATGTGCATCTCCCAAAGTTGTTACATTGAAGTGTACCATTATGAGTTTTGTAATGCATCAAAAGAGGGTAAGTGATAGACTTTAACCTTGTAGGACAACCCTCTTTATGGGGAATGAGGTTCATTTTAAAATAGTTTCTTGAAGAGCCAGCAACATAAAATTTTAACAATAAGCAAAGCTACCCCCCCCCCTCCCCCAATTAGATGCCCAAATTAATTCCTTTCGAAATATATTATTTCATTTTTGCCCAAATCATTAGTCGAATTAATCGTACTTTCCATATGAGTCTTGTATATATAAAACATGCATTATGATAAATATATAATAATAAAACAGTGATTAATCTAGATGTGAGCCCAGCGTCTGAGACAAACAAATATCGAGAAAGACGCACTTTTTTCAAAATATGTGCGTCCCATCGGACGCATGCAAATTTGATACATTGAAACCCGCAAAAACACGGCTAATGATTTGTATGCACGGTTTAAACGTTTTAATTTCATTATGGTTAATATTCTAGGCTTTTTCCTCATGTGCGTGCGCCTAGCCCTGATATCAGGCAGTCGATGAGCAACATGCTTTGATTTTGCCGAAATGTCATAATCCCTACTGCGACACGCGTTTACATGCACTGAAATTCACAGGAGTGTGAATATTCTCCAAGTCGACCGAAATCAATCACCTGTCGCGTGCATTTGATTGACATATCAGCCAACAACATGTCGATTTTTTATCACAGTGCCCACGCGTCACCAATTCTTGACCGAGATGCGCCATGTTTGAGTTAATAATAATCGTGCATTAAGTTTATCAAATTAGTGAAAAGTACTGATTACGGCAATAACATTAGAAAGAATTGAATGACTGAGATAAAACCATAAAATGTTATCATTTAAACGACGTAAATGAATTGGCCCCGGAATGAGCATAATGGCAAAATGAATAGTAGCGATAAAACAAAGGAATTAAAACAACGGGTTTACTTCCCAGAGCATAAAATCAAGGATTGACGTCTAAATGATACCACACCCAGTCACATTATCCTGACACCGGCCCAACCAGTCCTGCAACTACCCTTTTATGCTGAGCGCCAAGCAAGGGAGCTATAACAGTACCATTTTTTACGACGTTGGTATGTCGCGGCCGGGGATCGAACCCATGACCTCCCGCTCCCGAGGAGCATTGGTCCGCAGGTAATATATACCTGTAATAAACTTGAAATAAGTTTTAGACATATAAAGATTTACTAGACGTAAATAAACACTTATTTATAATTCAAAATTAGATATAAGCTTTCAGTTATTCATTCTGGAAAATGTCATTTCCATTGCGTGTTTCATTGCAACCATTGCGTCAAATAATTACCTTTGCGTGTTTTAGGCCAAACCGGGAAACTGAATTAGAGTTATCTTTCCTGTTTCCTGTTCACGAATTGTTTACGTTTGTGAAAACAAATCGGAAATCTGTAATCCAGCACAGTAGCGAAAGGTACATAGATACTTTCTATTTCTTTTAACTACTTTATTGTTTTTATTAAACTTTTATCCTTCGTAAAGGAGTGACGAAGGCCTCATATAACATACAATATCATTTCAATACGGATAAAGGTAGGTGGGTGGGGTACTTTTTCTTGACGAAACCAATTTCTAGATTAAATCATGGCATAGAATAAGATCAAGCGGAACGATTGGCTTTATTAATGTTATCATTTTTTATATAATATCAATTTATTATAGACGATGTGTTTCTGCTATAATTTATATATATTAAACTTGAAAACTTACAATCAACTTTCGTTATCGTATAAAATTTGGTCATCAGGTCATTTTGTAATATTTTCTAAAGCAAGTACATCTATTTGAATTACTTGTTTGTTTAGAGGATAAATGTGTTTGTATATATACAGAAGGGTTGTTTGTGTGGTGTTTTGATCCAATGACAGTCTTAAGTAAATTTAGTATATCAGCATATTTAAAAAATGTTGGGTAAAGAATAAAAGATACAGAGTACAGGGTTAGAGGGGCGTAAAATAAATTAACTGGATTTGACTAGTACAGTATTCTGGCTTAGGTTATGTGGTGTGGTTAGGGGTGAGGAATAGGGGTGGGGGTAGAGGTCACGTGTAATTGAAATGACAACAAATGTTGTTTTTTTTATAGTAGGGGGTGGTTGTAATGTTACCTACAGTATCGTCGAGTCATATGTTTTCACGCACATACGTTTTCACGCAGTATTGTAATTTCCGGAATTCCTATTTACACAAGCTATGATTACGTCATTAGCGTCGGTATTTTCTTTATCTGATTTGCAACTGTAGACAGATCATTAGATGTGTGGAAAATACAGTTGTCAAGAGTAAAATAGTAAAAAGATTAGAGGCATAGTCTGTTTTAAAGAAAAAAACTTATTACTTTTAAAGCAGTTTATTATTTACCCCCTTAAACTTTTAATGAATGCATTTCCCTCCATATTTTTTATCGTCTGGTTACCGCAATCTGTCAAACCGGTCATGTGATTGTCATATGGTATATTGTTGCGTTTTTGGAAAGTAACCAGCTTAAATATTAGGATAATTTCTTACATGTTTTTATGCTTTTGGCATACTCTAGGTGGTAGCATCAGTATTAGCTGGAAAAAATGTTTCCAATCCTACGTGAAACTTTTTTTATACTAATTTACTCTGTAATGTCACTTTATCAGAACAATTTTTTTTCTCCATTTTTATTTACAAAATCACATGGTATAGCCCACTTGACATATGCCATGTTTAGAGTAGAGGAAATTCATTTTTTATTTTGAAAAGATACCTAATATGGCCTTAAACAGTGTGAATAAACTTAATATTTGTGTGATTTTACACGTAACTTACAACTGAGATAATTTAAGTATTGGAAACAATATTTAACAATGCTGAACGCCAGAAAACCCCCTTATTTATAGCATGGCATGTAGTGCGCGAAAACATATGACGTAACACACAAGTTACCTAAGTTTAGGGTATCCCCTAAAAATGTCTGCTGCTTCGTGAAAATACGGCCTACACCTATGATATTTCGTTGAAAGAGAGCAAATATATCTAGTTGCAGCCAAGGTAGTTAAACAGTTAATTTCAATAAAAATAATATCACCTGCAACGAGCTAAATACATAAGTGCGTGAAAACCCATGGCTCTGGGATAGTATCTGCGTGTTAGATTATGACCCACTTATCTTTAAATACAATATACAGGATATATCATTTTATTGAATTCAATATACTAAGCAAAGAAACACACAAACACAGTTTTAGAATTGTACATACAATTTGAAATTGTCCTTAAGTATAATGTTTGCATAACAAACCACATCTATCCTCGCTTGCAATTTATGCCATGGTCGCTGTGTACTAGTTATAAGATAGTTTATCCCATAAGTGAAAGGATTTGAGTTCGAAACCCCGCTCGTATCATATCAAAACCATTTACGTGATGCTGTTCAATGCTATATCTTCAGTGCTTTGCGTTCAGCATTTTTTGTTGTTCCGGGACTTCTAGGCCCCCGTTTTCAGGTCAACGTGACTGAGGGTGGTGTTATATCACGCAACTTTAGCAATACTGTATCAGTGCTTTTTTAAAGTATTTTGGGAAAAAGGCCCTATGCCAAATTTGGGATTTTTTTTATTTGTAAAATTAGCAAATTGGGAAAATATAATCGTCGAATTTATGAAATTGGGAAATTTGACCCATTGGAATTTATACAACAGTTCACTTAAAACATCACAAAAACAAACTGTTTCATATAGAACCTTCAGTTTTATTCAATTTACTATGCAATTCATGAATGTAGACTAAACTATATAGTGCGTGCAATAATTTTACCTATGAGAATTGTTAATGTAAACAAAACCGATTAAACAGCAATTTATTTCGGTAATGTTTGTAAAAAATATATTTCTTGGCTTTGGGAATTGTTTTTCTTAATTGGGAAAAATGTACCTAGATAGCATTGGGAACCGAGGGATACCTGAAAAAAAGCCCTGCTTGAAGAATTTATTTGATATGAAGTAAATGCAAGTTTAAGATTATTTTTATCACATAACTCCATAATGCATACTTTTATTCAAACGTCTTTAAGAATTATTCTCTACTCTGAAACCAATGGTCGGAGTTCACTTTCACTTTCATTTGTCACAAATAGTCACATCAGGGCTATCTACCATAATTGCTAAAATAAAGTTGACCCCTTAAATGATAATGCCTCAGCGAGGGGGTTGGTTAGTGTCAATATAGACTCTATATATAATAGAGACTTCAAAAATATTCTTTGAAATTAATGGTTAGAATTTTATTTATTTTGGCATGAATGGTCACTCAATAGCTGTCTGCTATAATTGCAAAATATAAGTAATGAATAATGAGGGGCCGGGGGGGGGGGGTATTTCATTTTCAACTCTATATAGACAATTCAAGATCATTCTTCAACAACAAGTGGGTAAAATTTTTAAAAAAATTGGTCATGACTGTCTTCCATATTTCCTGAAATAAAGTTGATCCCATTGAAAATGAGGCCATCATATGAATGACTAACTTCGCTGTTAGAGGTAACCATGTAAAATCAATTGACTTGTATGGTTTTAAATAAGCTTATGTACTCTGGTGAGCGATCTAGGGCAATAATGGTAATGGTCCGCTTGTTTATTATGCGAGGAATATCAGATAAAAAGAAATAATACATGTCTGTATTTGTTTTATAGGACTCTAATAAATGGTGTTTAGAATCACAAAAATCGAACGTATTATACATCACACATTCAAAAGAAAAGTTTAAATGATGTTGTTGTTTTTAGCTCGACTATTCGAAGAATATGAGAGCTATTGTAGTCGCCCTGGCGTCGGCGTCGGCGTTGGCGTTGCAGCTTTTGGTTAAAGTTTTGCGTGCAAGTTACTATCAACCTTGTATCTCACTAACCATTTATGGTATTGACTTGAAAGTTTATAGATATGTTCAGGGGCATCAGACAACCAAGGTAGATAACTCTTGACTGAATTTAATATGAATTATGGCCCCTTTTTAACTTAGAAATTTTGGTTAAAGTTTTGCATGCAATAGAAAATTTGGTTAAAGTTTTGCGTGCAAGCTACTATCTAGTTTGTATCTCAATAACCATTCATGGTATTGACTTAAAAGTTTATGAATATGTTAAGGGGCATCAGACAACCAAGGTAGATAACTCTTGATGGAATATATTACAAATTATGGACCCTTTTTAAGTTAGAAATTTTGGTTAAAGTTTTGAGTTCCAGGCATGATTGATTTAAAAAATCTTAATATGTTTAGGGTATCATACTTTCATGTAGATAACTCTTGATGATTTTGGTTAAAGTTTTGCATGCAAGGTACTTTCATGCTAATATCTCAGTTTCCAGGCATGGGATTGATTTGAAACATCTTTAATATGTTTAGGGGTATCATACTTTCAGGTAGATAACTTTGATGGATATTTACAATTTTTCTAAATTTTGGTTAAATTTTGCATGCAAGTACTTTCATGCATATATCTCAGTACCCAGGCATGCGATTGATTTTAAACATCTTTAATATGTTTAGGAGTATCATACTATCAAGGTAGATAACTTTTGATGGAGTATATTACAAGTTATGGCCCCTTTTTTAACTAAAAAAATTTTGGTTAAAGTTTTGCATGCAAGGTACTTTCATGCTTATATCTCAGATCCAGGCATGGAATTGATTTGAAACATCTTTAATATGTTTAGGGGTATCATACTATAAAGGAAGATAACAGTTGATGGAATATATTAAAAATTATGACCCCCTTTTAACTTAGAAGTTTGGTTAAATTTTTGCCTTTAAGCTATTATCCAGCTTATATCTCAGAAATTGCTTGTGGGATTGACTAGAAAGTTAAGGAGTGTCTTCAGGGGCATCAGAAAACCAAGGAGGATAACTTTTGGACTGAATTTTATGCAAATTATGGCCCTTTTCTAACTTGGATTTTGGTTAAAGTTTTGCATGCACAGTGTTATTGTGCTTATGTCTCAGTAACTAGGCATGGAATTGATTTTAGACATCATAAAAATATTAAGGGTTATCAGGCTATCAAGGTATATAGATTTCATTTGATTTACCAACAAGCATTTTGAATAGTCGAGCGTGCTGTCCTCTGACAGCTCTTGTTTTTTCTTTTTTTTTTTTTTTTTAATTGCTATATCCAGATTGGTGCAAAGAAACATAAAAGACTATAAAAACTGTATATTTTTATCATGAAATGTGTAAAGCATTTATCGAAACTTGGCTAAATAATTCTATATATTATACTTGTAACAAGGCCTAGGTAGTTTCTGTAGAAAAGTACTCATGTTTAATTCGATACCACACACTTATTAGTGGGCGGTGTTTCCACGCCCATACAATAACTGATGAAACACCGTGGCTTCATCTTTTGAGCAATCATCTTCAAACTTTATGACAATGTATATGACCATAATGTGTCGATTGAGTTCGAATATGGCTGAGATCGGTCAATTAGGTTAAGATTTGAGCCCCTTTTAATATTAAAAAATGCCAGATTTCACTTTGTTTACACTCTAGCATCTTCATCATTTGAGCAATCATCTTAAATCTTTATGATAGTGTTTATGACTATATTGTCTCAACTGAGTTTGATTATTGCTGAGATCGGTCAAGTAGGTCAGGAGTTATGCCCCTTTAAATATAAAAAGTCAGATTTCACTTTGTTTACACCGTAGCATTTTCTTTTGAGCAATCATTTAAATTTAATTTCCAATTTTTAGGTCAGGAGTTATGTCCCTTTTAATATGTAAAATAATGCCCAATTTCAATTTGTTTCAACTCTAGCATTTTCATCATTTGAGCAATCATCTTCAAACTTTAGGACAATGTTTATGACTATAATGTCTCGATTGAGTTTGATTATGGCTGAGATCATTTAATTAGGTCAGGAGTTATGTTCCTTTTAATATATAAAATAATGCCCGATTTCACATTGTTTACACTCTAGCATCTTCATCTTTTGAGCAATCATCTTCAAACTTTATGACAATGTTTATGAGCATAATGTCTCGATTGAGTTTTATTATGGCTAGAATCTTTTAATTAGGTCAGAAGTTATGTCCCTTTTAATATATAAATTAATGCCCGATTTCAATTTTTTATACTCTAGCATCTTCATCTTTTGAGCAATCACCTTTAAACTTAATGACAATGTTTATGATCATAATGTCTCAATAGAGTTTGATTATGGCTGAAATCAGTCAATTAGGCCAGTAGTTATGCCCCTTTTAATATAAAAAAGCAAGATTTAACTTTGTAACATCTACCATCTTCATTTTTTAACAAATTTTTTTAAATTTTTTAGGTCAGTAGTTAGGTCCCTTTTATTATAAAAAAATGCCAGATTTCACATTGTTTACACCCTAGCGTCTTCTTTATTTTTAGCAATCATCTTCAAACTTTAAGACAATGTTTATGACCATAAGCTCACAATCGGATTCATTCATTACTGATATTGGCTAGTTAATTTAGGTGTTATACCCCTTTCACTATAAAAACGCCAGATTGCACTTTGTCTACACTTTATTTCTTAAGCAATCATCTTTCTCAGGTGAGCGATTAAGGGCCATCTTGGCCCTCTTGTCTTTTCCTTTTCTTTTTTGTCAAAATGGTAGACAAAAAAAAATGCGCTACGTTCGAAAGAACACCATGCCCACGCGAGGGCCTAAGACCTTGGGGTCAAGGTCATTTGAAGGTCAAGTTTACCTGGCGGGTAAAAAGGTGTATACACTTGTGAAGTTTGGAGGTTATGGATGAAAGCACATTCATTTAATGGTCAAGAATAATATTTGCTATATGATGATCTTGACCTTTGACCCTTAAGTGGGACAGGCGGATAGAGCACATCAAGGTGCATACACATGTGAAGTTTGGAGGTTATGGATTGAGGCACGTACAAAATGTGGTTAAAGTTAATATTTGCTGTTTTGGGTCCCGCTGATCTTGACCTTTGACCCCGTGACCTCTATATGGGTCTGGTGGGTAGAACTCATCAAAGTGGACTCACCCTACGATCTGTCAATGCGGGGTCATAAAAAACAAATAAAAAAAGTGCGGCAATACGGCGTGGTATATATGGTTACCATAAGCTGTCAAAAGTAACATATGCACCATGGTCAAACGTGAAACCTAACAACTATTACAGATCATTAGCACTAATTCAGTACGTCCTTCTCTATTCAAAGCTACTTGCCTATCTGTATGGAAGGCATCGATATGTGAGTGTTTGTTTCGAAAGGGTTATTTGGTTAGTTAAGAGAAATTTTCCTTTCACTGGTTGGTCATTATCACGTGGTTTATTTTTGATATCCAAAGCGCTCAACATTTGGGAACTGTATAAAAAGTCACGATACCATAGTACCGCCACATTTCTATATTTGTTACAAGACATATGTTGCACTGGCTTCACTCCTGATCTTGATTAATCCACCAACATACATTCATGCGCGCACTCATGTGTAGTGTGCAGGTTCATCAAGATCAGCATGCAATATATATATATATGTATGTATATTACAGAAACAGGACTAAGAGGAAGAAACAAATACATTTTGTTTATCTTTTATATTATTATTTAGTTGTTACATAGTCAGTTTACAATGCGTTTACTTAGAAAAATACACATACCAAATCTTAAGACACATATTGTTTGTTACATATTGCAAGTACAGGTATTGGCTTCAAAATTTGCACCTTTACGTTTTTTAGACTGGCGGCCAGTCTTATGCTGAAATTCGAAATCAGGCCTTTCTGATTTGCATATTTTCCACAACATTTTTTACTGTAGCACTCCGCGCTTTGTACGGATCCATACAATGCAAGCTGAGCTAACGAAAGCGAGTGGAGTGTGTTACACAGATGTGTTGCAACGACGTTTAAATGACATTTAGAAACTCTTTTAATGTGTAAAGTTTGTGTGCCCACTCTTCTTTTACAAATTCCTCAAGCTGAATACAACCATTTTCAGCGTGAACAAAATACCTGCGTCGTTTACAAAACAAGAGATTTAACCCAACTGGAGTACATGTAGATCTACACATGCAATAAGTAAAATTGTGTTTCGCATAAGTACGTAATTAACCCAAAGTAGTTCAGCAGCGTTTCGCACGGTAATGATATATTTCGTTGCATTTCTGTTATATTACGTTGAATATCTGTCTTCTCATAACATCAATAGCCAAACAAAAGCAAAATCAGTGGAAAAAAGCGATCATAATTTAGTGGAATGGAAGATCACGTGACCCAATGTTTTGAAGTGGTAGGCCTAAAACACGCAATGAAAATTTATGGAGCAATGGACGCAATGAAACTATTACCTAGCAATGGGAATTTTATTTTCAGAATAGCAGTATTAAATGCCATAAAACTACTTTTAAACCATCTATAACTGTTTAATTATATAAACACATTTTAAGACAATAACATGCGAATAAACTAAGAGTTATTAATTTGAGATTATACATAAATGGATCAATGGAAATTTTTCAGAAAAGCATCATTAAATGCCATAAATCTATTTTAAACCACCTGTTACTGTCTTATTATATATAAACATTAATTTACGACAATAGCATACGAATTAACTTGGTGCACTTATTAAATTGGAGACTATACGTGTATATATTATATATTCATATAGGCTTCGGCGCAATGGAAAGTCAATTGTGCCTCAATAAAACACGCAAAGGAAGTTTCTAGACACAATGAGTTGAAATTTGTTATATTATTCTTGCATGGATTCAATGAGTTGAAATTTGTTATATTATTCTTGCATGGATTAAAATAAGAATACAATACTAATGCTCTGGCATACGCTTTTTAATATGTTCAATCTAAATAAAGCAGACACACGTACGATGTTCACACTGCTAGCACCGCTCTCCAGGCCAGGTATACATTAATGGACAGTGTATCCAGTTAAACAGGCATCATATTACAAAATGATAACAATCAATATAAGGTTTTAAATTAAATGAATATTATTAATATGTGTATCTATATCATCAAGATTTTTCATATACCACGCAATGTAAATAACCACGAAATGGAACTTCCATTGCACCTTAAAAATACCACGCAGATGAAAGTTATATGTTCATATGCAAACTCGTACCAACGACAAGTTATGAAGACATGTTATTTGTATGTATTAGATACTCCAAATTAAAACTGTTCATTTCATTATAAATTTGTCATGTACCATACTATACACAGCGGATCCATTTTTCGGTGATACCGGTATACCCATACAACATTGACTGGCGCGTGTATGCCACACTTACAGTGCTGACACAATAGAAGTATGAAGAAGGAAATTTAAGATTAAGTTTAGGCTTCTTTCCAAATCACCATCATCAGCATGTAATAATTTTATATTATGGGAAAAAAAAGATTGATATATTTATAATCAATACAATTTAGAACTGTTAATTGTGTGTGTGTGTGTGTGTGTGTGTGTGTGTGTGTGTGTGTGGTATTGACACGTGCCATTAAGGGCCTTCTTCACTCTTTATCAACCGGGAAGGGCGGTGGAACTTAAACCCAACAAACAAACAAACAACTGGGAAGGGTGTGCTCGAGTCAAAATTCTAGATTACGTTATTAAGTCGTTGCTTCTGTTCATCATCATCATCATCATCATCATCATCATCATCATCATCACAGGCATGGGATTGATTTTAGACTTCATAAATATAAAGGGTCAGAATATCAAGGTTTATCATTTTTACTCTTTCATATTTAGGGTATTTGAAGTCAATTCCATAGTCGAGCGTTCTGTACTCTGACAGCTCTTGTTCAATATATAGTTTAGATGTATGTTTTTAATTTTGATAATCGTGTTCTAATGTTTAATACAATAAATGAAAACTATCTTTTCTTGTTTCTTATTTGACAACTGAAAAACTGATACTGACCACATACCCCCCTTTAAAAACAGATTAGAATCCAGTATATAACCTATATGTTTACAATCTAACGCTCTTGCTGCTCACCACAACCAACCCGCCGACAGTCTATCAGTGCCTTCGGCGCTTTGATTCCACGGCGTAATTAATAAGTCATGCAAGTACATAACATATTTACATACCTAAATAAAATAGTTATGTTTTTTTGTGTTTTTTTAAACGGAAACAAATGATACAGAATTTATGTTAAAAAAGAAAAATGTGAAGATAAAAACTAGACACTACTGGGACTCGAACCCATATTCCTTAGTTGCAAAGTAGATTCAGCCTATTTATGGATATTCTTCAATTGGAGGTAAAGCATTAGGCTTGCAGAATCTTGTAGACAAAATTGGTTATTGGATATAATCAAATGTGTCCTCAAGCATCTTAATTTTAAGCCTTACGTTACAAGATATTACGTATATCGGAATTCAAGTTACCAATGTTTTCCAATAATTTGAATTCATTTGAGTATTTGGTCTCTTTTATTTTAGTATTTAATAAATTATTTGGCTAATATGTTCTCCGGGTATCTTTTTATTTATAAAAATGAGTTAGAAAGAGTTAAAAAATTATAAAGTTTATCCTTTTAAGGGAAATAACTCTGATTGGATAATTCAAGAAGAATACAATAAGAGTTGTCTTTCGTTAATTGTTTTTCCTTTTCTTTCATGCAGGTGTAACATCATGGCGACCAGTCCAGATTCAGTCGAAGCAGGATCGGACGATTACGTTCCTCACTTCTGTGGCCCCTGTCAATATCTGGGTTCAGATGAAAGAGCCATGTCGTATTGTGGACAGTGTAATGAGTATATGTGTCAGGCTTGTGAGAAGACACACAGGGGCGCCAAGGCAACACGGAACCATACGGTTATTACTGGACAGAAATTATCATCAACCATTAAACCTAATCCGCCATTACCAATTGCCTTCTGTGATGATCACAGGAACAATTTAGTAATTGGGTTTTGCGAGAGTCACAAGATATTGACATGTGACGTGTGTTCCTCAACAGCACACCGAAAATGTTCAAAGACGTCGCTACGCGATAAAACAAACACAATGAATAAAAGTCAGCTGGACAAGTTGGTATCAAGAATGAAACAAATTAAAGAAAATGTTGAAACATTACCCGTGGTAAAGATGCTGATTTGTTAATCAAACAGGCGAAGAAATCAGTAAGAGATGTCCAGGAACTGAGGAGAAAAATTAATGAAAGGATAGATGATCTTGAGGAAAAGGCATACAAGGCTATTGAAGACGCTAAAAAGGCTACGGAATCAGAATTGAAGGATCACGTGACTGCATGTGGAAATATTCTGCAACAAGTTGACGAAAGTATCAAGGAAATGCAAGACTGCCAGACCTCAATGAATAAAGAAATGATGTTTATCGGACTGACAAAGTCCTCTGGTAAAGTCGATGAAATGGAGAAAATTGCAGCAGACGTAAAATCGGAAGCTACCCAATGTCAGCTGACTTTCCAGCCCAACAAAGTCATTTATGATCTCTTACAACAGGTGACTGAGCTCGGTCACGTGATTACCACCTTTCAAAGCAGTGATGTATCCAGCGGAGAGAATATACTTGAAATGACAGTTTCTAGTAAACAAGACATCAACATTAACACAGATTTGATAACTGGTTCAACATTTCTCCCCAGCGGTGATCTTGTTTTATGTGACCCTCGTAACAATAAGTTACATCTGTATAGCCCCATCTTCACCTCTAAGGAGAATGTAGATCTACCATCACAACCACGTGACGTCTGTACAGTAGCTGATACAGAGGTTGCCGTCACGTTACCAGAACAACAGAAGATTCAGTTTGTCTCTGTACAGCCGGGACTGAGATTCGGAAAATCATTGAGAATAGACAGGAAATGTTGGGGTATAGACTGTCATGGCGGCATGATGTACGTCACGTGTCACGATGGTAATAATGGAGAAGTACTGGTGATGACGATGGATGGACAGATACAGAGGAGACTCGGGCTGGTACAAGGACGGTACATGTTTACATGGCCATACTATGTACGTGTAAGTCGTAACAATGACCGTGTTTATGTATCTGACTATATAACAAACACCGTAACATGTCTGACACAACATGGTGATTTGATATACAATTATACACACAAGGATTTATCTTTTCCTACAGACATTCACGTAGACAGTCAGGACAACATACTTGTAAGTGGGTCTAACAAGATTCATCGTGTAGATAAGCTCGGTACTCACCACTCCATACTGGTCAGTAAAAGTGATGGGGTATTATGGCCGTACTGTCTCTCATACCGGGACACTGATGGGGCGTTGTTTGTAGGAATGGGTCGTAAACCTGCTGGTAAGGTGTTCTGGCTGAAGAAGTAATGAAGAAGTAATATGTCGACTGTTTTATCAGGATTAATATCACCATGGCAACCTTGAAGTATTGATTCAAATATATCAAGTCAGACACTCTTATTACATGGTGCGAGTATTTGAGAGTCAGGCCGAAACTCGAACCAGGAACCTCTATGGTTGTTTTTCACCAAACGAGGAATTTATCTGCTTAACATACATTCCACTCCATATTTAAGATTGTAAGATAATTTACATGTATTTTGATTGGTTTGGTTGCAGCAAATCGTGTTTCATGTTTTCCACGTGATCTTCGTGTCTATATTTGTCGTATAATCTATTTTTAGCTCAGCCCGACCAAAAGTTACACATTTACTCCGTACAAAACATTCATGTATTTTCTGAACATGATGATAAACTTGGGTGCTCGTTTTCCTATTTAATAGCTTATTTCAGTTTTCAAAACTTCAACTGTTTATATACGTGAATATATATCTTTATTTTTACTTTTTATTTTCACATATTATATGTAGCAAAATGTGCTGAAATCGAAAATGGAAAAAATAATAAATCACCGACCTCGTTTTTATGATACGTTCGTATATCGATGGTTAACATCTTTAACAAATGGCTAAAATAAACATCTGTCTTTGAAAAGAAATAAGAAAAAAAATAATGCTATGAGATAAGTTATGATTGTTTAAATTATTAGATTAAGTGGTTCAAATATCCGCCGGTACTTCGTTTTTTGTCATATATGTGAGAAAAAAAAAGTAGCTTAATTTTCTTGTTTTTCATATAAGTATTCCATAAAGGTTCCTTGATCAGAACATTGAAAAAAGTCACCGAGTTCATTTTGGAGTGAATGCGCTGTTTCCATGGTAACAGGGACAAGGTGTGTTCTCTCTTTCTTGACGAACTGAGCAGTAATTATCTATTTGTGATTTATTTTTGTCGCATATTGACTGACTGATTTTACATTCTTTTAATCATTTTATATTTTAATTTGTTCAATAATAATTCCATAATCACATTATAGTTTAAAAAGTCTTTTCGAATGTTATATTGCGGAATAGTTCACGGTGTTAAGCTCAGATGCGCAGTAATCTATTATCACGAAGGCCGGAGTCGTGGGTTCAATCTCCGGTCAAGACCATCGTTAAAATGGTTCTGGTATGTCTTCTTTGCCTGGTGTTCAGTATCAGGGTAGTTCCAGGACTGGTTGTCAAGGTGATGAGATAATGTTACTGAGCGTACTGCTGTCAGATTCATTGTATCTGGAGTCAGCGTTATAAGTATTTCAATAGATAATTTTATAATCTTAGAAAATACAGTATATATAATGCGTGTCATTACTTATTTTATTATTCCGTATACTTTTAAATCATTCATGCTCATGGTTGATTTATTTTCGTCGTTTTCCTGATTTTTTATCCGAAAA
>CM037791.1:20744983-20794983 GCA_021229015.1 Solen grandis
CGCTGTTCACTGTAAACCCTTAACAGTTAAATCAAAATTGAGTAGACAAGTCTCGCAAAATCTCGAACACTTAACAAATTGAATCGACTAGGAATTTAAAAATTGGATAGAAATATTGGGCAAATTCTAATTATATGCCGTCTTTCTTAAAATTATCTCACACCGCTTTTTTTTTTTTTTTTTTTTTTTTAGTTATCGCGAGATCCAGATTTCCGGACGGACACACGGAGAGACAGACAGACGAAGGACAAACATATACACCCCTTCGATGTTAACAACGGTAGGGTACGAATAAGGTCAAACATGCCACTGTCACAAGCTTGCTGTCGTGCAATAAATTAAACAGTGGCGTGACCACGGTGTATAACCGTATCTCCGTTCTCTCTGCAGAAATCGCTATATCGGTAGTCTCTCTGCGTTCGCACAGGTTATTATCTGTCATAAACAAAATGCGCGATGGACGGAAAAAGACAAGTGGTCACTCTAAACAGGTCAGGCGCTCAAAGTAACAACCTGAATATACAGAAGCGACACGCATACATACACACTGACTTGAGAAATAACCCTTTCTTCAACTTAAAGTCTCGAAATGCAGAATCTTACAACTTTAATTTAATTAGAAATTCTTAACATGTCTCATTGTTAAACGGGTGAAACAATTTTCTTTTATAAATAGATTTACATGCACTAAATTTTGGCAGTATCAAGCTTGACTGTTAATGGTTTCAGTTACGGACTCCATACTAGGTCACAATAGAATTTTTTTTTTTTTTTTTTTTTTTGATGTTGTTTTTTTCTTTTTGTTTTAACTCGGAATGATTTCAGAGAATCACACAAGAAAGAAATGTATGGTGAGAAAACGGAGGTCTTCGTGCTATTTTTTAGTTATCTGCCCCTGAATGTGAGTTAATTATTGTCTCTGTGTGTGTATTTTTTTTATTGTTCTTTTCTGTCATTTCAAAGGCATATAACTAAAAATCAAGCCTATCGATACCTTACTTTATTTCAAACTATTGTTTGTTGTTTCACTTATAGTCTTTGTAAAGTGTAAAACAATTCCATTCATTTGATTCCTCACAATGTTTTAGCATACAGACATACTGCGTTTTTTTTTTTCTTGAAAAATCTGTTGCATAGAATTTCTACAACTTTTACACTGTGACAGGGAATCTTTCTAACAAAACATTAAGTTGAAATTAAATGAGGTGTTGCTAGCCCAAATTATTGAGATATCTGCCCCCGAAAATGACAGAAAAGGCTAAAAACTCACATTCGTGGGCAGATAACACACACAAAAATATTATGGAGACCAGCATTTTTTATCCCATAAATTTGTTTCTAATGCTATATGTTCGCTAGTTTTGATTTTCCTTCTTTTTATTTAGTAAAAAAAAACCTGATATTGTGAAATACGCCCTTAATCTAGCAGATCTTAAGCTATATTTGTAAATATATATATAGAAACGGATATATTAAAACACATTAATTTTGATTAAATACATTTTATAAATAGATGTTTGATTTTTGATTTTGTTGTAATGTATGTCCGTAAAGCAACCCTAATAAGTTGATTTTTCTTAAAACAAATAAAAAAATAATGCATTACGGCGTCCTCCTTAAAATATATATTTAAGTAACACATGTTTTAAATGATGATGATCCTTAAATTAAATTTGGGAAGTATATACATACATACATATATATATATATATATATATATATATATATATATATATATATATATATATGTGGACGTATTTGAAAAAAAAATACATAAACTATATAATTAAAACATATTTAAAATCTGAAAAAAAGCATCGTGTTAGTATACAATAATAATAAATGGGCGTTCGATTCAATTAATATGAACTAGATTCACTGGTAATAGGTTTGGGGGAAAAGGTAAGGTTAATGTGAACGTATTGAATATAGATCTGAGGGTTGTAGGTTTGAGCTCTTTTTCGACCTAATTTCATAAATGGTTTTTCTGTCATAGGTCAAATCATTAAACCATGCTTAAGAGTTTTGTTAATGTGATATATTGGCGTAAACGATATAGTAAAAAGAGAACATTTATATATGCATGTTGATAAGTCAATTTCTTTTATACAAAGTGATGAAATATCATTTCTAGAAATAAATTCTGTCAGTTCTGTTCTGATAAATTTCATATCCCACAAAGTGAGTGATAAACATCTGCCGGGATTACTTAAAATTGTACTTATATCTGGTGTAAATATTAGTATGTAGCAGCAATGACTAACTGATCATTAATTGCCTCGTAAAATTATGCAGTCGTCATGCACATCACCATGGAAACCATGACTGCAGGAGACGACATAAGAAGCATGACACGCATTGTGAATCTTATCTTGAGGAATGACCAGAATGCGGAAGATCCCTATGGAGTGACGCAGGCGACTGAGAAACATCCTTTTTATGAGCCTGTATTTAGAGTAGTGTTGATAACCGGATACAAAATATCTTGCTCTTCAGTGGGCGTTTAAACTGTGCGATCATTTTCATGATTCATAGTGCATATTATATAACTATCGCATCCCATGAAGAATGACTGTATGTCAACACGAGATTGATTATGCCCTGCAAGTTCTTATATGGGAAATTCCCACCGTAAGGTCATGTAAGTCATAAAAATTTTTAAACTAAGCATAAAATAATAACTAGCCCACATAGAAATATGTTGTCGTATGTAACAATAGCCGTTCTAGTAAGTTGAATAATGTTTAATAAGCTTCTCCTGACCCCCCCCCCCCCCCACACACACACACACTCCTCTTTACTGAACACTCTCAGATTGGACATGGTTTAATGACACCCCATTAGTATTACCCCTTCGACATTGTGTTTGTTTTTTGTGTGTCAAACTTTTGACCGTCTTTATATTCTAAATGTTCTCTTCACCACGTCGAGATGGACTGAACAATTACCTTTGTAGAGATTGTTTTTCTATTTGTGGAAGTAATTTATTTGATTCATTAAATTTCGAAATTTGTGTTCTCATTGTAAAACACGTATTTTTTCTTACGCCGATTTTTTTAAATATTCCTTGTAAATTTTACCTGTACAGTAATACGAATTTGACAATAATTTTATTGAATAAACACCGACATTTTAATGTTTATAACCATATTAGGCCTCATTGAGTCACGTCCACGAACCATGGTATAGTCCTGAATGGTGGCCCCCTGCCATGCGTTAAGCTTAAGTTTTGCCTTTAATGGGTAGAAGTGAACGGGTATGTATCATAAAGCTGGTAAATTATACATGGTACATGTATATACATCTCTATTGCTTGAGGCTCGGTATTATGGTAGTGCCAGGACTGGTTGGCACAGTTTCAGAATAATGTAACTTGTATGGTACACACTTGTCTACAACGTAATATATATGTATATAATGTTCACAAATGAATAAAATACTGTCGGTGGGCCGTTAAACCTGCGGAAAAATGTGAGATTTTTACATCTTTGAACATTGGCTTAAAATCTGATTTAAAATGTTTTGGAGATTTAACAATGATTTTTAAAAATACTCAATATTTTTGCTGGCCTAGCATTACCACACATGAAAGTGTTTGTTTAATATTATCATATTTACAAACATATCACAGCGGTGTCGAAAGGCAGTCCCTTACAAATGTTAAATCTCAAGTATGCACGGGCCATGTCAACGTGTCCTATGCGTGTTTTGCACAACATTATAAAAGGAATGTATAATGGAGAATAGTTTGCACGTTTCAGTGATCATCAATACGGAGAAGACATTCAAGGTTATGCGGCAATATAACAAAGAACATGATTCGTAAACAGGGTAAACAGATAACATTTATGGAAATATTACACTGACATCGATGTTGAATTCAGCTTATATATTCAATACCTGTATCTGTGCAGGATGTGTCTTCAGTTTTGTATATTCAGTCATCTAGTTGTACATTTTGTAAAAAAAATACAGTAGCTGTCGATTTCTAAATAAGAAGGATAAGTTTATGTTAGAGGAAGATAAATGAGATCGAAATAAATTCTAAGCATCATATTTAATGTCAATCTGAAATGGAATATGTTTAATTGCGATGCAGCTAATCAGTAAGAGAGCGGCAGGGAAAAATCAAAGGGGAAGAGATATAGACATGGTGACTTATGAAAACAAACGGATGGAAAGATAAAGAGAAAGAAGGAACACATCAGTATAAATACAGCGTAGTCCCTGACCTGGATTGTCCGGTATATAGGATATTATCAGTATGTGGTATATTGTCACATGTTACGTATGATGTATATACAACAAACATAATATCGCAGTGAACCACTACCCTTCCTGTCTCATGTAGACGAAATCTCCAAATTATTGCAGTAATGTCGGTGGGACAGAAAACCTAATATACACTTTTTATTACCAACATAGGTTGATATATCTGTCAAACGTTTTGCAACGACCAATGCTTTGCGCTATAGAAATGTTTGAAATATATGATATATTCAACCCATTCCGAATTATTTTCAGAACAACGCCACAAGGCCACGTAATCTGTTTACTGAAGTCGTTCCGATGCCGCAATTAAACACGGGTTGCGTGAGTGAAAACCAGTAAACCTAGTTACTAGAATACAGAACAATACTATATACTAGTTCTCTTACTTTATACATTATGGTGAAATACATACAAGGGCGTGGCTGGAGGTTACGCACTTTCTGGCTGGAGTCCAGGTGCCACTTTATATAGATATAGTATCCACCTGTCGATCTGACTATCTTGTTAACTCAAATAATATCGGTCTCGCTCCATATATAACAGGATATAAACGTACCTTATTTGAATTACAAATATATTTACAAATACAAATATAAACTAAATCGTTTCTGCTAATCATAATCCACATATCTTACACAACATACTGCCGACAAAGTTTATATTCCCTGTTTGTGTAGGTGGCTGTTGCATCTTGTCATGTCTCGATGTTTTCGAAGCCTCTTATCCAAGCACCCGTTAGTGTGTGCAATTGTGCAATTCATTTGGACTTGGTCCTTTGGTTATATTTATCTATATTCAGTCAAACCTGTCTTAAACGGTCAGTCAAGGGACCAAAAGAAAGTGACCGCTTAACAGAGGTGACCGCACTATAAATGATAAGATATAACAAAATGCTAGTAATATTAAAACTGACCATTAAATGCAGGTTGGTTACTTAATACAGGTGACCTCCAATACAGGTTCAACTGTATTTTTATAGAACACAAGTCCTTTCTACATATACCTTTTCTTTAGAAAAAAAATATGTGCATATTGATTTTATTGTTCATGCTGAGAAAATCTGTCCTGCAGTCTATGAAATGCAGTTAAAATTTATTGTTAAAAATAAACAAAATTATACTTTTTATGAAAGTGATTCTTTTTTGCAATTCAATCAATTGATTTTGTGGTGCTTGATTAGAAAATAATATATTTAACATATTATTTTTTTTAAATCTTATAGATCTATCTAGATGGTCTGTGACATACAGATTTTTTGTGTTTACTTTGTATTTTTTTTTTTAATTTATATAAAGGGAACTAACAAATTGGTGAGTAGTTGGAAAGCGAAAATATGGTGCAATGTTGTTTTTTATGAAGTCAATCACTGAAAACATACATAGAAAGAAATGACATATCTCAGATGGATTTCTTTAGAATCACAAAGTTGTTGTGTGTTTACAGGAAATGGCATGTTTTACTGCTAATGTTGTTTCTTTTATTGGGCCAAAAAATAATACCTTACCTTATGTCAACTTGGGTTTGAATACCATTTATAATTTATGAAGGCAAAGTTATAAAATAATTGATGACAAACTGCAGTTTCATTTTCAATAATATGAAACACAATATTTTTTTAAGAATAGGGAAATGTTTTGGTGATGATAAGTTAGCTTAGAATAATAATCGTTCGAATATTTTTTTTTCTTTTTTGATCAAGTTCATAATTGACTTTATATATGGAACATAATTAAAAATCTATTCACATAATTTCACCAAAACCACATTTTTTTCATGCTTTATTGTCACCGTTTTTTTTTTTTTAATTTTTTTTCAAATTCATAGCATTATATCATTATCTGTTTTTTATGATACCTTTTATCACCTAAACGGAATCATTTTAAAAAGAAATGACTTATAATTGCAATTGCATTTCTAAAAATACAACACATTATTTTTTTAACTAAATGAGATAATTTGATAATGAATTAATGGACATATACTTTATTTTTAATAAAGTTCACTATAATACTGAATAAATAAAAAGAAAATTAAAAAAAATCTGTCCTTAGGAGTCCTTAGGATTTTTTTTTTAAAATCAATATTATGTTCATATATATATTTTTTTTTTTTTTTTTTTTTTTTTTTTTGCAATTGCTGTTTATTAATAAATGTTATTGATACCCGAAATATTACTAAAATTTAAAAGATTATGTCATTTTATTTTTATTTTGCTACATTTTATTATTAAAACTATGATACTTAAAAATAAAATCACAGTTTTTAAATTTTAATAATTTAAAACATGTTTTTGTTGTTGTTGCTTTTTTTTTTTGCTTTTTTTTTTTTTGGTAATAAAGGGAGGTAATTTGTGATGAGTATAGTTTGAAAATGAACCTGTTGTTATACCTATTTTTTTTATCTGATTTGATAAAATACATGACTGACTACATATATAGAACATTAGAAAAAAATTGTACGTAGGATATTTTTAAATCAAAATTATGTTCATGTTTTTTTATCAAAAATATGATATTTTATTGAAATTATTGTATATTAAAAGATGTAGATGAACCCCGAAATATGGATAAAATTTTAAAAATAAATAAATAGAGATGTCTCAATTTGCAATTTTCCTGTTATTAAGGAGGTAGTAGTGTTTGTTTGTAAGACCATAACTCTTAAACGCATGGTGACCTATTATTTTACATGATATATTTATTTAATTTTTATAGAGGTATATGAGGAAAATTAAAAAAAATCTTTCCGTTAATAGTAACCCGCTGAAACGTCTTTAAAGATCGTTCAAAGGACCAACAATTATACGATATTGTATTCATAAAATATTCATTTCCAAGGTTCGAAACTTGGTTTAGCCATTAAACCTTGATCTTTTTCGATTCTGGAAAAACGTATACATTCCTGCAAATCTAAAACGTAATATATATATTCTAAGAAAATGTCCAGAAAACCTGCCCAGTAATGACTGTTGTAGAGCGCGTACAAACGTTGGTAGCTTTTTTTTCACCCTGGCGTCATGTGACGTCACACGGCGACAAAATATGTTGCGTTCAAAGGGATGAAAGTCACTTTGCCAATTGTTTATTTTTTACAGTTTGTCCAACTTAATCGTCCAATAAAATGTTCGCATCTCGTTTAAATATTAAAAAAATGCATTGCATAAAATGATCCGTAATATTTGAACAAAACGGGCGGAGCTTGTTGCGGCGGCGGGAGATTACGTCACGTTTTGCATGAAGCCCTATAAAATGTACCCAGTGTTACTGACTGGACTGTCAATCAAACGGAGATTGGTTCCATAACGCGAGGTCAAAGGCAAATATATATAGCGTTCGTGACAAACTGCAAAAATGTTAAATCGTTTATATTTTTAATTTAATGGACATATTGCAGCGTTCCGCTTCGCGTCGCTTGCGATAAATACCATAAGATTTAAATTATAAACGATAACTTATATATGCTGCTGGCTTATCGGCAAACAAACCCAATAGTTCTTAATAATAGCCTTATTACTAAGACCCTATACGTTTTCCACATGTTTGCGGAAAGCCGTAATGGAATGATATCGGTATAACCGATTATGCGTGTTCTTACTTTTCTCAGCAGTAAGGGGTATACCTTTCTTTAAATAACCCTATTAAAACATAGATGTACTTCCCTTCCTTTAAAATAGATAAGTAGATAAATAAAGTGAAAAATAAACAAGATATCATTAACATTTTAAGTTTGATTATAGTATTTAACGAAGTTATGAGGTTCATTAAGATAATGAAAAAGTAAAAAACAAAAGGTCAAAAACCAAGCAATGGATGACGGTTCGTGCTGTACTGTTTGTTCGCCTATCTACTCTTTAGTCAGTCCGTACATACTTTGAGTTTAGCAGTACCTATTTATTTGTTTTATTTCGACGAACGTTCAACACTTCGTGATAAGAATTCAGATTTATATTTACAAGATCGAATGTCAAGGTCACTTCTATATGGATTGTCGTCGTAGAGTTTGTGTGCGGGTAGTGACTTCACACGCACTAATTTTGATAAAACTTATCACAAATGTTAACATTGCGATCTACTAAAGGTATTTCGGAAATAACATGCAAAAAATATCTTCAAAGCATAATCCAAGCAAAAATAACAACATTAACTTTACTATAGTAAACCATGGATGTTGGAATGGCGATCTTAATAACAGTTTCATGAACGAGTTAGTAAAATTTGCTATGAAATGACAATTCATGTCAGATCCTATTTATCTTTTTTTTTTTTTTTTGGATGCAGGTGTTTGGTTGTCATGGCAACAACAATTTATTGATGTTTTGACGTTTCTATAAATGACGAAATCCAATCTGACAAACTAAATGGCGGCAGAATGGTGTTTAGGGATAACTTTATTCGTGTAATCGTGATTAGTGTGATTACGTTTTAGTATGACTTACATTTTTGTGTATCGTACTTTGATTGGGAAACACGCCCACAACACAACAAGATCAGTACTATGCGATTTGGAAGTTTATGACAATTCTTACCCTTAAACCTTTGGATCCACAATCGGCCAGTCATGCAAGATACCACTGTTTATTTTAAACCTAGCAATAAGTTAAATGTGTACTAAATCACGCAAATTATATGTACATTATAGTTATAATGGTATAAGATATAAACTTAACTATCCCCGATCCCCGGCCGGGACATACCAAAGTCGTAGCTCCCTTGCTTGGCGCTAAGCATAAAGGGACAATTATAGAACTGGTTGACCGGTTTCAGGTTAATGTGTCTGGGTGTGGTATCATGCCATATGTCTACGGCGTGATGCTGCAGTGTGGCAGCACTATATCTGTCTCAAAAAGACAAAATCTACAGATGAAGGAAACACTATCGGCGGAACGTTTAACCTAACAAACATATTAAATATAATCGCAAAATTGATCAAGTCGACATATGCTATGATGTATAGACGCAAACCATACTTGAAGATGACGAACCACTTGTATCGCTTTATAGAAAGGGATTTTCACAGGGTACAAGTGTCATGTCCTATTTAATATGTTACCCTAATACTGTATTTATAGATTTTAATTAATATAATTGTTTTTGCTAGGAGCATTTATTATGCTCTATAGTATATTTTTAGGAAATGGAAATATTTCATTAGTGTCCTGTTGTCGTTCTTATGTTGTCGCTTCCTGTTTTATTCAAAACTATTTAATGTCCGATTAGAAAAAAAAAAAGAAAAAAAAAAGGGTTCCTATACGTTACATCAGTCCCTCTAGGTTGAGCCAGTACTTCGCGCCTGGGAATGTCATTAAAATTCCTTGCCGCAATGGGTCACGGGTCAACAACCTTTGGGTCCGCAGTCGGGATTTTTACCATGGTATCATGGCGCCCTTGTTTTATGTAAGATCGTTTTGCAGAAGATATAATTAACGTTTGTTTTGTAAAAGAAAATATTTCAATTATGATATCCAGTAAGATAACCACTGGAACTTGGTCAATGGTGGCTGTATAGCCAATATTTATTTTAATGATGGGTATATATTGTAGATTATACTATCACTATACATATCCAACAACCTGTTAAACTGTTAAGTTGAAGCGAATATATTATTATCTGATCATAAATTTTGTTTTACGTCAATTATGATAGTAAGCATTTCTGTATCGCACAACGATTCTGGGCTATGTTTGTCCCCCCCCCCACACACCGCACACAATTCAAAATCTTGTTTTCTGTCTTATCACTACGAGTAAATAGAAATAAGTTTTATGTTTATTTCAGAACGATTGATTTATGGAAGTCGAAACTGAATTAAAAAGGGGTTGATAGTCGATGCCGGAGATAACGTGTTTAATAAACTGTAATGAAAAAATGCGCAAATATTGAACGAGTACTTCACGCCTGGAAAGGTCATGTAAAATACTTGCCCCTACAGGATTTAAACCTACAACACAGACCGTCACCAATGTGCCTTAGAAATGGTTTTATACAAGAATCATGGGGTTTATTTTGAAGCTAATTAATTAAAGAAGATATAATGAACGTTTAGTTTGTAAATACAATATTTCAATAAAGATGTCCTGTAAGATCACCAATAGAACTTGGTCACTGATTACTTTATAGCTTATATGTACTTTAATAATAATTAATGTTATATATAATATATTTAATATTATATTGATATTACTTAAAGTTTGCTTAGCATACATATCCAACAACCTGTTTTACTGTTGAGTCGAAGCGATGAATAATGAATACATGTTTATTTTTATCTAAACATAGATTTTGTTTTACGTCATTTTTTTTTTTTTTTACAAAGCAACATATTAGGGCTGATTGTGGGAATCTGAATATCGAAAAAACAAATTCAATGCCCTTTAGCGGGCAAGCAATACACGTACCTGTTTTCTTGTACCCTCGTTATACAATAGATATGTGTCGAGTTCAGTTAAGGCACGGGGTATTTATTACATAATATATAGAGAGAAAATGCACAACAATCTTCTTTTTTAAATTTTTTACACATTTTATTACAGAAGATGTCACAACATATAACGAATGAAAACTCTCCATAGAGGCGTAATCGGTAAAATAATACTATGAATGAATATGTGTGACGTTAGGCAGTGGCGCGCTGTACATGAAGTGTAGCAATTTGAATACCTCTGTACATGTACATGTAATATGTCCTTGGTAAATCGAATAGGGATTTCAATGAAAAAAAAACAACATAGTGTTTAGCCCTCACAGTAAAATGGTACAATAGCAACACGTTTCATTTGATGCGGAAAATCAGTAAAATATTTCGAAATTTCAAGCCACGTGACTTTCTGCTTTACCTTTTCAGGTTATGAACAGAACAGAACAGAACATATTTTATTTGATTTGTACATAGTACATCATCATAAATAACATCAACATTCAAAATTATACAATAGTCAAGTTATTAATAAATATATCATAAATTCTTTTTCCATAACATCACGTGAACAAGTAATCAAAATCGATTTTTAACTAAGAGGATGAACTAAGTGTCATAAGACAAACTTATGCGTAAAGAAAATGCAGATTTCAAATATTTAGCAAGATTTAAAAGTGTATCAACATTTTTTGTTTGAAGTAATTCTAAAAATTTAAACATACTAGGTCTAACATAATAAAACTTATCAATAAATTTCTTTCTTAAATTTAGAAAACATGGGCATTTAATAATAAAGTGATATTCATCCTCAATGTCGTTACTTCTGCAAAATATACAAAATCTTTCTGAACGAGGAATTCTATTTCTACCATAGCGACCAGTTTGAATATGTAAACTATGTGATGACAATCTTAATCTACAAATATAATCTCTTAAGTCATAAGGTAAAACATTCAAATAGCTTTCATATCCAAATTCATTTTTTATATTATTATATAAAGATAAAACTTCACTCTTTTCTTTATCAGAATACCAACTTTGACAATAAGTATCAATCAAACGTTGTTTAAACATATTAATAAAATCTTTTTCATTCAAAACAGTTTGTTGATCCCATATATATGCAAAACCATTTTTAATTTTTTAAACTTTGTCCAGTTTTTAATAATATATTTTCAGTATTTAACAATTTACACCATGCTTAACGTGACATTAGGACTTTCAGCTCAGTCCTTTGATTAGTCTTTTGATACGATGACCATAACAAAAAGCTGGTTACACAAATCTTCGGTGCTTAAAAACCTTAATATTGTTAATAAGTTTTGTATTAAATAAAGAAAATGTGTCTAGAGTTTAAAACGTGTGTATGAGAAGGGGGCATTGATCACATGTGAATTAGCATTAAAATAAGGTCAACAATAACACCCACCTGAAAGCATATTGAATGAATGCTTATTCCTCCTTATGAAATCACTGATCTGTAACACCGATAAAATAGGTCTACAGTCCGTGGTTACAGCACCTTGGGAGCGGGCGGTCGTGGGTTTGTCCCCAACCGCGACACACCTAAGTCGTTAAAAATGTACTGGTAGCTCCCTGCTTTGCGCTCAACATAGATACGGGTCAGTTCCAGGACTGGCTGGCCCGGTGTCTGAATAGTTAACCTGACGAATTTATGGATATATCAATATTTGTTGTTTTTTAGCCCGAATGTTTATGGTTATTGATAAACAAGTATGTTTACGTGTGACAATATGGATAGTTCAATATTTGTTGTTTTTTAGGCTGAATGTTTATGGTTATTGATAAACAAGTATGTCTACGTGTGACTCTAAGATTTATAACCGAATCTTCGTAGTCAGTATTTCGTTGACATTATATTAGTTAGAATCTGTATGAAAGCCGTTGGACAACATCCGTTCCCAGTGGCCGAGTGATTAGAGCCTTTTCCTTGGTAACAGGAGGTCGTCGTTTCGATTCTCGACCGCGACATACTTAGGTCGTTAAAATGGTACTGGTAGCTCCCTGAATGGCGCTCAGCATATATACAGAGTAGTTCCGAAATTGGTCGGCCCGGTGTCAGAATAATGTGACTGGGTGTGGTATCATGCCACATGTTCACACCGTGATACTGCAGTGTGACAGCACCATATTAGTCTTAAGGAGACATAGTCTCCAAAAGACCGAATTGTTTTTGGTGGGACGTCCCACTCAACAAACAAACAATATCGTGTCAAACCAGTCAAACACACATTGATAATACCATGCACACATTTAATTTTGGTTATATCAAGCCACCTATGCGTACACGATGGTCCTTTATATTCAAAAAGCTGTTTCCGGTTTCGTATAACCATCACAAAATTATTTTCTTATATTTAACACGTTACCAGTGACGTAGATGCCTACATATACGCCGAATACAATTCGTTCCGGGAGGTAGATAAAATAAAAAAAATATTTTAATGCGAAAAATGATATAAAAATAAAATAATGCTTACCCGGGTAATGCATAATTATATACGATCTTTTTCGGGAATGCAAAGATTAAAAGTTAGAAAAAAAGGTTTTATTTAGATCTGCAATAGGTTGATATATGAATTTTATTTTCGTAAGTTTACTTATGATTAAAGCTGTATGCACTGTATGTTCGTTTAACGCGATTTCCAACATAACCAAGGACCTCCGAATATTGTCTACATCGCGGTTTTCTTTTAAAATGTCATAACCTCCTGAATATCGGGATATTTTAAGAATGAAGACCCGTTCTCCCATTTGAAAATAAAATCTACTGATCAAAATCAATACCGTGTATCGGTCTGAAATGTTGGAAAAACTGTTATATATTAACAATTCGTGGCGATTACGAATGTTTGATCATTACTGTTTGGATCTCCTATTTCTATATATTTTATTTTTCATTATCTAACAATGTCTAATCGATTAAAGAAAATAGAAAGTATTGGTTTCACCAAATAAGCAATGTAGACAAAGTAGTAGCGCAGCAATGCGAGACATTGCAGCCGCCACGCTCTCTTTGGCGTCAGAAGACTCCTACCATACCATTCGACGATGGTTGATCCTGCCGATTGTTGTTCCTGTATCAATATCCACTCCAGAAAGGCCATATTCGACTATGCGTCGAGTACACAGGAAGTATCATCGGAATCGAACGAATGAGTGGGCTGAACTTGAACATTTATCGAGAGCGAGAGCTGGATATTAAAAGCATTGTAGACACTTTTACTAACAGGAAACCACGACGTCTGGATTTTAATTTTTTTCAAAAGGTGTAAAATGAAGCGAAACCGTAAGAAATTATCTCCACCCTTACTATTTCCACTTTAGAATAACAAAAGGAACTGTTCTTCCTCTGGTTACAGTCGAATTACATTATTCCACGTCACGCGCGTGTATTCTATATACATGCTTATTGTGTTGAACTCGAACAGCTGGATTAAATGTGTTTGATGCAACTTTATTGAATTGTATGAGACATACACAAGTAGCCGTTATTTTCAGTTTTCTTGGTGTTAGATTATAAAAAATAATTCGTTCACTGTCCGTTCATTCATGTTTTGTTTGTTTTTATAATCGCGATCTACAATCAGTACACGTCTGATAAGTGGCATTTTCATGAGCTCGTTTGGTAGAAATTGGTATAAAATAGCAATTCATGTCAGATCCTATTTATTTTATTATATCTTATACACATGTACTGACCAATGCAGAAATGAAGAGCACGTGGAAAATATTAGACATGATTTGCTGAAAAAAATATCCACTGGATTAATTTTAATATATCAAAAATAAAGTTTATTGATCTTTTGATGTTTACCGTCGCTGCGAAAGTTCAGTCATATAGCGGCGTCCAGCAAATTACAGGTGGAGGCAGATCCGAATGCACTGAGGCAACCGGGTAGAACCACCGACCTACCGCAAGCCAGCTGGAAGGCTTCCTCACATGAAAATCCGAATGACCTTGCCGGGACTCGAACCTACGCGGTGAGGGCCCAGTGAGTGTTAAGTGCAGCGACCTTTTCGGCCTAGTAGTCCCCAAAAGCAAGGTTATATAATTGAATATTTATCTGGTATGCGTCTGTGCGTTTATGATTGCCTACGTGGATACACGTGTAAGGTCCCGTATTGCGTCATATATAGACTCCACGTGGTTAAGTCCATCGTCATGTCATTTACACACGGCCGATCGATAGATCATCTATAGGGGTCTATAGATCATGATGTTATGTAGTAAAACGGAAAAAAACAGCCGGGGGTATCCGACGATGGATATATTCACGACAGACAAGTGACATGTGGCACCTCACCCGATCGCATACGTCTTGAAAATTGAATATGTGAAGTGAAAAGTAGGGATATCGACACATACCATTTAAGCAACTTAAATATGTAGCTACCGGGGATCGAATCCACAGGCTTCCGCTGCAAGGGCGGGTGTTCTAATCACACAGACAATAATCAATTGAAGTTGGTTTATTATATTAACTGCACATTGTGATTTGCCATGTAGACCTATAATAACAGATGCGCAGCAATTTTATTTTTTTTTTATTTTGGCCGTATCGTTTTTCTGAAATCGCGTATTGTCCGAGATCTGGAACGAGATTGAAAATCAAAGCGTTCATTTTGAAATTGATATATATTTTCGAAAATTCCAAACTGATATTGAATTAATCTAGTACTGAAATGGTTTCTTTGTTTAGTCATTAATTTTTTCGACTGCTTTTGACATAAACAGACGTCAGTGGGGTTGATCGATCACACGATGCGACGTAATTAAAGGAATCAATAATTCTGCATTTCTTCCGTTGAAGATTGTTTTAATAACACCAGTCAATTTATAAAGAACAAGAAGACCCTAGGGGCTAACCCTGCATGTACTTGAGGCTATCATCTTTCTCATGCCCGCTCTGAGTCATACCGGATAAGTAACAGTTTTTCTTCCTTTCCTCTCTTACTTATAATCAAACTTAACAAATACTCTAATTATGCATCCGATCTCTTCGTTCCTTTGTTTAAACTCACTGTAGATGAAATTTACCGGCTTAATCATTTATCGAAATGTCTGCTACCCGTTGAGAGGTACGCGCGCTCTCGTTAACTCTCGAGGCACGTTATAATTCGGAAAGCAGCGTATCACTCACTTTATTTATACACTGGATTACAGAAAGCGGGCATATATATTGTCATTATCCCTTGCTTGTGGTCTATGATCCATATTCAATATGTCATTGCTACAACCGCGCTGTCAAAATAACACAGAAGTCGAATGACATGATACCATTTTCTGTGCCATTATCCTAATGTCGGAAAATAAATCCGGAAGTTAACAAATTTACCAGAAACCATCACATGACAACTTTAAATGGAACGCCGTTGTGGTTGTCCACGTGTCTGGATAATGTGATTGGGTGTGATATCATGCCACGTATCTGTATAATAGGAGTGGGTGGTGATATCATGTCACGTGTGTTTATTTTAAATGGAACGCCGTGTGGTTGTCCACGTGTCTGGATAATGTGATTGGGTGTGATATCATGCCACGTATCTGTATAATAGGAGTGGGTGTGATATCATGCCACTCATCTGGATAATGTGATAAGGTGTGACATTACGCCACTTGTCTCCATCTTTACCGTTGATACTTAAACCTTCAGTTAAGTCGAGTTATTCCGTTTACATACCAGCTTGTGTGCCAAATAGAATCTTTCAGGGCAAAATAGTTAAGGGCAAATTATATTCGAACGCGAAAGTAATGGTGATTCTTTAGCGAGGGATATAATAAGCAAACGAGATATAGGTAAAATGTTTATAATTACACAAAATCACTTGTTTATGCATATTGACCTTGTTACTTATTTTGTCATTGTTGAAAGAGTTTATATACAAATGTTATTGATTGTTGAAACTGGAATTCACCCAACCAACGAAGAAATATATTACATAGATACTGAATCAACTGTTTCTATATTTACATAAGCATAAATCATATTACAGTAGGCAAAAGAAGGCGTATATTGATTCTACAAAGTACAAATTAATACAATTAAAACAGCTCCTTCACAGATGGTCACTGACGGAAAATTATATTTTACAATGAGTATTACGTCTATCAATACACATCAACAGACGCATGGTCACCAAATGCAACCATCAATGGTCGTAAAAAATGGATGGTTTCCCCATCACAGGGTTTACCGTCACAAAGGGTATTGGAACTATATTTAAAATGATAAAACCTGTATTTAGATTTTCTTTTTTCCATTACCATCACTTGCCTGTTGTTATTAACATTTCGCGCATGCGCTAACGTTATAGGGCGAATTAACGCAATCACTACCCTGAACTGGTGAAGAAGCCATATTGCAGAAAGTGTCACGTGGTACCACAAGCATCTGCTTCAGGTATACCGTAAACTAATTTTGACCGACTTGCGTTTATGAAAATAGCCTTTTCCTGTACAATATGACCTACACTGTCAGGAACAGAAACTAGTTATTTTTTATTTAATTCTACCGATCAGGAAACAAATACCTTCTAACCTCAACAAGGAGAGTAGTTATTTATTTTATGTCTTAATTCTACTGATCATCTGTGAACGAGCTGCTTTAAAGCGTCTGGAAATGTTAATACAGAGATAATTACTTCATAAATGTATGGATAAAAATTTAATCAAAATGAAGGAAAATATTTAATATTTGCGTGATAAAATCTGTACAAATTATTTTACGAACATATGACAAAATCAAGTCACATTATCCCCTACACCTCTGGATACAGCCTACATGTACAAAGGCCAGTGACCTGGTTCCCACCGACGATTTTAGTGATTTTAACATCTGAAATAGAAAACCTCTGTACAAAGGCCAGTGACCGGATTCCAAACACAATAATTTTAGAAATAAACATAACATCTAAAACATACAACCACTGTATAAAGGTCAATGATTCTGGAAACAGCCCGACTGTGAAAAGAAGACATCGAAATGTGTGTGTGTGGGGGGGGGGGGGATTCCCATCACTGAATACATTGTTTCCTCTGAATAACGGCCCAATGGCTGATCCAGCGAGAGGATTCCAAGTTATAAGGAATTTTACCTCTGAATAACGGACCAATGGTGAACAAAGGCCAGCGAAAGGATTCAAAGTTTTAAGTCATTTTACCTCTGTATAACGGCCCAATGGTGAACAAAGGCCAGCGAGAGGATTCCAAGTTATAAGGAATTTTACCTCTGAATGACGGCCCAATTCTGAACAGAGGTTAGCGAGTGGATTCCAAGATATGAGGCTTTTACCTCTAATTAACGGACAATGGTGAACAGAGGCCAGCGAATATATTCAAAGTTTTAAGTCATTTTATCTCTGAATAACGGCCCAATGGTGAACAAAGGCCAGCGAAAGGATTCCAATGTATAATTCAAATTACCTCTAAATAACGGTCTAATGGTGAACAAAGGCCAGCGAGAGGATTCCAAAATATAAGGCATTTTACCTCCGAATAACGGCCCAATGGTGAACAAAGGCCAGCGAGAGATTTCCAAGTTATAAGGAATTTTGCCTCTGAATAAGAGCCCAACGGTAAAAAGAGGCCAGTGACTGAGAATTTAGCCATTGAATATTAGCCACCTCCAAGTAAAGGCCATGTGTCAGTTGTGGCAAGTGACCTTTGTTCACAGGTTTCACTGGACATAATTCAGAAAATCTTATTGTCATAAACGATACAATCATTTTAAATTAAAGAGGTCTATACAAATACAATAAAAAATGCATATGAAGATTTTAGGATATTTACACTTTATATATGCAAATGTATGTAAGCATATACAAGAGAAAGTACACAAAAAAACAACAACAAAAAAACAAAAACTAAATTGGACATTTTAACACATATGACCTGTGAATGTCTTTATTTGTGTTTATATTTCCCTATTGAGTAAATGTTCATTCATTTATCATAAATGACGTTTAGCCAATTATTTTGGTAGGCATAATTAACGGACATGAACGGATATGTCATTGCGCTGTCTAGAATTATGTTTGAACATGTAGATCTGATCATGGTTTCTATAAAATCATTATTTTTCGTTGACACTTAATTTCGAGGAATCTGTATAACAGGCAATACAGCTGGTGCATTGATGGTTATAAATAGATTCGTGTTCAAGAAAACATTGTGATTGATTAATGAACCAGTTTCCTAGGGGAAATATTTTCGGATAAAAAATCAGGAAAACGACGAAAATAAATCAACCATGAGCATGAATGATTTAAAAGTATACGGAATAATAAAATAAGTAATGACACGCATTATATATACTGTATTTTCTAAGATTATAAAATTATCTATTGAAATACTTATAACGCTGACTCCAGATACAATGGATCTGACAGCAGTACGCTCAGTAACATTATCTCATCACCTTGACAACCAGTCCTGGAACTACCCTGATACTGAACACCAGGCAAAGAAGACATACCAGAACCATTTTAACGATGGTCTTGACCGGAGATTGAACCCACGACTCCGGCCTTCGTGATAATAGATTACTGCGCATCTGAGCTTAACACCGTGAACTATTCCGCAATATAACATTCGAAAATACTTTTTAAACTATAATGTGATTATGGAATTATTATTGAACAAATTAAAATATAAAATGATTAAAAGAATGTAAAATCAGTCAGTCAATATGCGACAAAAATAAATCACAAATAGATAATTATTGCTCAGTTCGTCAAGAAAGAGAGAACACACCTTGTTCCTGTTACCATGGAAACAGCGCATTCACTCCAAAATGAACTCGGTGACTTTTTTCAATGTTCTGATCAAGGAACCTTTATGGAATACTTATATGAAAAACAAGAAAATTAAGCTACTTTTTTTTTCTCACATATATGACAAAAAAAGTACCGGTGGATATTTGAACCACTTAATCTGATAATTTGAACAATCAAATTTTTTCCTTTTTAAAGATGTTAACCATCGATATACGAACGTATCATAAAAACGAGGTCGGTGACTTATTATTTTTTTCCATTTTCGATTTCAGCACATTTTGCTACATATAATATGTGAAAATAAAAAGTAAAAATAAAGATATATATTCACGTATATAAACAGTTGAAGTTTTGAAAAACTGAAATAAGCTATTAAATAGGAAAACGAGCATCCAAGTTTATCATCATGTTCAGAAAATACATGAATGTTTTGTACGGAGTAACTGTGTAACTTTTGGTCGGGCTGAGCTAAAAATAGATTTTACCGACAAATATAGACACGAAGATCACGTGGAAAACATGAAACACGATTTTCTGCAACCAAACCAATCAATATACATGTAAATTATCTGACAATCTTAAATATGGAGTCGAATGTATGTTAAGCAGATAAATTTCTTGTTTGGTGAAAAACAACCATAGAGGTTCCTGGTTCGAGTTTCGGCCTGACTCTCAAATACTCGCACCATGTAATAAGAGTGTCTGACTTGATATATTTGAATCAATACTTCAAGGTTGTCATGGTGATATTAATCCTGATAAAACAGTCGACATATTACTTCTTCGTTACTTCTTCATCCAGAACACCTTACCAGGTTTACTTAACATTCCTACAAACAACGCCCCATCAGTGTCCCGGTATGAGAGACACCACGGCCTTACTACCCCATCACTGTAACTGACCAGTATGGAGTGGTGAGTACCGAGCTTATCTACACGATGAATGTTGTTATACAACCACCCACTTACAACAAGTATGTTGTCCTGACTGTCTACGTGAATGTCTACAGGACCAGATAAATTCTTGTGTGTATACTTGTATATCAAATCACCATGTTGTGTCAGACATGTTACGGTGTCGGTTATCCTGTCAGATACATAAACACGGTCACTGTTGCGACTTACACGTACATAGTATGGGAGTGTAAACATGTACCGTCCTTGTACCAGCCCGAGTCTCCTCTGTATCTGTCCATCCATTGTCATCACCAGTACTTCTCCATTACCCGGTTCGTCGTGACACGTGACGTACATCATGCCGCCATGACAGTCTATACCCCAACATTTCCTGTCTATTCTCAATGATTTTCCGAGTCTCATTCCCGGCTGTACAGAGACAAATTGAATCTCCTGTTGTTCTGGTAACGTGACGACAACCACTGTATCAGCTACTGTACAGACGTCACGTGGTTTTGATGGTAGATCTACATTCTTCTTAGAGGTGAAGGTGGGGCTATACAGATGTAACTTATTGTTACGATAGTCACATAAAACAAGATCACCACTAGGGAGAAATGTTGAACCAGATATCCAGCCTGTGTTAATGTTGATGTCTTGTTTACTAGAAACTGTCATTTCAAGTATATTCTCTCCGCTGGATACATCACTGCTTTGAAAGGTGGTAATCACGTGACCGAGCTCAGTCACCTGTTGTAAGAGATCATAAATGACTTTGTTGGGCTGGAAAGTCAGCTGACATTGGGTAGCTTCCGATTTTACGTCTGCTGCAATTTTCTCCATTTCATCGACTTTACCAGAGGACTTTGTCAGTCCGATAAACATCATTTCTTTATTCATTGAGGACTGGCAGTCTTGCATTTCCTTGATACTTTCGTCAACTTGTTGCAGAATATTTCCACATGCAGTCACGTGATCCTTCAATTCTGATTCCGTAGCCTTTTTAGCGTCTTCAATAGCCTTGTATGCCTTTTCCTCAAGATCATCTATCCTTTCATTAATTTTTCTCCTCAGTTCCTGGACATCTCTTACTGATTTCTTCGCCTGTTTGATTAACAAATCAGCATCTTTACCACGGGATGATCGTAATGTTTCAACATTTTCTTTAATTTGTTTCATTCTTGATACCAACTTGTCCAGCTGACTTTTATTCATTGTGTTTGTTTTATCGCGTAGCGACGTCTTTGAACATTTTCGGTGTGCTGTTGAGGAACACACGTCACATGTCAATATCTTGTGACTCTCGCAAAACCCAATTACTAAATTGTTCCTGTGATCATCACAGAAGGCAATTGGTAATGGCGGATTAGGTTTAATGGTTGATGATAATTTCTGTCCAGTAATAACCGTATGGTTCCGTGTTGCCTTGGCGCCCCTGTGTGTCTTCTCACAAGCCTGACACATATACTCATTACACTGTCCACAATACGACATGGCTCTTTCATCTGAACCCAGATACTTACAGGGGTCACAGAAGTGAGGAACGTAATCGTCCGATCCTGCTTCGACTGAATCTGGACTGGTCGCCATGATGTTACACCTGCATGAAAGAAAAGGAAAAACAATTAACGAAAGACAACTCTTATTGTATTCTTCTTGAATTATCCAATCAGAGTTATTTCCCTTAAAAGGATAAACTTTATAATTTTTTAACTCTTTCTAACTCATTTTTATAAATAAAAAGATACCCGGAGAAAATATTAGCCAAATAATTTATTAAATACTAAAATAAAAGTGACCAAATACTCAAATGAATTCAAATTATTGGAAAACATTGGTAACTTGAATTCCGATATATGTAATATCTTGTAACGTAAGGCTTAAAATTAAGATGCTTGAGGACACATTTGATTATATCCAATAACCAATTTTGTCTACAAGATTATGCAAGCCTAATGCTTTACCTCCAATTGAAGAATATCCATAAATAGGCTGAATCTACTTTGCAACTAAGGAATATGGGTTCGAGTCCCAGTAGTGTCTAGTTTTTATCTTCACATTTTTCTTTTTTAACATAAATTCTGTATCATTTGTTTCCGTTTAAAAAAAAACACAAAAAAACATAACTATTTTATTTAGGTATGTAAATATGTTATGTACTTGCATGACTTATTAATTACGCCGTGGAATCAAAGCGCCGAAGGCACTGATAGACTGTCGGCGGGTTGGTTGTGGTGAGCAGCAAGAGCGTTAGATTGTAAACATATAGGTTATATACTGGATTCTAATCTGTTTTTAAAGGGGGGTATGTGGTCAGTATCAGTTTTTCAGTTGTCAAATAAGAAACAAGAAAAGATAGTTTTCATTTATTGTATTAAACATTAGAACACGATAATCAAAATTAAAAACATACATCTAAACTATATATTGAACAAGAGCTGTCAGAGTACAGAACGCTCGACTATGGAATTGACTTCAAATACCCTAAATATGAAAGAGTAAAAATGATAAACCTTGATATTCTGACCCTTTATATTTATGAAGTCTAAAATCAATCCCATGCCTATGATGATGATGATGATGATGATGAACAGAAGCAACGACTAAATAACGTAATCTAGAATATTGACTCGAGCACACCCTTCCCAGTTGTTTGTTTGTTTGTTTGTTGGGTTTAAGTTCCACCGCCCTTCCCGGTTGATAAGGAGTGAAGAAGGCCCTTAATGGCACGTGTCAATACCACACACACACACACACACACACAATTAACAGTTCTAAATTGTATTGATTATAAATATATCAATCTTTTTTCCCATAATGTAAAATTATTACATGCTGATGATGGTGATTTGAAAAGAAGCCTAAACTTAATCTTAAATTTCCTTCTTCATACTTCTATTGTGTCAGCACTGTAAGTGTGGCATACACGCGCCAGTCAATGTTGGATGGGTATACCGGTATCACCGAAAAATGGATCCGCTGTGTATAGTATGGTACATGACAAATTTATAATGAAATGAACAGTTTTAATTTGGAGTATCTAATACATATAAATAACATGTCTTCATAACTTGTCGTTGGTACGAGTTTGCATATGAACATATAACTTTCATCTGCGTGGTATTTTTAAGGTGCAATGGAATTTCTATTTCGTGGTTATTTACATTGCGCGGTATATGAAAAATCTTGATGATATAGATACACATATTAATAATATTCATTTAATTTAAAACATTATATTGATTATTATCATTTTGTAATATGATGCCTGTTTATCTGGATACACTGTCCATTAATGTATACCTGGCCTGGAGAGCGGTGCTAGCAGTGTGAACATCGTACGTGTGTCTGCTTTATTTAGATTGAACATATTAAAAAGCGTATGCCAGAGCATTAGTATTGTATTCTTATTTTAATCCATGCAAGAATAATATAACAAATTTCAACTCATTGAATCCATGCAAGAATAATATAACAAATTTCAACTCATTGTGTCTAGAAACTTCCTTTGCGTGTTTTATTGAGGCACAATGGACTTTCCATTGCGCCGAAGCCTATTTGAATATATATATACACACGTAAAGTCTCCAATTTAAGAAATCCACCAAGTTAATTCGTATGCTAGTGTCTTAAATTAATGTTTATATATATAATAAGACAGTAACAGGTGGTTTAAAATAGATTTATGGCATTTAATGATGCTTTTCTGAAAAATTTCCATTGATCCATTTATGTATAATCTCAAATTAATAACTCTTAGTTTATTCGCATGTTATTGTCTTAAAATGTGTTTATATAATTAAACAGTTATAGATGGTTTAAAAGTAGTTTTATGGCATTTAATACTGCTATTCTGAAAATAAAATTTCCATTGCTAGGTAATAGTTTCATTGCCCATATAATTTTTCGATTTTGCTTTTGATGTTATGAGAAGACAGATATTCAACGTAATATAACAGAAATGCAACGAAATATATCATTACCGTGCGAAACGCTGCTGAACTACTTTGGGTTAATTACGTACTTATGCGAAACACTATTTTACTTATTGCATGTGTAGATCTACATGTACTCCAGTTGGGTTAAATCTCTTGTTTTGTAAACGACGCAGGTATTTTGTTCACGCTGAAAATGGTTGTATTCAGCTTGAGGAATTTGTAAAAGAAGAGTGGGCACACAAACTTTACACATTAAAAGAGTTTCTAAATGTCATTTAAACGTCGTTGCAACACATCTGTGTAACACACTCCACTCGCTTTCGTTAGCTCAGGTTGCATTGTATGGATCCGTACAAAGCGCGGAGTGCTACAGTAAAAAATGTTGTGGAAAATATGCAAATCAGAAAGGCCTGATTTCGAATTTCAGCATAAGACTGGCCGCCAGTCTAAAAAACGTAAAGGTGCAAATTTTGAAGCCAGTACCTGTACTTACAATATGTAACAAACAATATGTGTCTTAAGATTTGGTATGTGTATAAATTTTCTAAGTAAACGCATTGTAAACTGACTATGTAACAACTAAATAATAATTTAAAAGATAAACAAAATGTATTTGTTTCTTCCTCTCAGCCGTTAATAATAATATATATATATATATATATATATATATATATATATAATATATATATATATTGCATGCTGATCTTGATGAACCTGCACACTACACATGAGTGCGCGCATGAATGTATGTTGGTGGATTAATCAAGATCAGGAGTGAAGCCAGTGCAACATATGTCTTGTAACAAATATAGAAATGTTGCGGTACTATGGTATCGTGACTTTTTATACAGTTCCCAAATGTTGAGCGCTTTGGATATCAAAAATAAACCACGTGATAATGACCAACCAGTGAAAGGAAAATTCCTCTTAACTAACCAAATAACCCTTTCGAAACAAACACTCACATATCGATGCCTTCCATACAGATAGGCAAGTAGCTTTGAATAGAGAAGGACGTACTGAATTAGTGCTAATGATCTGTAATAGTTGTTAGGTTTCACGTTTGACCATGGTGCATATGTTACTTTTGACAGCTTATGGTAACCATATATACCACGCCGTATTGCCGCACTTTTTTTTTATTTGTTTTTTTATGACCCCGCATTGACAGATCGTGGGGTGAGTCCACTTTGATGAGTTCTACCCACCAGACCCATATAGAGGTCACGGGGTCAAAGGTCAAGATCAGCGTGACCCAAAACAGCAAATATTAACATTAACCACATTTTGTACGTGCCTCAATCCATAACCTCCAAACTTCACATGTGTATGCACCTTGATGTGCTCTATCCGCCTGTCCCACTTAAGGGTCAAAGGTCAAGATCATCATATAGCAAATATTATTCTTGACCATTAAATGAATGTGCTTTCATCCATAACCTCCAAACTTCACAAGCGTATACACCTTTTTACCCGCCAGGTAAACTTGACCTTCAAATGACCTTGACCCCAAGGTCTTAGGCCCTCGCGTGGGCATGGTGTTCTTTCGAACGTAGCGCATTTTTTTTTTTGTCTACCGTTTTGACAAAAAAGAAAAGGAAAAGACAAGAGGGCCAAGATGGCCCTTAATCGCTCACCTGAGAAAGATGATTGCTTAAGAAATAAAGTGTAGACAAAGTGCAATCTGGCGTTTTTATAGTGAAAGGGGTATAACACCTTAATTAATTAGCCAATATCAGTAATGAATGAATCCGATTGTGAGCTTATGGTCATAAACATGGTCTTAAAGTTTGAAGATGATTGCTAAAAATAAAGAAGACGCTAGGGTGTAAACAATGTGAAATCTGGCATTTTTTATAATAAAAGGGACTTAACTACTGACCTAATAGGCCAAACTTAGCCATAATCAAACATGATCGAGAGTTTATGGTCATAAACATATCTTAAAGTTTTAAAAAAAGTTTGTTCAAAAAATGAAGATGGTAGATGTTACAAAGTTAAATCTTGCTTTTTTATATTAAAAGGGGCATAACTACTGGCCTAATTGACCGATTTCAGCCATAATCAAACTCTATTGAGACATTATGGTCATAAACATTGTCATTAATTTTGAAGATGATTGCTCAAATTATGAAGATGTTAGAGTGTAAACAATGTGAAATCTGGCATTTTTTATATTAAAAGGGGAATAACTCCTGACCTAATCGACTGATCTCAGCCATAATCAAACTCAACTGAGAAATTATGGTCATAAACATTGTCATAAAGGTTGAAGATGATTGCTCAAAAGATGAAGATGCTACGGTGTAAACAAAGTGAAATCTGACTTTTTTATATTTAAAGGGGCATAACTCCTGACCTACTTGACCGATCTCAGCCATAATCAAACTCAATTGAGAAATTATGGTCATAAACATTGTCATAAAGGTTGAAGATGATTGCTCAAATGATGAAGATGCTAGAGTGTAAACAAATTGAAATCTGGCATTTTTTATATTAAAAGGGCATAACTCCTGACCTAATTGACCGATCTCAGCAATAAGCAAACTCAATTGATACATTATAGTCATAAACACTGTCATAAAGTTTGGAGATGATTGCTCAAAAGACGAAGATGCTAGAGTGTTAACAAAGTGAAATCTGGCATTTTTTAATATTAAAAGGGGCTCAAATCTTAACCTAATTGACCGATCTCAGCCATATTCGAACTCAATCGACACATTATGGTCATATACATTGTCATAATCGAACTCAATAGAGGCATTATAGTCATAAACATTGCCAAAAAGTTTGAAGATGATTGCTCAAAAGATGAAGCCACGGTGTTTCATCAGTTATTGTATGGGCGTGGAAACACCGCCCACTAATAAGTGTGTGGTATCGAATTAAACATGAGTACTTTTCTACAGAAACTACCTAGGCCTTGTTACAAGTATAATATATAGAATTATTTAGCCAAGTTTCGATAAATGCTTTACACATTTCATGATAAAAATATATAGTTTTTATAGTCTTTTATGTTTCTTTGCACCAATCTGGATATAGCAATTAAAAAAAAAAAAGAAAGAAAGAAAAAAAAACAAAAAAAAACATCATTTAAACTTTTCTTTTGAATGTGTGATGTATAATACGTTCGATTTTTGTGATTCTAAACACCATTTATTAGAGTCCTATAAAACAAATACAGACATGTATTATTTCTTTTTATCTGATATTCCTCGCATAATAAACAAGCGGACCATTACCATTATTGCCCTAGATCGCTCACCAGAGTACATAAGCTTATTTAAAACCATACAAGTCAATTGATTTTACATGGTTACCTCTAACAGCGAAGTTAGTCATTCATATGATGGCCTCATTTTCAATGGGATCAACTTTATTTCAGGAAATATGGAAGACAGTCATGACCATTTTTTTTTTTAATTTTACCCACTTGTTGTTGAAGAATGATCTTGAATTGTCTATATAGAGTTGAAAATGAAATACCCCCCCCCCCCGACCCCTCATTATTCATTATTATATTTTGCAATTATAGCAGACAGCTATTGAGTGACCATTCATGCCAAAATAAATAAAATTCTAACCATTGATTTCATAGAAGAATATTTTTGAAGTCTCTATTATATATAGAGTCTATATTGACACTAACCAACCCCCCTCGTTATTTTAACAATTATGGTAGATAGCCCTGATGTGACTATTTGTGACAAATGAAAGTGAAAGTGAACTCCGACCATTGGTTTCAGAGTAGAGAATAAGTTTTAAAGACGTTTGAATAAAAGTATGCATTATGGAGTTATGTGATAAAAATAATCTTAAACTTGCATTTACTTCATATCAAATAAATTCTTCAAGCAGGGCTTTTTTTCAGGTATCCCTCGGTTCCCAATGCTATCTAGGTACATTTTTCCCAATTAAGAAAAACAATTCCCAAAGCCAAGAAATATATTTTTTTACAAATATTACCGAAATAAATTGCTGTTTAATCGGTTTTGTTTACATTAACAATTCTCATAGGTAAAATTATTGCACGCACTATATAGTTTAGTCTACATTCATGAATTGCATAGTAAATTGAATAAAACTGAAGGTTCTATATGAAACAGTTTGTTTTTGTGATGTTTTAAGTGAACTGTTGTATAAATTCTAATGGGTCAAATTTCCCAATTTCATAAAGTCGACGATTATATTTTCCCAATTTGCTAATTTTACAAATAAAAAAAATCCCAAATTTGGCATAGGGCCTTTTTCCCAAGATACTTTAAAAAAGCACTGATACAGTATTACTAAAGTTGCGTGATATAACACCACCCTCAGTCACGTTGACCTGAAAACGGGGGCCTAGAAGTCCCGGAACAACAAAAAATGCTGAACGCAATGCACTGAAGATATAGCATTGAACAGCATCACGTAAATGGTTTTGATATGATACGAGCGGGGTTTCGAACTCAAATCCTTTCACCTATGGGATAAACTATCTTATAACTAGTACACAGCGACCATGGCATAAATTGCAAGCGGGGATAGATGTGGTTTGTTATGCAAACATTATACTTAAGGACAATTTCAAATTGTATGTACAATTCTAAAACAGTGTTTGTGTGTTTCTTTGCTTAGTATATTGAATTCAATAAAATGATATATCCTGTATATTGTATTTAAAGATAAGTGGGTCATAATCTAACACGCAGATACTATCCCAGAGTCATGGGTTTTCACGCACTTATGTATTTAGCTCGTTGCAGGTGATATTATTTTTATTGAAATTAACTGTTTAACTTCCTTGGCTGCAAATAGAAATATTTGCTCTCTTTCAACGAAATATCATAGGTGTAGGCCGTATTTTCACGAAGCAGCAGACATTTTTAGGGGATACCCTAAACTTAGGTAACTTGTGTGTTACGTCATATGTTTTTGCGCACTACATGCCATGCTATAAATAAGGGGTTTTTCTGGCGTTCAGCATTGTTAAATATTGTTTCCAATACTTAAATTATCTCAGTTGTAAGTTACGTGTAAAATCACACAAATATTAAGTTTATTCACACTGTTTAAGGCCATATTAGGTATCTTTTCAAAATAAAAAATGAATATCCTCTACTCTAAACATGGCATATGTCAAGTGGGCTATACCATGTGATTTTGTAAATAAAACTGGAGAAAAAAAATTGTTCCGATAAAGTGACATTACAGAGTAAATTAGTATAAAAAAAGTTTCACGTAGGATTGGAAACATTTTTTCCAGCTAATACTGATGCTACCACCTAGAGTATGCCAAAAGCATAAAAACATGTAAGAAATTATCCTAATATTTAAGCTGGTTACTTTCCAAAAACGCAACAATATACCATATGACAATCACATGACCGGTTTGACAGATTGCGGTAACCAGACGATAAAAAATATGGAGGGAAATGCATTCATTAAAAGTTTAAGGGGGTAAATAATAAACTGCTTTAAAAGTAATAAGTTTTTTTCTTTAAAACAGACTATGCCTCTAATCTTTTTACTTTTTTACTCTTGACAACTGTATTTTCCACACATCTAATGATCTGTCTATAGTTGCAAATCAGATAAAGAAAATACCGACGCTAGTGACGTAATCATAGCTTGTGTAAATAGGAATTCCGGAAATTACGATACTGCGTGAAAACGTATGTGCGTGAAAACATATGACTCGACGATACTGAAGGTAACATTACAACCACCCCCTACTGTAAAAAGAAACATTTGTTGTCATTTACACGTGACCTCTACCCCCACCCCTATTCCTCACCCCTAACCACACCACATAACCTAAGCCAGAATACTGTAATAGTCAAATCCAGTTAATTTATTTTACGCCCCTCTAACCCTGTACTCTGTATCTTTTATTCTTTACCCAACATTTTTTAAGTATGCTGATATACTAAATTTACTTAAGACTGTCATTGGATCAAAACACCACACAAACAACCCTTCTGTATATATACAAACACATTAATCCTCTAAACAAACAAGTAATTCAAATAGATGTACTTGCTTTAGAAAATATTACAAAATGACCTGATGACCAAATTTTATACGATAACGAAAGTTGATTGTAAGTTTTCAAGTTTAATATATATAAATTATAGCAGAAACACATCGTCTATAATAAATTGATATTATATAAAAATGATAACATTAATAAAGCCAATCGTTCCGCTTGATCTTATTCTATGCCATGATTTAATCTAGAAATTGGTTTCGTCAAGAAAAAGTACCCCACCCACCTACCTTTATCCGTATTGAAATAATATTGTATGTTATATGAGGCCTTCGTCACTCCTTTACGAAGGATAAAAGTTTGATAAAAACAATAAAGTAGTTAAAAGAAATAGAACGTATCTATGCACCTTTCGCTACTGTGCTGGATTACAGATTTCCGATTTGTTTTCACAAACGTAAACAATTTCGTGAACAGGAAACAGGAAAGATAACTCTAATTCAGTTTCCCGGTTTGGCCTAAAACACGCAAAGGTAATTATTTGACGCAATGGTTGCAATGAAACACGCAATGGAAATGACATTTTCCAGAAAGAATAACTGAAAGCTTATATCTAATTTTGAATTATAAATAAGTGTTTATTTACGTCTAGTAAATCTTAATATGTCTAAAACTTATTTCAAGTTTATTACAGGTATATATTACCTGCGGACCAATGCTCCTCGGGAGCGGGAGGTCATGGGTTCGATCCCCGGCCGCGACATACCAACGTCGTAAAAAATGGTACTGTTATAGCCCCCTTGCTTGGCGCTCAGCATAAAAGGGTAGTTGCAGGACTGGTTGGGCCGGTGTCAGGATAATGTGACTGGGTGTGGTATCATTTAGACGTCAATCCTTGATTTTATGCTCTGGGAAGTAAACCCGTTGTTTTAATTCCTTTGTTTTATCGCTACTATTCATTTTACCATTATGCTCATTCCGGGGCCAATTCATTTACGTCGTTTAAATGATAACATTTTATGGTTTTATCTCAGTCATTCAATTCTTTCTAATGTTATTGCCGTAATCAGTACTTTTCACTAATTTGATAAACTTAATGCACGATTATTATTAACTCAAACATGGCGCATCTCGGTCAAGAATTGGTGACGCGTGGGCACTGTGATAAAAAATTGACATGTTGTTGGCTGATATGTCAATCAAATGCACGCGACAGGTGATTGATTTCGGTCGACTTGGAGAATATTCACACTCCTGTGAATTTCAGTGCATGTAAACGCGTGTCGCAGTAGGGATTATGACATTTCGGCAAAATCAAAGCATGTTGCTCATCGACTGCCTGGTATCAGGGCTAGGCACACGCACATGAGGAAAAAGCCTAGAATATTAACCATAATGAAATTAAAACGTTTAAACCGTGCATACAAATCATTAGCCGTGTTTTTGCGGGTTTCAATGTATCAAATTTGCATGCGTCCGATGGGACGCACATATTTTGAAAAAAGTGTGTCTTTCTCGATATTTGTTTGTCTCAGACGCTGGGCTCACATCTAGATTAATCACTGTTTTATTATTATTTATTTATCATAATGCATGTTTTATATATACAAGACTCATATGGAAAGGACGATTAATTCGTCTAATGATTTGGGCAAAAATGAAATAATATATTTCGAAAGGAATTAATTTGGGCATCTAATTGGGGGGGAGGGGGGGGGTAGCTTTGCTTATTTTTAAAATTTTATGTTGCTGGCTCTTCAAGAAACTATTTTAAAATGAACCTCATTCCCCATAAAGAGGGTTGTCCTACAAGGTTAAAGTCTATCACTGACCCTCTTTTGATGCATTACAAAACTCATAATGGTACACTTCAATGTAACAACTTTGGGAGATGCACATTACAGGAACATAAAGTTTTTCCCTTTCAAATGATTTCCATGGTGAGGAAAAAAGGAATTTATATCTGTAATAGGGACCTTGCTAAGGTTCCAAGTCAGAGAGAAACCTATATAATACAACAGCTGTCATAAAATTATAATTTCAATTTTGTTTTGTCATTAAAATGAAAAGTTGTCAATAAACTTAGTAAGTATGTTTTGTTGCGTGCCTGATAGAGAGGGAGATAGATCATCAAAAATATGTTTATAAGTACATGTAACAAATGTGTCATAGGAACTCCTCCATTAAAGCTGTATGTACCTCATAGATATTTATTTACATTTTTGACTTGATGAGTATTCATTTATCCAACTTAAAATGGTCTATGAAAACATACTTTTTAGAATATGATTTACATTGTTGTATGCACATGAACAAACAGAAGATACCTGCTCTGTTTACCTATGCATCTGAGGCAAAACTTAAAGATGTTGCATCACAATAGTAAAAAAAAATGGTATGGAAACAATGCCATGAAAGTAACCAATCTTTGATCATGAATACATACCACAACATACAACAAGAACTCATTTCATAAAACAAAGCAAATTTACCAATTTGTCCAGCACAGTTTGCTTCACTAAACATCTGAAACTGCAGGAACCGAAACATTTCTAAATGGAATAGCCATAGCACAAACTCAATGAATATTCTACAGAAGTGCCTGACAAAAATTAAAAGTATATAAATATGCACAATTATAAAATATTTTTCAGACAGGTTACAAAAAGACAACAATAAATTTTTCAGTAAATTCATCTTTCATTCCATTACTTTGCCATATATAAACTATCAAGTTTCACAGTACAACAGTACAATTCACTGCACATTCCTAGAGTATACCAGGGGTCTTGTGTTTGACTCCCATGGCTGCTGAACATTTTTTCCCAAAAAAAACATTTAGCATCAAACATTTTGCTATTGGAATATGACATAGGCCTGTATTATGCTGCTTTAAAGTAATTATGTAACCCTTGGAATTCAGAGTTTCCAATGCACCTATCAATATTTTGCCCCAGGGTTTGAGGGGAGGGGTATACATGGGCCTTTTGACAGAAGAATGTTCTCAACAGGCCGAAATCCTGTGCAAACTGCAAAGCATATCCATTTGACAAATTTCTATTACTTTTTTGTGATGAAAGAAAAAAAGTCAAGTTCCCTTGGTAGGTTAGCCAATACCCCTCCTGGGGCAAAATATTGATAGGTGCACTAAGACGGACCTTAAAAATATTAAACATTTGCAAGCAGTCTGGACAGGTATTAATTAACAGTATTATATCATTCCAAAAGCACTTTTTAAACATTTTTTTTCAAAGATCTGCTGTCTGTTGGAACATTTTTTAGTGCACAAGGTCTTTATGGGCACATACATTTAGATTTCTCATTAGAGTGCTTGGGTACTCTGAATTTACAAATCCATCAATCAGTCTATAAAAGTTAAAAAAATACAGTGTATGTGAAGTCAAAAGTTAATATGTCATTAAAGTAATCTCAATCAGGGAAATTTCATCATGTCTGAAATTCATATTGTCAACATCACATGATACAAACATGTCTGTGATGTCATGCCATTAGATAAGTGGCATGATATTGGTGAACTGTCTTATATATACAGAGCAATAAAGAAGAGAAACCGACTGCAGTGGCCAAGTGGTTAGAGTATTTCTCTCAAATATATCACCCTTGGGTTTGTCAAGAACAAAGTAATTTGTGCTGTTCTATGAATTCTGGCCTGAGGAAAATCAAAATATGCAAAGGCATATATAAAGGCCTAAATATTTAAGTACTGGTAACCATTATTAGAAAGAGATTTGTGTGAACAGTCTGTTAGCTCAACCCCTAATAAACCAGGGATCTTGGGTTCAAATCCTGTTCTGGTACACTATATAAATATTATATCCCAGGAGAGTGATAGCACATACTGTCGAGGTAATGTCCACTGAGGTGTTACCTGGAATATGCACGGATTCAGCAATTTGTCTCATTGTGTGTGTGTGTGTGTGTGGGGGGGGGGGGTTATAACAGCAATAATTACTATGTCGAAGGGGATCATGTCTCTTATTCTTTTATGCATAATAGCTAATTCTCAGGAGGGGTCTGTCAGGACCCCCAGTCCCCCCCCCGCCCCTCTGCCCTCTAGATTTGCGCATGTGGAAAACCAGCATTCTATTTTCCATGCAATCATGTCAAATTGGATATTATTAATGTCTGCATTGTCCTGTGAATTCAGGGAGAAACTATAGCCTACTCATATAAGTTACTCTTTGTCATGGTACAAATAACTCATAATAGGAGAAAACTATGCATAAGTGGCTGGGTAGCTCTGTTGGTAAAGCATTCCTGGTATCCAAAGGTCTTGGGTTCATGTCTTGGTCAGACTGCACATTTTTCTTAACTTGTGACATATGAAGCCAAACATCAACGGGCTGCATGTGATCAGAGATCATATTCATTTTGTTCAGTTTGGCAGGGAGTATGACATGGTACCCAATAACTCACAACTGGGAAGAAATCATTACACTGTGTGTAAACGATCAGGTAGTTCAGTCAGTACAGGTAATTACCTTTTAAGGGTAAGGCCCCGTGTTCAGTTCCCAGGCAGGAGGTACATTTTTCTCACCATAACATTTATGTATGGTAGATTTCTGTATGTGGTCCCATAGCTTACCCATCCCTTTGATCAAGGATCTCAGATTCAAATCCTGGTGTGGTCTGTTACATCTCATTTGAATCATTATCAATAACTAACAATAGAAGAGAATCATGTCTATGAGGCCAGGAAGCTCATTTGGTAGGGTCGCCTGGGAAAGGTCTCAGTCAGGCTGCACATTTTTCTCAACCTGTGACATTTGGAACACAATTTGAGCAATGGCTTAAGTGCTGTGAGGATCTTTGGATCCATTTGGAAATTCAAGGACAAATTCCAGTTTGGTGGGGAAGTATGTCACGGTACCAATAACTCACAATAGATAAGAATCACGTGTAAGCTGCCACCACTGGTAGGCTCCGTGTTCGAGTCTCAGCCAGGCTGCACTTTTTTCACCCTAGGTTTCATTCTTGACAAGCTCTAGTAAACAATCAGCAAAAGAAATCTATAGATAAGAAATGGACTCAAAAGCATTAGAGTCATCTAAAACTGAATTTGGCAACACTTATAGACTAAAAAATGGAGAGTAAGATAAATAAATAAGTAGATGTAGATCTAGACAAATAAATTACAAAAGAAACAATAACATTACTGTTTTGAATCTAACAAACAATAACTGATGTATTTATAGATACATTCCGCAAATGCTCTTGCAAAGAGAGAGAGAGGGGAAGAAAGAGAGAAACAAGACTGAATTTCAAGAGATAGATAGAAAGAAAGAAAATAAGGTGCGAATATTTTCATAACAAAAGAGAGAGAGAGAGGGAGATGCATTAAGTAACGTCTTGCGTATGAAAAATAACATCAGTTAAAGGTCTATTTAGAAAAAAAAAATCGATTGTTTTTCTCCGATCGGAGAAAAGCGATCGGGGAAAAACAATCGATTCTCCTACTTTATATATACATTATTTTATATGCAACAAAACAGAGAAAGAGAGAAAGTGGGGAGAGAGAAGAGGAGAGGTAGTGAGATACATTAAAAAGTAAAAATAGGTTACTGTTTATGTCACAAATAAGAAAATGTTTAGTTATTTTCCGTTAAAAAAAAGTAAGTTACTTCAGTATCGGTAGACGCTCTACCTCTGTTTTTGTTTTTACCCCGATTACACTATAATTAATCACACGAATAAATTCACGCAAATAACGTCATCATCGCCATCAAAATCAATAATTATTTTGCATTCTAAGTTCAGGTGATAAAAATAAACAACCACCCAATGTTTCTGAAAAATAAAGAAGGCATCGAGAAAAAAACGATCGTTTTTCTCCGGTCGAACTGATGAAATTCGATTGGAAATTTCCGACAACGGACAGGTACTGATCGATCTTTTCCTTGTCGGAGCGAATTCCGATCGGAGATGTTGATTTTTAAATCGCTGTATCTTTTTTTATTTAAGGGTGGATTTTCTTGAAGATACTATTTTTGGAAAATGGAAACTATGTTCTTTCAGAATATATATGGGTTAATAATGTATAGGCATTAGTGTCGCTTAAAAATTATAGAAAAAAAAACGAAGTTCCATAAATTCACCGATGCGGGTTATAATAATAAAGTCTCACAGAATTGGAAGCCAATTTTCACTTAGGAGTTATCAGTTTTGTTGCTGTTGTTTATGGATTTAAAATCTAAACCATTCAAGAAGAAAAGTTTCTTGCAAAATAAATCACTGAATTGTTCGAGGCCTCCTGATTTAAGTTACTTTGTTATCATTTAATTGTAATTATTATTATAATAATAATAATAATTATTATTATTATTATTATTACTTTATTTCACTTCTCAACGAGCATTTGTACGGAAGTCATTTAAACGTCCCCGGTGGCCGAGTGGTTAGAGCGTCCGCCTCGGGAGCGGAAATCGTGGGTTCGATCACCGACCGCGATATACCAAAGTCGTCAAAAAATGGTACTGGTATAGCATCCTTGCTTGGCGCTCATCATATAAGGGTAGTTCTAGGACTGGTTGGCCCGGTTTCAGAATAAGGTGAATGGGTGTGGTATCATATCACATGTCTACGGCATGATACTGCAGTGTGGCAGCACTATACCTGTTTCAAGTAAGCATCGTTTCGAAATGATTGAAATACTGTGGGTGGGTCATTATTCCCAACAAACAAACCCACTGTAGAGGGTTTTACCCTCTAATGGCAAAACAAAAAACTGTAGGGACTCTCTATATGAAAGGATACAAAGGTAAGAAAAAAAGCAATTTTCATACCCCAAGTTAAAAAACTCGCACGGATAGTAATGATGATTTGATGGTTCTTATATTTGGATGTATAGATTTTATCTTTACATGTTCACAATTCTGCTGACAGATTCATTTGAATCCACTGTCGAGAATTCAAGACGTCCTTTTGAAATAATATTTTAACTGTCGATGGTTTTTGAAAGTTTTTTTTTCGTTTTTTTTTTAATTTGTTTTTAAATTACCATTGACAATTTATGACATTGATTGGGAATGCATTCATGTGTTAAGAAATATATATAATTTAAAGATGCTGATGGGGAATTGCTTTTTCTTTCAATAGCTTCTTACACTGGCGAGAACTGGATACTGACTCTATGATACTTGCACAATATTTTTCGATTCCATCCAAGGATCAATTTGACAATGTTTAGAAAACAAGGATAGAGTGTTGTACCTTTTTTTAAAAATATGCCAATCAGCATTTTCAACATATGTTAAGTTCATAGCTGGTGATAATCAAGGCTCACCCTACGGTATCAAGTAAACTTCTATTTCGATCAACATTTCAGAGCACTTTGGATTTTTTTTCGTCACAGCCGACTATTGTATGGGCCAGCGCCATCTTGTTCACAAACTTAAAGCTCGTTATCTAAAGTCAGTAAAAAGCATCTAATTGTACTGGACCCAGTCCATTCTCAGGCGTTCGTCTGATCCATTTGTTGTTGATGCAAATCTTTGATTTATATTTTAACATTATAAATGTTGCTTCATTTTAAGATTATTGATTTACAAAAGATATTTATAATCCCTTTAAGCTTGAAAAATAGAATCCGAATCAATTAAAAAATATACCTTGTGGGGACGCCATTTTCCAATCGCACATTTTGGAAAGTTTCTGACTTTTGACACTGATTTAACACATGGTTCTGCTTTTCATCACAATGTTGGAATATCATTAAACACTTAAACTATCTTAGAAAATAAATACTATATAAAAAGAAATAATGACTATCTCGACCTTTCCACCAATTCTGTCTCAAATCAAATGCGTACTGAATCTGTTATTTTGAAAATACATAAAACAATGAAACTAACACGCGCTACGTCATTGATATGCAACATAAGTATCGATATAAATAGATACAACTGAGGGTGTAAACGGGGGAGCTTGGAAAAGTACAGTGATAGCACGTACCTAGTTCTTTGTGTTTCAGAACACACTTTTGTTTAAATAAAAGAAGAAAACTAAATATGGAGTTTAGTTTTTTAAATAGTCTCTCTCTCTCTCTCTCTCTCTCTCTCTCTGCAAATGCCGATGTGTAATGTGTACAAACAGTTTAGGACTCCTTTACTCCTCTCTCCGAAAAAATAAGAAGTAACACGTATGCACAGGCACACTTTATACAAAGGTTTGTATTTCATTCAAATTATTGCAGAATTGCTGCCAATGGCGTAAGATATCGGGATTTGGGTTTCCTAAGAAGGCCTCGTGTAAAGACTTTATACTAACATATTTTTTGTTTTTGTTTTGTTAGTAACCATCTATAAAAAAAAGAGTTCATCATAATTAGTTTAAGTTTCGATGGCAAATATTATATTTCACCCGTGAGATTAACGTTGGTGTTAACTTGTATTCATATACACAAATATTTATTTTGTCTATTTTTTTATTATTTTTTTTTGACAAATTCTACATCCTGCACTGTGCCAGGGCACTGCATGGTTTAAAAAAACAACAACAACAAATAAATAAAAAATATAAAAACAATAACATTGAAACATAATTTTATCCATACAGAAAAATCTGATATAGAATAACATTGAATGGTTTTGAGATATCCTAGGAGGGAAACCTTTTAAAGCATGTGCGTATTGTGACTTGATGCAGGATTATATTTATGGACACCAACAATTGACATGTGATTATTAGGTAACAGTTGCTGTGTTTTGAATAAAAAAAAAAATTTTTCCCCCGTAACGATATTATTTATTTTGAAAATAATTTGAAACTTCTTGATATCATTCGAAGCAAGATGCTGAACAACATGCCATATTGTCGTTATTTCGCCTTTCGCGTTTCGGGGCAAAGACACGAAGACACGACAAACAAAGGGCGCTAACACGAAAGGTTTCGACCCGCGGACACGAAACATTCAAAGGCGAAAATTTTCGTCCTTTCGCCTGTTAAAATTTCGTTATTTCGTTATGTTATGACATGTTTCGTGTTGTCGTGTCTTCGCCCCGAACGGCGACAGGCGAAATAACGACAATATGGCATGTTTCCGTTATTTCGCCTTTCGCCTTTCGGGGCGAAGACACGACAACACGAAATGGCAGAAATCAGCCACCATAGTTTTCCCAGGGTCCTTCGATTTTATTTCTCTGCGAGACCGTTATACGCCGACATCTGTGCTGTTGGTTCAAAATCTCGTATGCGTTTTTTATTTCTTTGTGCGTGTGTGTTAATTGTTGGTACCTTGCCGACTTTAATTAATCATTAACTAATTATTAAACGTACAGTACAATGTATGACAAATACATTTTTGATAGATAGATAGATAGATAGATAGATAGATAGATAGATAGATAACAAGGAAGATAACCAATGCTAGCCATGAAGGTTGGGCTGTATTTGATAGCTCCCTTTGACCATTTATAGGGGTGCTTTTTGAATGAGCTGAAAGTTCACACCAAAATCAGATTGCGAGGATGTGAATGCTTATCTTTCTCTGCCCCTTTGTATCTGAATCGGATCCAATATTTTGCGCATGGAAGCACATCGGCGAAATAGCGAAAATACGATGACGAAAATACTGAAATGCGATGACGATAACGCGAAATTATATCGCATTTTTATCATCATAGTTTCGAGTTTTCTTCATCATTCCTTCATGGTTTACTGTGTTTTTTTGTGTACAACTTTATTTCATTTTCAGGCAATGGCCCCAATCCTCTTATTATGTCTTGCCTACCTAATTATGCCAATTTATTGTCCAATATGGCTTCAAGAGCATGAGTCATCGTTATTGTTTGCTGTATTCTCGTTTGCTTGCTTTTGTTGTTTCAGATTTATTACAGTATATTTCATGCTGCAACATTTTATAAGTTCCCTGTTTCATTCTGTCTTTTAAGAAAAATATAAATCTTATTTTGATTGAAGAAACATAAACCAATCCAAATCATGTCCATTCATCCTAGCATAAAGATGAACATTTTAATTTCCAATAAATACACAAATTAAATCATTGTGTAAATTAAGAGCATTTATGAAACAAAATATTTCTTAACTGTTAAAATATTTACCACGACAGTCATGGTGCAGATGAGAAACCTAGTATGCCGTTATGAAACGGGATGAACACAACAAAACGTGACTGCGTGAAACGCCGTGACAATACATGGAGGCGGTCCGTAGCGGCACCTTTTGAAATAAATTTTAAAGCAGCTCGTTCAAAGTTGGACAGAAGGAATAAAAAAAATGGGGAAAAAATATATAAAGTGCTTATCGTAAGCAGTCGATTAAAACAAACTTATTCCGACGTTTCAATCTTTTGGATAATTGGCAACACATGAAAATGTGTTTGTTAAGTTTACTACAATATACGAAATAAAGACGACATCATTAAAACAAGAAAAAAAAATAAAAAATAAAAAAAACGCCCAGGAATCGGGAGGTCATCAGTTCGATCCTCGTCGCGTCTTAGGATTGATTGGCCAGGTGTTACGAAAATGCGACTGGGTGTGATACGGCAGAGTGGCAACATTATATATGTCAAAAGCAGATGCAGTACTCAAATGTTTGAAATGAAATACTGTCGCTGCACAATAAAACCTATAAATACATATTAAAAATACTGTTATGTCAGTGCTATCGGCACTTTGATTTGAAAGTGACTGAGGCGTAACACAATATGGTTTTGCATCATGCTTAGGTCTTGGTGATATCCTTTATAGCACGATGCGTGGGCGTTAGCATTAGATAAATGCTGGATAGGTTGTTAGAACATTGTTATCGAACAGATTAGGATTTCAAGTCCTGCAATTATACACAAGGCAGTAGTTACAAATAGATAAAGATTTAGCAAGCACGGAGCACAACAATGCTGTCATCAAAGACAATGCAGTTGTCAAAAAACACAGTTGCATTGCTACTAGGCATAATGGCATAATCACCATGCACAATGGCATTATCATTATGCTATTGTCACCAAACATAATGTCATTATCTTCAAGCACGATGTAAATTTTGCTTAAATACCAGAACGAGGGATACGTTTTGGAACCCAACAGAACGTGACGGGCCAGGAGGGGACGTACTGACATCCGTGGTAGTTCGCGGCCTGAAACGTAGCGCGCATTTGTGCCACGGAAGCCCAGGCTCATGTACCCTCCTCAGTCTGTCACGGTATACCGCTAAAGATCGCGAGGGAATAACTTAAATACAGATAATAAATGGCCAAACTCCCAGAGCGCACTACGTTCAGGCAAACAGGTCTGCCATGGCCCCCGGGAACATAGTGAAAATGTAGCATTAAACAGATGTATATACATGTATTATAACTAGCATTTGACAATTCACAGGTATGCTTTGACGTTTTATCATTTTTAACCTTTATCATGTATGTATTTATGTATGTATGTATGTATGTATGTATGTATGTGTGTATATGTATGTGTAATTTCGTTAAATTGCTTACTTTTGTCATTAACAGTACATGTATTTCAAATATGTTGGGACTTCCTTTAAGTTTAACATATGAAATGCTGCTACACGGCGATATTACGGTTGCTATAGGCAAACGGTATGATACCATTATCCTAACGCCATGTTTATAATCACAGAAGCTGTGCTGCTTAAAAATGTGTAGACTTATTCATTTTATAATCTGGACAATAATTTACTATGAAACAAGTTGACTGTCTAGAGAAAACAATGTTAACTCTTATTTAAATAAATACAATACCTGTGCCTTGAGGCCTTATCAAGCTAGAACAATTAATCGCACCTATTTGGCTTTTTCTTTTTTCACAACTATGGCTTTGCTGTCGTCGTCGTACAAAACTGTAACATTGGCCATAACTTCTCAACTATAAAACCGTCGGTCATCAAACCTCATATACTTGTTCTCTATTACAAGGGCTACAAGGACGATAGCTCTTTGGTTCATTTAGACTTAATTTGTCCTTAAAAAACATGAACGTTGGCACCCGCATGCGGTGCTCTTGTTTATCTATACCTCAATGTTATTTGAACAACATGGGATTGTCTAGTCGAATGTGGATTCTACAAGTATGCCCTATTTTAAAAGGAAAAAATAATGTTCGGCATGTTCATAATGCATTAGATTTATAATCCATGGAGCGCCAAAACCAAGTTTGAAAAATCTTAGATTATAGCACCTCAAACGTTTCTTATTTGTTTGTTTTGAAGGTTAAGGGGCCTAAATCAGACATTACCTATGTGCCACTAGAACAGTCAGTCAAGTCATAAACGTATATCAGTTGGACAAAGATTTACAATATCGTTCAACTATAATGGACTAGTTCATACTAGGTTAACTTTAAATATCTACAAATTAAAAAAAAGAAAATCGTATAATAGTAAAGGAAATGCAACCACTAACTTTATTTTTTCCCAGTTTTATCTCGCCACGTCCATGTCACGTTAATGTAGATTGTTTTCCTTGATTTTTAAGTGCATTTCACTGTTTTGAACAGTGAACTTATCAGGAACTTGAACCGACAATACTTTATAAACTGATCGGAGCCTCAATTGTGCCGGGTTTTACGCAATAAATGACACCATAAATAAGGTCACGCACGCGACGTAATCGCATTTAAATATCATTTTTTTATGTTTACTTAGTGAAATTAAAATCAATCTTACAAAAATATAATAGTTGCATGCATAAGCCCAATCTAAAATTCGCTGTAAGCTCCACGGGCTTTTATTTTGCGTTGCTGTCTAACCTTCCTAGGGGTGAGTATTTTAACGAATATTCCTATCATCAGGTCAAACAAGTAACGTATCAATGTTTGTTGGGATGATAAGCTTAAACATATTCCTCGTATTCACGATGTTTTATTATTATTATTATTATTATAATTATTATTATTATTATTTTATTATTATAAAACATTCTGACTGAATTATAGTTTCTCTTATATATATAAAGTTATTTGGGGGCCGCCGTGGCCGAGGGGTTACAGTCGTGGACTACAAATCTCTCAGCCCCTTACCGCTTTGGGTTCGATTCCCGGTCGGGACTTCGGATTTTTCATGTGAGGAAGCCTTCCAGCTGGCTTACGGTAGGTCGGGAGTTCTACCCGAGTAGCCTCTGTGCCTTGTACATAGGTCCCCCTGGGTCCCCCCCCCCCCCCTCCCACCGTGTAATTAGCTGGACGTCGCTTATATGACTGAAATACTGTCGAAGCAACGGTAAATCCCCAACACAATAACAACAATAATATTAAGTTATTTAATCAAAATATTTCTCCTTGGCGCATGTTGAGATTTTTTCAGACCGAAAGTTATATTATTATTATTGTTATTATATAATATATTACATGCTGTTTTACCGACTCCGTATGACTTAAAGACGGTACGCTTTATTATAATAATGCTTACCGGTAATCCACCGATTGAAAAATATTTCTTTGTTACTGGTTGCTATGCAGTGCGCATGGCGCTAATTCGAAAGTAGAACTATCTACGGATGACACATGAATTGCAGAAAAAAAAAATGCGTTTGAAAAGATAATCATTTCATTATGCATAAATTAATTGTAAAAGGTAGTTATAAAACGTATAAGGCACATAATATACAATTGCAGTTCTATTTTGCAAAATTGTAAAAAGGCAGCACTTTCACTTAAATCATTGCCTCTTCGACACTTTACAGAGCGTTTTGAAATTATACAAATAAAATAATTATCGCGTATCCAATAGACACACATGCATATACTGTAAACAATGATATTGTTTTTATTATAATGTAAAATATCATAAAATCAGGTTAGCGTCATGTTCTGTCTAGCAAAGGTTTTCTTAGTAAGTGTTTACATCTGAACCTTAATGTGAGAATATATGTGTGGTTTTACAATATTCAGGGAAGAGATGGGGCGCTTTGCTCGTCTTGCTTAAATCGGGAAATTTTGATTAATTCAATTTAACAGCAATAACAATTATACGATTTTCAAATAGAATATCATAAAAGTTCAATTATTTTAATTTCAGATATTGTTGCAAAAATCAAAGAAACTCAGAGTGATTACTCATATTAGATGTTGTATTTTTTGCGTCCCTGCTTTTAAATTATCTCCAAGTTCAATATGTGTTAATCTTGTGACTAAAATGTTCAATACCAAGTCTTCAATATCGTATTTCACAGCGCGTCATCCACTTTCTTTTTATTTATGTTACATTCGAAACATTGTTAGCGTCATCATGCCGTAGACAGTGATATGGTACCTTTACCAGTCAGATCATCATCAGATTTACGACGGTAACTATATGCGTACAAAGACATAACCCAAATTTGAACCGGAGACAACTGTACACACTCGTGTAAAAAACGGGTACACAATTCTTAAATATGAGAGCCGTAGCATCAACGGTATCTAGGCAACAAGTAAAATTACTGATTAGTATTTACAAGAAAATACATAATATCATTTACTTTCCATTTCGAGACATAAGAAGTTTCAACTTACCGAAGATTGTTATACTTTGCATTTCCATTGATCTTACACCGACCGACAACGCAGGTGAGCCGTTACCTTGAAAGGTTAATTTTCAGGACATGTTTATCAGACAACTGCTATTGACAATTATATAGATGTGTGTCATACGTAATACACGCACAAAAATAATGGGAAGTTGTGACCAGTCATATATAATTTCCCTCTCCTCATTTGACAACGTTGTAGCATATTTTTTGTTAAAATGCACGTCGGAAAAGGGGGTGTTGCACCCTGTGCACCCTTATTAAATATGCAATTTTAAACCGATTTTAGTTGAGTTCCTTTCACTATCACGAATAAAATCTTTAAGAAATAGAAAGAGCAGAGTAAGTCTCTCAAGCACAATTTTGACGGTGACCTTATTCATTCCGCGCTTTTTCGCAAAGAATAGGAATACAACGAAGGCGTATGTCATGATCGAACCAGAAATGATTAATCGTCATGAATATTACACACGTTTGCACTCTGTAAACTCTTTGGACCTAACAGTTTTATTTCTTTCATTAAATTACCAGGTGATAGTGAGGGAACTCCACTAAAATCGGTAAAAACTGCATATTAACAACCCACATGTTGCTACAAACCCGTTTCCGTCGAATAGCGATGAAATGAAACGTATGGCATCGTAATATAAGTAAGATCAATAAAAATGGTTTTAAACAATATGTCATTTTATTGCTTCCATAATAACGACCCTCTTTATCAATGGCTATACAGTAAAACCTTGCTTTTAAAACCATTACGATTCCGGATAAAGTAGTTTTTAAAAGCGTGGTGATCTTAAAAGTAATTTAACAATATAATCGGATGTGCCTTTAAAGCGATTTTTTCTGCATATTTAAGAAAAAAAAAAAGACATACGATTTAATTAGTTTTTTGAGGAACTGGCCTTGTAATATGATCAATTAAACGGGTTTGAACACCCGTGTTCAATTATTTCAAAGAATCAGTCCTTTTATGCATATTGATATAAATTTATAAACTGTGGCAAAAGACAAAGGGCGGTAAGAGAGGCGATGTGCTAAATTTTTTGCAATTTATTAAAACAAATGGAGTGTTTTGGTCAGTAAGAAAAAGATTTTTTTAGCTAATGGAGCCACTAATCAAAATAGGAGCAACCACTGTTACTATTGTAAAATAAAAACATTTAATTATTTAAAAAAACACATACATTTTTTAAATCAATTATTGCATTAACTGATGCAAGAAAAAAAAATTGAAGATTCAAAATATGCAAGTTTCTATCGTTATTTAAAGGAATGGCCCATATATGTTTATTGATGATTCTTCTTAAACTCGTAGGCAACGGGTTTTAATCTTGGGTTTACGGGCCTTGCAAGTCAACATGATTCATTAAAGTCAGAAAAAAAAGGAAAAAAGTTTTGAGATGTTTAAAATATTCAGATTTTGATACAAACCTCAACTTGAAAAATTAATGCAACAGAAGTTTAAAAATAAGTATTACGGGATAAATGTAGAAAGTGTAAAAACCACAAAACACTATAGCAAAATGGCCTACGGCCCCGGACCCAATATGCAGTCCCAGTTGTTAATTGATTGATTGATTTTTTTTTTAGTTTACCGTCGCTGCAACGTATTTCAGTCATTAGCAAGTCCAGTTTTTACAGTTGGAGGAAACCCCGAATGCACGGAGGCATCCGGGTAGAACCACCGACCTACCGCAAGACAAGGGGGCTTCCTCACATGAAAATGGGTAAATTTAACTGAAAATTACATAGCCTATGTTGTAAAGCCTTGTAAGCATATATTTTTTTTTAAATTTCATCAACACAAAAAAGAATGCCTTACTTCTACGCCACGTACGTTATCAAGGGAAGTTTGGAAATTAATACCGGGACCTGTACCTAAATCCTTTATCAAATTAACTTAGTTGTGCTGAATTTTTTCTTCATCATGTCCATTTGTTGTTGTTGCTGTGCTGGTGATGATTTTTTTACTTGACTTTAATACCAGCTAAGTAGCTTACGTTGGAAAAATATGATCTTTCGGGCCCAAAACTTTTGAATGAATATATGAGAAAGGAATTTCCTGTTGAAATATGTATCTTCATGATTTTTTGTTAGTAAAATTATGGACCAAAAAATAATCCCCTTTTATAATGTGTTACTTAATTAAGTATTTTCGGGGACCTTTTTTTGTTCTAGATTTCTAAAAAAATTGTACTTTTTTTTTTTTTTCGTTCGTTTTTTTTTATTGTTGTTTTCGGCCTTTTCTGTATGGCTTTGCTTTATTTAAGTCGTGCTTAAAAAACATCCGCGCTTTAGTTTGTTCTTTTCTTGAAACGACCCTGTTAACGAAAGGGTTTTTAAGCGGGTTTATAACATTGGGTTTTTGGATCGTTTGAAAAATTTGATCCCCGCTTACAAAATTTACTTTGAAAAAAACAAAAGAAATGCGAAAATCTGTTTTCGCGCTATTAGCGCTTTGTTTTTGTAATCATTTCCTTTATAGATTGAAATAATATGCAAATGTGTCTGCCGCGTCGTTTGGGTGGCTGGGACTTAATTTGGTAGAGGTAAGTGATAGTTTTGCTAGAGAAATTTATTCGTTGTGTGTTATGCCAGGACAATTATTTTTTCCGTAAATATTTACTTTTGGCATAAAATTAATTTTAATCAGTGTTACTTTATCTCAGGTTAATACAATCGTTTGATCCTATTTACAATATTGAAGGTTTTGGTTTTCAAAGCAGAGAAACGAATTCTCAGAATGTAGATAGGAATTGGTGTACTGACGTCCTCACAACTAAAAAGTATAATTTACTTTTACTTGTACTAATAAAGCAGTTGAATTCGTATTTTAATTAAGTAACCATTTTATAAGTTATTTGTTTCAGAAAACCTTTTAAAATTCACGAAGAGTTATGCCTGATTTGCTATGATATAGTTGTTTACTGATTTGTCATTTATATTCTGAAGAAAAGCATGGAAAATAATAGGACAAACGTTTCTATATTACTGAATAGGGTTGTTTGTATACTTTGTGCATCGGACAACATTTGGCCTTATTTTAAACACATTTGAATTTCCCCCTTTTTACTACACAGAATATTGTTCAACTTTTTTTTCTGTCTTATCACTAAGTGATGATAATTGTTATGTTCATTTAAAGCGATTGCATTTATAAGTAAAATGTTTTAAAAAATGTGTAAAAAACGAGTGGAGAAAATATTTTTAATAAACGGAATACAAAAGTAAATGCGCGAGCGATCGCAATTCATACAGGTATATTTGAACAATAACTTCAGCGTTGTAATTGAATTTAAATAGTTGACCTACTGCCGCAATAGCTCAAAAGGTCGCTTGCTTTTTAAAAAAAATTTCGGGTTCGAATACGCTGTGGTTTATCTTAATATTAAATCTTATATCAATGTACGTATAAGAGAAATTTAGTAAAATGAAATAAATATCCATATATAGATTAAAGACTGGGTGTTAATTTTAAGGTTACTATGCAGTTATGTACTACACCTATATAAGAGAGAGAGAGAGAGAGAGAGAAGGAGAGAAGAAGAAAAAATACCTGGGAATATTTGTACTAGGTACATGTATTACATTTATTTTTATTATATTCTTGTGCGTTTGTTGCATTATAGTTGGAAACCCTTTGATTTAAGCGCTTTATTTATATAGATAAACGTATTTGAATATTTGAAAGAGGGTTTGTAACTTTTGGGGTTTTTTTGGGATCGCTTGAAAAAATTTTATCTGTGCTTATTAAATTTGCTATGATACACAAACAAATGCAACATACAACCGTTTCTTGTGCTATCGGCGCATTAATTATTGTACATGCTACTTAGTCACGTGTCTGCTTCACCTGCTTACAATCCAAAGCCGGGGACAGTCCCCGGGCCCAGAGGCCGATATGTATCAGTCAAGTTACGTGTGTTGGGCAGAAAATTTCGATAAAGTTTCATAATCACCCTTTAACGAAATACAAAATGTGATCAGGCCATTTAAGAAATGATTGTTTTTCCCTTAGTCATTCTGTTGTATATTTGACATCAAATGAAATTGGAATAATGTAGACAATTGACAATAAGTATACAATCAAATTCATAGTATGTTGCTGATTTAACTTATTTTTACTCATGCCAATCAGGAAGCTATTTCAGTTTCTTTACCCAAAACTGTTCCGTACTGCACCAGCACTTTGCGCCATGAAATGTCAACACATTATTTTTTTTAATTGGGTCGAATATTAAACTTTTTAATCAGAACATGTGTCAAGGCGGCTGTTAAACATAATTCTTTGCTTGAAATTTTGGCATTGTGCTTCCCCTTATAATTATAGGACTTTGTTTTCAGGAAAAATTTAATAGCACGTGTAAATCTTTTAAGGTTTTCCCATCCTAATAGCCTATTTCATTTCTTGCCACTGATGGTTTTTATTTCTATGAAATTTTGCCTTTTTAAGGGCATTCAAAAATTAAAAATATTTCACCAAAAGTTTTTTCAAGTTTTATCTAATTTGGGGGAGTAATCCGCATATAAGTTAACATTGAAGCCCATGGAAAATATGTATTTTCTATGAATATAAAAAATGAATTTGATTTATGAGAAAAACTCTGGTTTGAAAGATGCAAATTTTATGATTTTGTATCAAAATTTAAAGAAAAAAATTAAACTTTACCACAAAAAAATGGAGAAGGGAAAAAAAATTTTTTTTAGTTTTCGGGGAGTAACTCCCTGGCAACAAAATAATTGAGGGGAGGTTTTAATAAAGAACTTTGTCACTTATCATTACATGTTAATTTGCCCCTAAGATTCCATTGTTTGTCACTTTAAAAACTTATATACATGTGTATTGTTAAGTTATATGCATGGCTTTGATGAAATTGATCGCTATTAGGATGGGAATACCTTAATATTTTTCGATAAAACTCTGTGCATGTACATGTATATGTAAATATAATTATTTGGTCAAGCATGCCCCCATGTTAAAGTTGCAAAATCTTGAACGGTAGGGATGAAAACCAGCCGCCATTAAAAAAAAGATATAAGCTGGGGTCATTTTTTGTTCATTTGAAACCCTGTTTAGTTGTAGTTATGACTGAAAACTCAGTATGTGTTTTAAGTCACAAAAGTTAGTTTAAAAATCAACTTTATTTAAAGTATTTCCCTTTTTTTCAGACGTACAGAATTATCTTTTTTTTTATAAAATGA
>CM037791.1:20795083-20830982 GCA_021229015.1 Solen grandis
CGAGTAAAATAATAAATGGCCCAAAAGGTCCCCAATTTTTAAAAACACGCCCGAACCAATGAGGACAAAAAACAGGCTATTGGAGGGTTTAACCTGAATTTTTCAAAATCACTTTTGATTTTTAATTGCGGGGTTTAGTTCCCAAAAACCCCAAAAACCGGCAAGCACCCATTGAGGGGGTTTTTTTAAGCCTTTATAGCCCAAATTTCCATAAAAGGTTTTGCTTTTATTTTAAAAAATTTTTTTGATTTTCGTTTTTTTGGCCCCAATCACAATTTTTTTGATGGATAAATTAAAAAAAACCCATCCCAAAAAAACCCTATATATCACTTTTGGACAGAGTAAAATTTTTTGTTTTTGTGTTAAACTATTCCCAAATTTGAAAGTTGGGGGTAAAGTGTAAAAGCACTTTTAAGTTAAAAAATCTTTACTTTACCAAGGTAAAAATAAATCCCAAATTAAAGGGTTGAAAGCAAATTTGTTGATTTTGTTTCACCAATCAAAGATTATTTGGGCAGCCTGGAAAAAAACCCTTAATGACCTAGGTACTTGGGAAAAATTTTTGAAGATAAAAAAAACTTAATTGTTATTCCATCATTTATTACAGGGTTTGGGGTTTTTGCATATAGGGCCCAAAAAAGGGTTGCACTCTGTAGATTTGGGGCCCCTGTTTTTTTTTATTGTTGATGTTGTTGTTGGAAAAAAAAAGCCCAGGAACAAAAATTTTGGGTTCCCCGGAATGTGTGGGACAAAAATTTATGGCCCCCCAAATTTATGGCACCAAGATTTTATGGCAACTTACCTTGATAAGTATGGGGATTGACAAAAGTAAAGTTACTAAACTTGTCCTTTTAAGATGGATAGTAAATAGTTATAAAAGGTAAATATGCTGGATTTGGTAATTTTATGTTGTTATAATAACCCACATATTAAGCATTAAGTCTGATACAAAGCTGTGTAACATCTGAAAGTCACATCAAGCTACCCCTAACAATTAGCTCATTGCATTTTTTTTCCCCTAATTCTCCTACCTACAGTTAATAAGATTTCCTTCAATATCTATTATCTTTATTAAAAAAGGCGAACTAAACAACAGTCCATCATTATTTTATTTAACATTTGTATCTGACAAAAAAAAAAAGTGACCCAGCAGTTCTGCAGTTTGACGAGCTCCTTTCATTGAGGCACACACACAACTTCTGTGCTTTCAGTGCTTTGATTGCAGTGTCCGCGTTTATTTCACTTAGAGTTGTCTCTCTTTTTCTAAGAAAAGAAAGCAGAAACAAGTCGGGAAATTGACAGAAAAAAGTTGAAAATTCACAGGTATTCTTCGGTATTGTGTGTTTCTGTAATGCACCAGTCAGTGAGTGATTATGTTAGTTGGCTTATCTTCCATGCAAATGAAATGAACTGCACTCTCATCTTTTTAAATATCGTCAAATTGATCTTTATCCTTGAATACATTTGTATAAATACTAAATAATGGCTTTCATTTATCTATTATAATAAATATTTATTATAATCAGTACGTATGGAACTGTATTGATGATTTACGAATACAAGTATGTATATGATTGTGTTTTCAAACAATATATGCTACTTTCGATTTCGAGTTAGGACATGTTTCTATCTATATATACTGCACAAACTCCCCTTTCGGGTATTACTGGCAGGTAATCACATCTGCTTCTCTCTCTCTCTGTTATTCAGATCAATTCATATCGTGAATCTTGTATAAAGTGGGTAATGATAAACATAAATAATATACTATATATGGAAATACTAGTGGAGTGACTAAAAAGTGGTACCCGGCGTGTGCCCCACTAAAATTTCCCGACCATACATAAATGTAGACACACAACCAACAAACACCCACAATAATCAACAAACACCCACAATAATGCACGATTTCACATTTTAAAATTTAAGAAAAAAATCAAAGAGGAGGACCAGTGAAACAAGAGCAAAGCGTTATCACTGCCAACATTTTTATATAGCCCCCCCCCCCCCCCCCCATCTGAACTTCTTGATCCGGTACTGTAAAATCTAGCCCCCCCCCCCCCCTCCAACACACCCGCGCGCCTGTTTGATATTTTGGTTTTGTTTTGTTTTTGCTTTTGCTTTTGATTTCTTCTTTTCAAACTTTTTTAGAATTGTACATGTTAAACTTGAAATGATCTTTAATATCATGCTTGCATATTTTACAACATATCACATCTATAATCGTTTGAAATTTATGCACTGGTAATTAAGTAGTTTACCCCTTAGCTGAAAGGACTTGGGTTCAAACCCCTTTCGAAACATAGCAAGACCATTAAATCGGCAAGGCAATATTGTCTATGCATTGCGTTCAGCAAAGTTGCTTAGTTCCGGGACATAATTTGATTGGTAAACCCCGTTCAAAGCAAATGATGGCGTGTGGGCCCTCGACTGTCTACAGCACACAAACCTTAGCAATACAGCGTCACTGATTCCTATATCAACTTACCTAATTTTGTAAACTATATTTCCTATTTGATATTTTAAGCAACCTGAGCACACGGCTCAAGGGAGCTTGTGATGCCTTCGTCGTGTCGTGTGTCGTGTCGTCAAACAATTGCTTTAATTGACATCTCCTCTGAAACCGCTGGACAGAATGTAATGAAACTTGGCAGGGATGTTCATTGGGTGAGGCTCTACAAAAGTTGCTAAAATAAAGTTGATCCATGAAGAACTCTGGTTGCCATGGCAACAAAAAGAAAAATAATTTGAAAATTTTGAAAATCATCTCCTTCAAAACTACTGGCCAGATTTCAAAATAATTTGGTACAGATGTTCCTTGGGTCAACTCTACCAAAGTTGCTAAAATTATTCCGATCCGTAAAAAAACATGGCCGCCAGGGGCGGGGCTTATTTGCCTTATATGTATATAGAGAAACCTTTAAACGACATCTCCTCTGAAACCGCTGGACAGAATTTAATGAAACTTGGCAGGAATGTTCCTTGGGTGAGGCTCTACAAAAGTTGCTAAAATAAAGTTGATCCATGAAGAACTCTGGTTGCCATGGCTACAAAAAGAAAAATAATTTGAAATTTTAAAAATCATCTCCTTCAAAACTACTAGCCAGATTTCAAAATAAATTGGTACAGATGTTCCTTGGGTCAACTTCTACCAAAGTTGCTAAAATTATTCCGATCCATAAAAAAACATGGCCGCCAGGGGCGGGGCTTATTTGCCTTATATGTATATAGAGAAACCTTTAAACAACATCTCCTCTGAAAACCACTGGACAGAATTTGATTAAACTTTGCAGGGATGATCCTTGGGTCAACCTTCACAAAATTTGCTAAAATAAACTTGATCCAGGTAGAACTCTGGTTGCCATGGCAACAAAAAGAAAAAAATATGAAAACTTTAAATCTTCTTCAAAACTACTGGCCAGATTTTAAAATAAATTGTACAAGCCTACAAGTAACTTGCTGGCTGATTTAGTTTTATACTGTTCGCTGCTCCTCAGTGGTCTGGTGATGAGGATTTTACTATGAAAATTGGTAATGTTTAACTGTAGCTTTTCTGCAGTTCAGGCTACCTCTCCAAAAGTTGATCCTTTACAGATCAGATTTACAGAAGTTGAATATTTTTAAGTGTGATATTTTGTTACATTTATGCATAAAAAGAATGCATCAGCTCATAAACAAAACAAGAAATATGTCTTGGTAGCTTAATAAAATGCAAAAAGTTACATTAAATTACAAGGCCAATTATTAAAGAGAGAGAAGTCTAACAGAGAGAGAGAGAGATAAAAAACCAGCTAGAAACAAAAAAAAATGAATTGTACCCTTAGATGAGATAGTCCACTAGTCTGATAGGTCATTTGGGTGATTCCACTACATATGCAGAGGTGGAGAAGATAACATTACCACAAATACCATTCCTATAGCTTAATCTGACCTTCTGGCAGAGGTCACATTTTCTGGACTGTGTTGCCCCACTGAGTTAGTGCAAAACTACATTACCTGCTACTATGTATATGAGATACTAGGCTAGTTTTACACAAAGCCACCTGATAGAGATATAAGGGTTATTCATACTATCCTAAATCAGCAGCAGCATCAACATCATCATTAAAGTGATTGGGGGGGGGGGTGAATATGCAGATTGTCTGCCTTTACTTTGGTACAGGGATTACCAAACACCTCTTAAAAACCACAAACGAATGATTAAAAACACTTTGTAATAAATTGCAACTTATTTCATAATAATTAACCCTTTTCCTTATAGAGATCTATAAAATACCTATGTGAGTAGCATAAAACCTAATCAGCTTGCAAGTCCAACTGTTACTCGCAGGCTGATCAAGTTTTATGCTGTTTGCTGCTCCTTAGTGGTCTGGGGATGAGGATTTTACAATTAAATTTGGAAAGGTTTAAGTGGGGCTTTCTGCAGATCAGGATTTATGTGGTACCTATAAAGGGCGTCAAAATGAGTTTTTATGAGGGAAAAGGTTAAGGACCATCTCTCTTTTTGTCCATTTTCAATCAGCAGTACCACACTGAAATCTCATGATCACTGTTTTTTTCCATACTATTGCTAAAATGGGTAAGAAAAACTGTCAAGTTCCTGAGAAACATGTATATCAGTATGATACATGTATACTAGGTTGCATATAGAGCAGTGGTACTCAGGTGAGCGATTTGATGCCCTATGGGCCTCTTGTTTATATTTTTGGCCAAAAAAATGTCGCAAATCATAATGAAAGAAAAACTAGATAACTAAAAGTTTGCAGTTGAAAACTGATTTTTAGCTATCAGAGTTTCTCCATCTTTGAAAGGTTCAGTGGCTCATCCATTGGGACATCTTTGATGAAGTGTTTTCCAAACTACAAATTGTAAAACAATATCCCAGCCTAGTGAAGATTTTGAAGAAACATTTGCTTTTAGTAAAATTCAAGTTTAATGATAATAACATGTAAACAATTAAATAGATTTTTACATGCCTCGGAGTGAAGACTATAACTGGAAAATTCCTATATTTTGTCCAAAAAGTGGCCTTTCATGATAAAAACAGGGTTTAATATATACATTTTTATTTTGGGGACATGTGTCCCCCCGAATATTTGATTTAGGGGTCATTTGAAATTTTAGGGGGACATACCTGCAGCTAGGTAGTAATAATAATAAACAATTGTTGCAGTATTTGCGATGATCCGAATGACGTTGCTATGCAACAACTCTCCATCATTGGTTGGGACTAGTTGTACAGAAGGGTAATGGACGAAGCGTACCATTACCGAAGCGTACCATTTTTGGTCGAAGCGTACCACTTTTCAAAATAGGTAATTTAGCACTAATATTTTATGTTTTGTTATTTAAATTGAATCGATTTAAAAGTAATATGTGACAGAATGGAATAATATTTTGACAAACATGCAATATTATAATAATAAAAGGCACGAGATTGAGTGAAAAATCGAGTGATATATCGCCGATAATGTCAGATTACATATGCAGATAATCTTCTTCTTTTTTTGTGTGTTTATGACGTATTTTAGTCAATATGGGATCTTGTTGTTACTATGAAAATGCATGCATGTAAGTACCTAGATCAATATCGGAATAGGATTAATATATTAAACATACCAGCACGATTTTGAAAAACTGCAATTTGGCATTAAGAAATCCATGTCTCTTATTCATTATGGATCCAAATGTAGTATCCGTATGCGATTGAAGAGGAACTGATGTCTTTAAAAGAAAAAAAATCAACAAACAAAAAGTCGTGCTTCCTCAAATGCCTACGTGATATATTGCTGATTTAATTGTGTACTGTCTACTCGACACGCGCAAACCCCATGACCCTGTGACGTAATTTGATTCTGTGCAAAGCTAGGTGTTAACACGCGCTTTACATAGTGTAATCGGGTTGGATATGGTTAAAGGATTCGGCTTTCTTTGAAGTATATTGACAGGTCGATTTGCGGTTTTGGTAATACTGACACTAACCTATGATGATTGCTAATTAAAGCAATTAATCATAATTGATTTGATAATAGTAATTAACAGTCGGCTTTTGATGTTTGTACATAATTATTGCCTTTAATGATTAAAAGGTTCGGCCTCATGCTTGTATGTATATGGTTTCGCAACTTTAAGATAAATTATAATATTGCGTTGGCATTTTTTGTTAAATATTAACACAACATGAATGCATTTAGATAAATGTAGGATGGTAATGAAACACTTAGGATATACAAAATTGAATTTGAAATTAAATGACATTCCCCGGTATATAGTTTATATCCTGTTGCCGTGTGAGGTTCTGCGTCTTATTTTTTTCTACAAAAATCGATGTCGCTGTTTTCAAATAAGTACATAAACATCAAATATGAAATAAATTCAAGTTATGGATGCTTAATGAACATCAGCAACATAAACTTATTCATATTCAAGCAATTGTCCGATGTAATTTTTAAAGTGGTACGCTTGGACCGCATAAATGGTACGCTTCGTCCTGGTACGCTTCATAATGGTACGCTTTGTCTATAATCCGTACAGAACGTATCGGAACATCAGACTAATTTATAAAGAGGGATTTTTTTGTGATAAAATTTATCCAAATATATGAAAGGGCGATATATGGTGAGAAAAAAATCAAAGTAAGTCTACATAAATAAAATCATGCATCCATGCACGTAAACAGACAGTCTTATATTCGGGACGACAACGACGTGAGGTCATCGTTTTATGCAATGCCGGCAGTCCAGGTTCTATTTTAAGAAACGGAAAGTCCTATATTCAGAGCAAGCAGAAAAAATAAAATGAACGTCTGGAACGTCACATGTTGTTTCCAAATTAAAGGAAACACATATAGTAGGTTTAAACTGACAGCTTTTTGATATCAATCGAATGTGTCTTATATTTAGAACCTGGTTTTGAAAATGCGTCATTAACGGCGCACTAGTATTCAATATGGGGTCATTTCAGATTATTTTGCGACAAAACGCACAATTTTGTGCGTCATCGAAAACCCTGTAAAAAAATTCTATATTTTTCCTATATTTTGATCAAAACTCAATTGACAGCCTGCAATACTGTAATGTATGCGAGTATTTATTTGATATCAAAACATTCGAGTTTAAGATTATTTTAAATCATATCACCTCAAACCGCACATTTGCCTGTCATATGTGTCTGTTTTTTTTTAAATCACAAGAGTACAACGTGCAAAAGTTGAGCTATTGTGATCAACATTCGTCCGTCGTTGTGCGTCGTCAGTCGTCCATCGTGCGGCATCAACAATTTTCTTTAAAATACATCTCCTCTGAAACCACTCGTCAGAAATTTATGAAATTTGGATTGAATATTCTCAGGTGGCTTTTCACATAAGTTACTTAAAAAATATGATGACAGATCTGTGCAGAGCTCTGGTTGCCGTGCCAACAAACATATTTTTACTTTAACATATTTGAATAAAATCTCGTCTGAAACCGTTGGTCAGAATTTTATTTTATTTGGCACAAATGGTCACCTTATAGCTGTCTATCATAATTGTTAAAATAAAGTTGATCCAATAAAAATGAGGCCACTAAGGGTGGTGGTTGTTTCCAAATATACTGACTCAACATAAAAATCAAAACTAATCTTCAGTGAAACTGATGGTTAGAATTTAATTTACTTTAATTCCTCCTTGGGTAAAGTCACTAAATTTAACACTCACTCAGCCCCTTACCGCTTTGGTCCGAATCCCGGCAGGGGCATTCGGATTTTTAGCTCACCGGAGCAAAGTTCAGGGTGAGCTTTTGTGATCACTTGATTGTCCGTCGTGTGTCAACAATTTCAACAATCTTCTCCTCTGAAACTACCAGACGGATTTTCATCAACTTTTGCCAAAATGATACTTGTGATAGCCTAAGGCAAATTTCTATTTTTTTTTAAATTCGATGAAAAACTTTGGTTGCCATGGCAACCAGAAGACAAAATCTTTAAAATGCCTTTTCTCAGAAATATATAGACCTACAGGTTTGATATTTGGTACATAGCATCAGTTCATGTTGCCTCAATATCAGTGCAAAATGTGTGCCCCTGGGGTCACAATGGGCCACGCTCAAGGACCACGCCCGGATTTTAGTATAGAACTATTTAGGGAATTCTTGAAAAATCTTTTATGTTGAAACCACTCCATTGATTTTCGCCAAATTTCACTAAAATGATACTAATGATGTAAGCCTGAGGCTAATATCTATTTTTTATTGAATTTCATGAAGAACTTTGGTTGCCATGGCAACCAGAAAGCATAACTCCAAAATGCGTTTTTTCAGAAACATACAGACCACAGATTTGATACATAGCATCAGCTTCTGGTGTCTAAACACTATCAACAAATATATGCATCCGTGTTTACATGAAGACACTCCCGGGACCACACCCAGACTTTGTATGGAACTATATAAGGAAAAAAATCATTACTTCTGAAACCATTGGTTGGATCATGAAGAACTTTTGTTGCCATGGCAACCAGAATTCATAACTATAAAATTCATTATCTTAGAAACATACAGACCTACAGATTTGATATTTGGTATATAGTACCCTCTCATGGTTCCAGCCTTTCTACAACAAACCATATTCAATTAAGCGATTTAGGGCCATCTTGTCATGTGAGGAAGCCTTCCAGCGGGCTTGCGGTAGGTCGGTGGTTCTACCCAGATGCCTCGTTGCATTCGAGGTCTTCCTCCACCTGTAATTAGTTGAACGTCACTATATGACAGAAATACTGTCGAAGCGACAGTAAACTCAAATAAGCAAGTCAAGTCTCCTCAAATCATGAAATGTGTGTTTATTTTCACGATGTTTATAGATATACTTAATCATTAAACACGTACTGCCTGTTGCATATTGTAAGGACAGTCATAGGACTTACTAAGAATGATCTGTTTCTAGGGATTTCAAATATTCATAAAAAAATGATTATAAGAACAGATAAAATTAATTTAAAAAAAGTTATAAATGTGTACAATTGAAAACGCATTTTTTACACGAAAACAAAATTCGAAGGATTCTTACAAACGTTTATCATATATTTACTTTATAAAACTAACCTCACAACTGAAAATATTGAAAAATGCTGAATCGGGAGCGGGAGTACCAAAGTCGTAAAAAATTGTATTGTTATAGCCCCCTAGCTTGGCGCTCAGCATATAAGGGTAGTTGCAGGACTGATTGGCCCGGTGTCAGGTTAATGTGACTGGGTGTGATATCATGCCACATGTCTAGGGCGTGATACTGCAGTGTGGCAGCTCAATATCTATCTCAAGTAGACGTCGTCTCCAAATGACTGAAATACTGTTGGTGGGATGTTAACCCATCAAACAAACAAAATGTTGAAATGATCGTTAAGTGTTCTCACTTTTTCATAGCGTGCATATTACAAGGGAAAAAACTCCGATTGGATATTTCAAAAAGAGTAAGATTTGTCTTTCTTTAATTATTTTTCCTTTTCTTTCATGCAGGTGTAACATCATGGCGACAAGTCCAGAATCGATAGAATCGGGATCGGACGATTACGTTCCGCACTTCTGTGGCCCCTGTCAATATCTGGGTTCAGATGAGAGAGCCATGTCGTATTGTGGGCAGTGTAATGAGTATATGTGTCAGGCTTGTGAGAAGGCACACAGGGGCGCCAAGGCAACACGGAAACATGCTATCATTACTGGTAAGAAACTCTCATCGACATTCAAGCCGAGTATTTTCCTACCAATTGCCAATTGTGATGATCACAAGAATAATTTAATCAACGAGTTTTGCGAGAGTCACAAAATACTGACATGTGACGTGTGTTCAGTAACCACACACAGGAAATGTTCAAGGACGTCGCTACACGATAAAAGCAGTAAGATGAGAGAAAGTCAGCTGGGTAAAATGGTAACGAGAATGAAAGAAATCAAACAGAAAGTTGAAACATTACAATCATCCAGAGAAAAAGATGGAGATTTATTACTTGAACAGTCAAACCAGTCAATCAAAGATGTCCAGAAGCTGAGGAGAAAAATTAATGAAAAAATTGATGATATTGAGAAAAAGGCTCTCAGGGCAATTGAAGACGCTAAAAAGGCCAAGGGATCAGATTTGAAGGATCACGTGACTACATGTGAAAATATTCTAAAGCAAGTTGACGAAAATATCAAGGAAATACAAGACTGTCAGGCCTCATTGAATAAAGAAATTATGTTTATCGGACTGACAAAGTCATCTGGTAAAGTCGAGGAAATGGAGAAGATTGTAAAAGAAGTAGAGTCGGAATCTTCTATATCATTTCAGCTGACTTTCCAACCCAGCAAAGTTATAGAGACTCTTTTACAGCAGGTGACTGAGCTCGGCCACGTGATTACCACCTGTCAAAGCACTGATGTATCCAGCGGAGAGAATATACTTGAAATGACAGTTTCTAGTAAACAAGACATCAACATTAACACATATTGGATAACTGGTTCAACATTTCTCCCCTGTGGTGATCTTGTTTTATGTGACCCTGGTAACAAGAAGTTACATCTGTATAGCTCCACGTTCACCTCTAAGGAGAATGTAGATCTACCATCATGGCCACGTGACGTCTGTACAGTAGCTGATACAGAGGTTGTCGTCACGTTACCAAAACAACAGAAGATTCAGTTTGTCTCTGTACAGCCGCGGCTGAAACTCGGAAAATCATTGAGAGTAGACAGGAAATGTTGGGGTATAGACTGTCATGGCGGCATGATGTACGTCACGTGTCATAACGACCCGGGTAATGGAGAAGTACTGGTGATGACGATGGATGGACAGATACAGAGGAGACTCGGGCTGGTACAAGGACGGTACATGTTTACACAACCATACTATGTACGTGTAAGTCGCAACAGTGACCGTGTTTATGTATCTGACTATAACACCCACACCGTAACATGTCTGACACAACATGGTGATTTGATATACAAGTATACACACAAGGATTTATCTTGTCCTAGAGACATTCACGTAGACAGTCAGGACAACATACTTGTAAGTGGGTATGGGCCCTTACAACATTCATCGTGTAGATAAGCTCGGTACTCACCACTCCATACTGGTCAGTAAGAGTGATGGGGTAGTAAGTCCGTACTGTCTCTCATACCGGGACACTGATGGGGCGTTGTTTGAAGGAATGTGGAGTAAACCTGCTGGTAAGGTGTTCTGGCTGAAGAAGTAATGAAGAAGTAATATGTCGACTGTTTTATCAGGATTAATATCACCATGGCAACCTTGAAGTATTGTTTCAAATATATCAAGTCAGACACTCTTATTACATGGTGCGAGTATTTGAGAGTCAGGCCGGAACTCGAACCGGGGACCACTTAATTGTAGGGCTAGCTTGTCAACAATCAAGAAATTTATCTGCTTAACATAAATTCCACTCCATATTTAAGATTGTAAGATAATTTACATGTATTTTGATTGGTTTGGTTGCAGCAAATCGTGTTTCATGTTTTCCACGTGATCTTCGTGTCTATATTTGTCGGTATAATCTATTTTTAGCTCAGCCCGACCAAAACTTACAAATTTACTCCGTACAAAACAGTCATGTATTTTCTGAACATGATGATACACTTGGGTGTTCGTTTTCCTATTTAATAGCTTATTTCAGTTTTTAAATCTTCTACTGTTTATATACGTGAATATATATCTTTATTTTTACTTTTTATTTTCACATTAATGTAGCAAAATGTGCTGAAATCGAAAATGAAAAAAAAAAATAAGTCAGCGACCTCGTTTTTATACGTTCGTATATCGATGGTTAACATCTTTAACAAATGGCTAAAATAAACATCTCTCTTTGAAAAGAAATAAGAAAAAAATAATGCTATGAGATAAGTTATGATTGTTTAAATTATCAGATTAAGTGGTTCAAATATCCACCGGTACTTCATTTTTTGTCATAAATGTGAGAAAAACAAGTAGCTTCATTTTCTTGTAAGTATTCCATAAAGGTTCCTTGATCAGAACATTGAAAAAAAGACACCGAGTTCATTTTGGAGTGAATGAGCTGTATCCATGGTAACAGGAACAAGGTGTGTTCTCTCCTTCTTGACGAACTGAGCAATACTTATCTACATGTATTTGCGATTTATTTTTGTCGCATATTTACTGACTGATTTTCCATTCTTTTAATAGTTATATATTTTAATTTGTTCAATAATTCAATAATCACATATAATATTTTAAAAAATCTTTTCGAGTGCTATAATGCGGAATAATGCACGGTGTTAAGTTCAGATGCGCAGTAATCTATTATCACAGAGGCCGGAGTCGTGGGTTCAATCTCCGGTCAGGACATATCATCGTTAAAATGGTTCTGGTATGTCTTCTTTGCCTGGTGCTCAGTATCAGGGTAGTTCCAAGGCTGGTTGTCAAGGTGATGAGATAATGTTACCGAGCGTACTGCTGTCAGATCCATTGTATCTGGAGTCAGTGTTATACGTATTTCAATAGATAATTCTTACTTCAAAATGCAGTCTATATAATGCGTGTCATTACTTATTTCTGAAGTCCGTATACCTTTATTCATGTTGATGGGTGATTTATTTTCGTCGATTTCCTGAATTTCTATCCGCGAAGATTCATCCCCATGAAAATAGTTCATTGAACAGATCCTATGTTTTCTTGAACATAAGTCCATTAATAGCCTTCTATTTACCAAAAATAATTGACTAAGTGTTCATTACGAATGTATGCATGAACATTTACTCAATGGAGAAAAATAAAGACAGGCACACTGGTTTTTGTGTTTTCCATTTTGTTTGTTTGCCTTCGAATATTCATGTATTTTGCATGTATAAAGTAGAAATATCAAATACATTTCGAATGTCTTATTGACCTTTACTTCAATATGGCTTACCAGTATGTCTAAATTCAGAGAGAGAGAGAGAGAGAGAGAGAGAGAGATGGCTGTATTGATTGAATGTTTGTATATATTTTGTACATTTGTGGGGAAACCCTGTGAACAAAGGCCACTCATGGAAACATTAAGTTAGCCTTTATGTGGAAGTTGTTTATTTCTGGGAATCCAGTCACTAGCCTTGGTTAAAACATGACTTCTGCTACATGAAATGTTTATCAAGGGATAAATATTCGTTGATATGTTGATCATTAATTTTCGTGGAGCACTATTTTTCGTCTATTTCGTGGAGGGTTTTATCCATGAATATTTATCCACACGAAGATCGTTCCGATTTATAAAAACCTCGCGTTTTCTAGAATATAGATCCACGAAAAAATGTACCCTCGAAATTACCTTGGGTACATAATCAATGGAATTTAATGTCAATGAAAATTAATAATAATACATAATATAAGTCCTCCACGATTATCAATGGTTATACAGTTTGATTTATGATACATTTAGCATCGTGTTTGTGTGTACTTTGTAGAAACTAATATCTGTAGTTTTACATCTGCTGTAACCGACTATCATAGGTTGTATGTATATATAAATAAAGGAATTGTTGATTGAGCATCGGTGTTTTGCGTATGTTTCAATCCGTTATATAAAGTACACAAGTCAAGCCTTCAAATGGCGGCTGAGTGTTAATTGAACGGTTTCTTGATTAAACAATCAATAATCATTTTTATTATCTTCTTCTGACAAAATTGACAAAACAACGATCTATTCAGTTAAAACAGGCAGACATTATAACTTACTTTCGTTTCTGGGAAGGACCAGTACTAGACCCCTCCCAATAAGAAACTGCAAAATTTCTCAAATACAGAGACACAGTCGGTAGCCAGGACTCGAACCCATGACCCTCTATCAGTGAAAGGTCAAACCAGTATACAGATTTATTTGTTTATATTGGTTGAACTTGGAGGCTTTGTCTACAGTATTTGAAACAGATATACTGCTGCCACACTGCAGTATCACGCCGTAGACATGTGGCATGATACTACACCCAGTCACATTAACCTGGCAGTGGGTCAACCAGTCCTGCAACTATCCTGTATATATGTTGAGAGCCAAGCAAGGCTGCCAGTACTTTTTTTTCTACTGTGTATGTCTCGGCCGGGGATCTAACCCACGACCTCCAGATTCCGGGGTTGACGCTCTTACCACTCGGCCACGTCCACCGGGATTGGCCAATATAAAAAAAATCATGAAAATATATTTACTGTATAATATAAAGCGTCAATAATACAAATTCTATGGAACATCAGCACGATCAAAATTTGCTAAAGGTCACTCATAATGTGTACCAGTGAAATATTTTCTTGGGAGCACGCCCCCGCCTTGTTTTGAATATGTCTCAGTCTAACGCACTGATGTTCCTCTATGTACGCCTGTGTCAACAGCCACGGCGAAGCGATCTTTCTCCAGGATAGGGAGGATTTTTAAAGATCTTTCACCGCAGAACTTTGACCACTTTAATTTTTCCCGCAAATAGAATCCCGTTTTGATTTACTATTTAAGTGTAAATGTATACTACGTAATAAGTGCAAAAAAGTTAGAAACATTATTCCATACTTTGCACTTGATTTGTCCGTTGCCCCCTGACTCCCAATGATTACTTGGATATTGGCCATCGCTACGCCCCTGATTTCAGTATTAACATCGACACACACACACACACACACACACACACACACACGAGAAAGAAACATGTCAGTCTTAAATAATTGAAAATTAAATTTACTAATATACATGCATTGTAATAGAATGTTTGGCCATATGCGGGAAAACTTTAACCTGGTTATAAGTTCTGGGCTACTAAACTGTCCATCATCAAACTTCACATCACCAGGGCGACATTCCAAACAAGGTCCATTTTGGCCAAATTTATATTCCTTTTAAAATACAGTGAAAACTTGAGACAAATTCGACAAGCGTTGGCATCCACATGAGGTTCTCTTCTTTTTATTTCTACCGATCAACTGTGAACGAGCTGCTTTAATGTAAAGTAACATTGATGAGGAAGAAAAATGTTCGGGTAATGTCGATATTATTCGTAAATGTTCGGGATCGGTCGCCCTTCATAGTTAAAATACATTTGTCGAAAAAGAGATAACATATCATTTTTAATATATCATAAAACATCCAAAACTCTACAAGAAAAAATGTCTGATAATGTTCTTCTATCGTAACTTTGAACGAAAACGTACAATAACGATAAATACCGACATTGCCCGAACATTCATCTTTCCCATTAAGATTAGCTATCCGATTTCAATTTAAGTGCAAAAAAAAAAAAATATCTGATAATGTTCTTCTATTGTTTCGGTAAATCGTTATAGCTTCTTACCTCCTCTAAAGCTTGCTGTATTAGGGGTTGACTTAGTATATATTTGTGCTTTTCCATATGGCTATATGTACTCATGCATTATTAGGCATTCCTTTGGAACCGTGGCAGAGACAGCACGGATCATATGACCATTGAAACGGCGCTAGATTTTGAACGTCAACTTCGTTCTGTCATGTAGAGATTCTCCTCGTCTAAGCGTAGCGGTTTATCCTGCGGACACAAGGAGTCAGTTTTTGCTTTTGTAACTATTCAAAATGCTACGCGTGGTTTAACTGGTCAGAAAGTAGCTGTTTAATATTCACGCAGACGAAGTTTTGCCTTCTGAAAATCACAAAGTACATACGGTAGTGATAACATAATAATTTTATGTACCTTGGGTTCCGACGATGCATTTCTCTTTGGTGACTAATATATTTAAGCCATATTCAGGGGATTTTGAATATCAGATTACTATAGGGCGATTATTATGATTATACCCGGGTGCCCCTTTGTGCTCGGAGTCTTAATCCACATGTAAATAGCCCCTCACCGCGTAAGTTCGAATCCCGGCAGGGTCATTCGGATTTTCATGTAAGGAAGCCTTCCAGCTTGCTTGCGGTCGGTGGTTCTACCCGGATGCCTCCGTGCATTCGGGGTCTTCCTCCACCTGTAATTAGCTAGACGTCGCTATATGACTGAAATACTGTCGAAGCGACGGTAAACTCAAATAGTCAAGTCAAGGCAAGTGAAGGTAAAATCCGACAGGACGAATCGGTTTCAGGCCGCAACATTCAAATTCTTCAACAATATTACTGGTATATCTTCCCGACATAGGCCCGGTTTTAGGAAAACGATTTCTTAATTCATACTCAATTAAAATAACAAGGCCATAAAATTTTCATTCGTTTCAATTCTCCACCAACCATGAACATTATCTGTCCGAGAACAAATAAATCATGGGTTATTTTTTAGTTTTATTTCTTTTTCATTGTTCGTTTATATCAGATACAACCAGCTTATGTGTCAGAGAACAGTTGAAGTTTAAACAAGATTCCGAATGGTTAAAAGCGTCCGTGTCGGAAACTGTAGGTCGTGGGTTCGATCCCCGGCCGCGACGGAAAACGCAAAAAATATGGTCGGCCATATGTAGGTCCGCAGCGAGTCTGCCACACCAGTGGTGCAGTGCTAAGAAGTATTTGCATTTCGAGTAACTCACTTAAATTTTGCGGAAGGTTAATTGGACCGGTGGGCTAGAAGATTTCGTCATAGGTCTGGTAGCCGAGAGGTTAGATCGTCCGATAAGGAAGCGGGAGGTTGTGGATTCGAATCCGGCAGCGACATATGATAGACGTTCTGATATTCAGTGTAGTTACAGGACTGATTGGCCCGGAGTCAAGATAATGTGACTGGGTGCGGTAATATGCCACTTGTCTACGGCGTGATACAGAAGTGTGACAGCACTATAACTGTCTGAAGTAGAAATAGTTTCCAACATTGAAATAATGCTGGTGGGACGTTAACCCCAACTTTATATATGATCTGTTTCACGTGGTGTGTGCCGCTTTCTCATTCTGCTATGAAAAATAAGGTAATTTCCTCTACTACCTTTCTACTACCTTGTCAACTTTCAGGATACAGTTTTGAAACCATATACTTCTTAACTAGACACACCGCTATGATTTGTATAACGTATTACATGTGTGTTTCTTTACCTACCGCATGATTACAGCGCCGGTGTGCGAACATGATACCATGTCATGTCGACATTTGCTCCATTATTTTATAACTGCATTCGTTACTTATGGTTAAACCTAAAAGAAATAATACAATATGCAGCTACCTTTCGATCTGTACAAATGAGCTGAAAAAAATCCAACGACAGAGACATATGTCCCAAACATTGTCTTACTAATTTAGAAAGTTACAACCGAATTATATATGGTAATCTCAATAAAATATAGTTAAATACCTCCAGACCAGAGTGGTTTAATACCTCACCCCTTTACATAATCCAGACACCGGGTCAAGTGGTTTAATACCTCACCCCTTTACATAATCCTGACACCGGGTCAAGTTGTTTAATTCCTCACCCCTTTACATTATCCTGACACAAGGTCAAGTGGTTTAATACCTCACCCCTTTACATTATCCTGACACCGGGTCAAGTGGTTTAATACCTCACCCCTTTACATTATCCTGACACCGGGTCAAGTGGTTTAATACCTCGTCCCTTTACATTATCCTGACACCGGGTCAAGTGGTTTAATACCTCACCCCTTTACATTATCCTGACACCGGGTCAAGTGATTTAATACCTCACCCCTTTACATTATCGTGACACAAGGTCAAGTGGTTTAATACCTCACCCCTTTACATTATCCTGACACCGGGTCAAGTGGTTTAATACCTCGCCCCTTTACATTATCCTGACACCGAGTCAAGTGGTTTAATACTTCGCCCCTTTACATTATCCTGACACCGGGTCATACATTCTAACCACTCGGTTACCGTGGCTGAATATTCATGTGTTAGAGAAGAACATTTATTATCAAAAATATGTGAAAATAGATCAAAGTGCGTGTATGACCGCTTGAACCTAACACACAAGGCCTTTTTTATGTTTTTTTTTTATTTATGTTATTATCTCTGTCAATAGATAGCAGTGGGTCGGAGATCCATCCCACTGACCACCTTACACAAATAATTACATGAAAATGCAATAATGTACAATGTGTATATTTTAAAGGATAATAAAATGAAAAAAAAAGATGAACAAAAAAAAAAAGAACAAATAAGAAAATAATACAAAAGAAAAACAAATCAGAAATACACTTGCATAAGCGCCAATCTTAGGTATGGATATAAACATGTGAAATTTCTTTTAGGTTAGTGGATTGTCAATGAGAAGTTTTACAACTGACCATTATTCTATTTCTATGTCTCTTATATTTGTGCTTTTATATACTTTCCATTCAAAAACTAAGCTTGCTTTTAGACCATAACTCTTTGGAGTTATTTTTTTCTTCTGCATTTGAATATATACTTTATATTTGTAAGAATAAAATATTTAATTTTTCAAAACCGTTTTCATCTTTTTTTTCCTATAATAAATTCCTCACATGTTATTTGAATAGTTACTCCATTATTTTTCAAAATCAATTTAACTTCTTTCATCAAATTTTGAATAGATCTGCAACTCCAGAACAAATATATAATTGTCTCTTCCTCCTCTTTACAAAAAGTACTAATGTTATCATCTACAATATTCATATGACATAATAAAGATTAAGTACCGATAATTCTATGAAGAATTTGTAACTGTAACCACTGCAAATGGGAGTCTCTAGTTAAAATTATTACAGCTTTGTAAGCATATTTCCAATTAATATTATTAAAATATTAATTCCATTTTTCTTGACTTGTGGGTACATCATTGTTTGCAATCAAAACATTATAAACATGCTTACATTCCTTGTTAGAAAATGCAGCTTTAGAAACATAACATGATACAATAGGACCAATATAGCATTTACAAATATCAATTTTCCTAAAGTTACTGGTTCTTAAATAATATTTTATGGTGCCTTTAAGACCTTCATAAAACACAAAATTCAACTTTTTACCAATACTTTGTTCTATATTTGAAATATGAACAAAATCCCCTGTCTCTGTCAATAAATCACTAATAAATCTTATGCCTCTCTCATACATATATTTATCAAATATACCCCTGTAACCAATCTTTAATGAGCTATTATAAAATAATGGCATTGTCAGAAAATCCTCAACTGTATCAACGGGCAACTTTTCCATGTAATTCTTATAAATCCTTATCACATCACACCAGAATTTATTTTTTACTTTTTTTTATTAAACTTTCATAGAATAAATTCCCACAGTTTAACATTTTATTTATGTCAAATATAGAATAAGTTAATAAAAAACACATTCCTTTGCCTCTTAAGAATTTTCTTATCCACGACATTTTCATACTCTGCTCATATTGTATAATATCTATCATTTTTAATCCCCCTTCCTCGTAGTTTTTTTACAATAACTGAACACTTAATCTTTTATGGACCATTCCATACAAATTGATATAATAATTTATTTAACTCATTCATTATTTTAATAGGTGGTGTTGGTAACATGGTAAACAAATGTGTAAAAAGGGGAACTAATAATGTTTTCACAACTAATTTTTCCAATTGGAGTAAGAATTCTTCTGTTCCAGTAAGATATAATTTTTTTTAACTTTTCCAACTTGTCATTAAAATTTAGCATTATCATATTGTCCATTATCTACATCAAAATAACACCAAGAACTTTAAAAGTTGTGATATTCCAAGATAATTTGTATTTTGTTTTTATTGATCTAATACTGTATTTCATTGCACCAATCAATATAACATTTGTCTTTTCAAAGTTGACTTTTAAACCTGAATCAGAAGAAAATTCATGTAACAAATCTAAAGCAGTATTTAAAGATTCCTCTGAACCATCTATTAACAAAGAAGTGTCGTCAGCAAACTGTGATATTTTATATTCAAATCCATCAATGGTAATTCCTTTATTTTTTCACAACCCACAAGGACTTGCTCCTGTTTTTTTTAGCTTACCTGAGCACGAAGTGAACACCCTGCGTCCATCGTCATCAATTTACTTTAAACGACACAAGTTGCTAAAATAAACTTGATCAATGTGGAACTATGGTTGCCATGGCAACAGAAAGAAAAAAATATGAAAAAAAAATAACATTCCTCTCCTTCAAAACTGTTGGCCAGATTTTAAAATAATTTGGCACAGTTGTTCCTTAGGTAGCTCTCTACCAAGATTGCTAAAATTATTCTGATCCGTGAAAAAACATGGCCGCCTGGGTTTATATGTATAAAGTGAAATATTTAAACCACATCTCCTCTGGAACCGCTTGACAGAATTTGATTAAGTTTGGCAGGGATGATCATTTGGTGATGCTTCACAAAATTTGTTAAAATTATTTCAATCGGTAAAAAAACATGGCCATGACAAAATTTAATTTTAGCAGGCATGGATGATCCTTGGGTGAAGCTTCACAAAAGTTGCTAAAATCATTCCGATCCGTAAAAAACATGACTGCCAGGGGCGGGCCTTAATTGCCTTATATGTATATAGTGAAATCTTAGAATGACATCTCCTCTGAAACCGCTTGACAGAATTTAATTAAATTTGGCAGAGATGATCCTTGGAGGAAGCTTCACAAAAGTTGCTGAAATTATTCCGATCCATAAAAAATATGGCTGCAAGGGGCAGGACTTATTTGCCTTAAATGTATAATTATATTGAATCTCTTCTGAAACTGATTTAAACTGTTTAAATTTGTGTAAAAAGTTTCCATAACGCTCCTTAAGTCAGTTTTTATCAGCATTATCAGCAATACAACCGTCGATCACTACAATTTACGCTATTTCAGAAAACTATGTTCAAAGTTTTGACCCCAATGTGCGTTAGACCTCATTCTACGGGATCTAGTAATGCAACGATGCAACGCACATTGGGGTCCAATTCTGACTCCAATGTGCGTAACGCATTATTGGGTCCGAACCCATTGTGCGTTGCGTTGAACCCCAAATTGCGTTCCAACAAAGCCCCGCCCTCATGGGTTTCTATTTTGCAGACTAAAGAAAGAATATAAGGTCCCGTGTAGAAAAAAGAAAATGATTTATGAAAATAAAAAAATAAGGGAAATTGAAAAATTAAAAACTGCTAACCCAAAACAGTTTTGGAAATATTTTAAAAAACAAAACAAGTCTTCAAATAATATAAGTTTACAGGAATTTAAAGAATATTTTGAAAAGCTGGGGAATATTAATTTACAAAATGTAAATATTGAAGCTGATGACTTTTGTCTCTATCATAATTTTAAAGACTGTGATACCTATACATGCAATGAGCTTGATGAGAATATAACATTGGAAGAATTAATCAAAGCTGCGAAAACACTTAAGAGAAACAAAGCCATGGGTAGTGATTTTATATTGAATGAATATCTTATTGAAAGTCTTGATATAATTGGTATGCATTTATGTGATATTTTTAATGGAATTCTTAACTCAGGGTTTTTTCCAGAAAAATGGATGGAGGGTATTGTTGTTCCTTTGCATAAAAAAGGTGATGTGAATCAAGTTAATAACTATAGAGGAATTACTTTAGTAAGCTGTCTATCAAAGTTATTTACAACTGTTTTAAACAATAGAATAACTAAATTTTGTGAAAACAATTCAACCCTCTCTGATGCACAGTTTGGTTTTAGAAAGGGAAGATCAACTATTGATGCTCTTTTTATTCTATCAAGTATTGTACAAAATTTCATTTTTGAAAAGAAACGCCTATACAAAAGGCGGGGAAAAGTACTAAGAATTATTAAGGGTACCAGAAAGTAAAATCATGTGTAAGAAATTGTGGAAATTATAGTGACTATTTTGAATATGCAGTTAGATTGCGTCAAGGTGAAATAATGTCACCAATTTTATTTTCTCTCTTCATAGAAGATTTAGAGTCAATAATAGAATTGGCATATAATGGAGTAAATATTGAAGTAGTTGATAATTTTACATATTTAGGAACTGTTTTTAAATATAATGGTTATTTCAACCTTAATCAGCAATATGTTACAGATAAGGGATTAAAAGCATTAAACACACTTTTAAGTAATGCAGGAAATTCAAATTTAGTCCAAAATCATTGTGTCAACTGTTTGATGCCTTTGTGGGCTCTATTTTAAGTTATTCAGCAGAAATATGGAGTTTTTCAAAGAATAAGAAAATAGATGGATTACATTTTAAGTTTTGTAAACAGATATTGAAAGTTAGAACACAGTAAATGCAGGAGTGTATGGGGAGTTAGGAAGGTATCCATTGTATATATCCCACTGGATGAAGATTGTAAAATATTGGGTTAAATTATTAAACTCAGAAAATATCATTCTACAAAAAGTATATACTCTTACAGTGAATGATTGCAATAAGGGTGCAAAAAATTGGGTTTACCATTTAAAGAAATTATTATTTGAAAATGGTTATGGGCATGTATGGGAAAACCCTCAATGTATTAACCCAAAATATTTTTTATGTATGTTTAAAAATACGTTGATTGACTGTTATAAACAAGAGTGGAGAGCAAGTGTTAATGCAAGTAGTACATTAAATCTTTATGGACACTGTAAAATTAGCTTTGGATATGAGAGTTATTTAAATTTGTTATCAGAGAACCTTAGGTCATTTATTACAAAGCTCAGAATTTCTGCCCATTCTTTGCATATTCATACTGGAAGATTCGCAAGAAATTATGTACCACAAGAACAGAGATACTGTGGTTGTTGTAATAATAGAGATGTTGAAGACGAATTTCATTTTGTCCTTATTTGTCCATGCTACAGTGATTTTAGAATTAAATATATCAAGAAGTATTACAGGGTAAAGCCAAGTATGTTTAAGTTTTTGCAGTTACTGAATACAAACAATCTTACTATCATTAAGAACCTTAGTATGTACTGTAAAGATGCATTTGAGCGTAGAAATAATATTTTTAATAATTTTGACATTTAAATATACATGAAAAACTTACCAAAAGCGATGAGCTGCAAGGTAATAGAGAGGCTTCACTTCGGAGACAAATTTTGTGGGTTGACCTGTAAAAAAAAATAGGTAACCACAAAGTATCGTGTGTGATATGACGTTTCAGTCACCAAGATTATATGCATTTCTTTTCATAATACTGTTTGATATAATATACCGAATCACACATAAATTTAAAGATTTTTAATAATATATTGGTAAATTTTACTAATCTGTAGTACATTGAAATGAAACTTATCTGATAATTGTTTTCTGGATATTTTTTTTCTCACAATTTTTCATATGCTTCGGGAATTCCATGACGTGACAATCTTCTTTTCTTATAATAACGGCGTCTATTAGATATAAAAAGCAACTTTTAATGATTAATGAAGAAAATAACACTGTTAAATCCATTAAATTCGAGTTGAACTATCTCACACGTGTACATGTTCAGTAAACCGGATGTAAACACAACCTCGTGAGATAAAGGGGGGGGGGGGGGGCTTAAGAATAGCCCGGGACCTGTATTTTAAAATCAGGTTATACTTTTTAAAAATATATATGTCGTTTTTAAGAATAGAAGTAAAAAAGGGTTTATGCCTGACATGTGTTGTATTTATGAAATAGTTTAAAATGATTTGTGTATTGATAAATGATATTTATATATTTATATATGTATATGAAATGATGATGTACTTTGTACAAATCTAAATAAAATTTTCTGTCTGTCTGTCTGTTATGAAAAGACGATTTTACGCTTACACAAGAACCACATAAGTTTGCTGTAAAGGGCCGTTTTATGTTTGAATACATCGGGAGGTCGTACAAGACCCGGGGCTGCCCGTCTGGCGTCTGTCCGGTGACTTTCCGGTATCCCTTTGATGACCGCGCTGCAAACGGGCGATACACTGATGCATTTTTAACTTATAATTAAAATAAAATTGTCAGAAAATGAAGAAACAATATCGATTTTATGTTTTCAAAACATTTCGATTATTGTGAAAAAAAAAGATTGTTTATAATGTAGTTTTACCGTTACATTGGACGAAGACAATCCCGAACAGACACGAAAAACACCGACATTTCCCGAGCATTCATTACAACAGTGTACATGTAGTGTATTCTTTTGAGCCGTATTTTATCGAAGATTCCGTAAAATCGGAGTAAAACAAATATATGCTAGAAAGTCATTCAGATCACCTCGCCTATTTCTACCGAGTTATGTCGGAAATTTCCGAGGTATACGATTACAGCAATGTGCTACCTAGCCTTAGTTTAACGGTCTATGACAATCGAGAACACAGTGCTGTAAACTGAGTATAATCTTATAGTGTTTTCCAAATGAAACATGGCTGTTTTTTTTTTCTGTTTACACACTAAGTTTTTTTTTTGTTTCATAATTTATAAATATCAACTTTCACTGACTACTAGTACTCTCAGACACCATGGCAATTTGTATGCTATATACGTCAGAAAGTTACGCCGAAAAACGTTTCAAAAATAATTTTTGCATGGCTGCATTGCTTGGGGTTTAGGGTATAATGGAACTTCTAATAGACCTGCTTTTAACGAACCATCGCAGATTAAGATTTATAGATCTCAGGAAATTGACGACCAACACTTTATATGGAAACAAGCTGAAAATGACATTTATATACACTTTTTATCCTCTTTGATAAAAAAGTAAGAGCTAATCTTAAAATATTGATGTTTGGGGAATGTTCAATTTAAGATGTTTTGGGGAAAGTACAGGCTATGTGTAAAGATAATGCGAATGAGTGTGGAAATACGCAACTTGTCTACGGCGTGGTACCTCTACCCGACATCGTCCTGGTGGTCTCAGGTAAACTGAGTGTGAGTGTAAATAACTGAATCACTGTTGGTTTGACATTATCAACAAGTAACCATGGTCAAGTGGCAGCTGGACATGAGTTATTGAGTCTTTTTTTTTTCTTCTCAGTTCTTTGACATTACTGATTGACTTTTATTGCTTGATTGGTCAATATATCAGTATCTTTCTCTCGGGATGATCTTATATTTCTCGTCACCATCTTGTCCAGCTGACGAACTAAGTAATGGTGGACTGCACATTTAAATTCCTAAGTAAAACACTGATCTTACGGCATTATGCAGTTTGATTAACAAAAACACAATAACTTAGTTGTATTAAACAGCAGCATAATAAGTAAGAAGAAGAGTAAAATTTTGACCCTTTATCCTTTCATAATCCCTATATACCAGCGACTGCACACTTCTCTAGCTCTGGCAAAGCGGCAAGTCGCATGCATTGTCACTGCCTCCTGGATTATTCACCTTAAATTAGGGTGTCAAAAATATCGATATATATTATAGAAAATAGTGTTATATCTAAATAAATTGCTGATAAATTTGAATGTACAGAGCTTCTGATTGACCACAAATTTAGGGTGACATCTAAATTCAAAGCGCTGATATAGTGCTTAGAAAACAAGGCGTTAAATGGGATGATGTCAGATTTCTTTTGTTTATAAGCGCTTAACTGTGGACCATAACGCAGATTGGTTTTAAATCAGATATTTTATTCACTCTAAATAAAGACTTTACTTATTTATTCACTATTTATCAAAGTTAATTTTAATAAGAGGAACACAATTCCAAGCGATGCCAATGAACCCAATGTTTTAAACCCGCTTCAACCTTGCGTGGACACTGTCGTTACAGGAAAATATGAACAATGGACTGCTAACAATAAGCACATCGTCTTACTATCCCTATTTCTCTTGCTTGCAGTTTATAAGATTTATATTATATGCGGAAGCAAATCTAAATCAACATGCTTTCATTATTTATGTTTTTTTGTTGTTTTTTTTTTCATTTCTTTTTATATACACATGTACATATAGGTAACTTGATGATATTCAATATCACACACATATATCAAACAAGATTAAAAAATGTTCCCGGCTAGGAATCGAACCCACGACCCTCGTTTGCAACGCCTATATGGCCATTGGACCAATGGGCAAGCGGCTTCGTATACACGAAATTTTATAAAAAAAAAATATATTTGCTACCTGGCGATGTAAATTCCAGCCAGGTAATGGTCAAAAATATTTCCGAATGATTTGCGATTTTTTCGCTTGAGCATTGTCTTTTCATTATAGATATTTAAACACGTAATTTCCAGCATCGATTTTCAACGCATTTTAATTTATCTTTTACTTCCACAATGCAATCGTAAGAAACTAAACATACAAAAATCATCACCAGTTAGTGATCAGACAGAAAACAAAATTTAGAAATTTATCTCCACGTAGTGAAAATGAGGAAAAATCTAAGTATTTTTATAAATGTTTAAATATATCCCAGAAATGTTGTCCGATGAATAAATGTGAACCAACATTTTACAGCGTTGCAAACAACTCTGTTTAAAGGTGACGTGACCAGTTATTGTTGAAAGATGGAATGTGAATGACGCAAAAGACGGCAATGATGATGATGATGATGATGGCGATGATTAGTAGTGATGGTTGTGATGGTATTAGTGGTATAAGTTTTTTTTGTCTTTTTGTCTGGGTGATATACATTTGAGTTCTGCGATCGGAAACCTTCAGGTTATTTCGTCTATGAACGTCGATCTATGCAAGCGCGCTCGAGATGTTGCGATTGAGACACGGTGATTATACCATAACGGTATCAATATATGGTATCACACATTACGGAAGGAAACCTGATTGTACATGTATAATTAAAGCAAAACGTTAAATTTGCATTGGGTTTGTTTAATTTGGTTTAATGTACTGACATTTCACCGACGTGGTAATTCTAAGTTAGCAAACGTTACCATGCTTAGTTATTAAAAAGTACTAAGCCACAGATTGAATCTCAAAAATAAAACTTTTAATGGTTGAATGGTCAAAGGGAGGTAAAAGAGACATCACTACATTTGTACTTGTAAATATTTGTTTTTCTTTTCATAAAATGCTCGTTCCCTCCCCCTCTTTGATTTCATATTTATTTATATGAGCGTTTGAAACCGACATGTTTAATATTCTAACTTTATATACATGTGTGCAGTTCTATTGCAATGGTCAGCTTTTAATTATTTTAGCTTTTAATTATTTTAGATTTATCTTCTTTTCTTTTGATATACTTACAAACAAATATGTAGACCGACAGGAAGCGCTTAAAATGTAAAGGTTTAATTATACATTTTGATCATCGGTAACCCACTGCTGCTGATTCTCTCCATCGAATGGAGAGTAACGGGACGAATAGACCGTGGGTGTCCGACGCTGTACTTTGATATATTGTGTGTTCTTTTAGCAAAAGTATAATGAACCAATCCTGATTCGATTATGCTATTTAGCTATGGTGCGCGTAGTGTTTCAGAATTGTATAAAGAGAATATTTGTTCAATAAAAACATATTGAGTAATGTCTAATAATTGTTAAAAACAACAACACTTATTCTATCCAGAAAAATATTGTGTGTTCTAAAAGGAAAAGTCACAAACTCCATTAGGGGTAATTGTCCTTCTTTCTTAGGTTTCTTATGTATTGATAAATAAGTAATGAACATCATGTATGTTAATAAATAAGCAAGCAAGAAATTGTCAATATTCATATAATGGCCGTGTTTTCTTTTATTTAGATATAAATTCCTCTCGACGGTTCTTTGGTTGGACCAGTAATTTGGGCATGGGAAGGTTATAGCTAGCGACCTTGTCTTAGCTGGGCTGAGCTTTTCTCTGCGTCCTCGAAGAGAATCCTTTATATTTGAGACACCCAGATACAATGTCCGAAATATTGCGATACTAAACGGCAGTAAAATACATATGTTAGCATATTTACCGACTGTTTTACCATTCATTATATATTATACCATCGTTCCTGGGAAGGACCAGTACTAGACTAAAAACCTTCGTAAGAAAATGCCAACTTTCTCCCATACATAGGCATAATCGGTTGCCAGGATTCGAACCCATGACCCTCTATCAGTGAATGGTAAAACTAGTATACAGATTAATTTGTTTATATTGGTTGAACCTTCCAGCGGCAGTATTTCAGACATTTGGAGACTGTCTTCTTGAGACAGATATAGTGGTGCCACTCTGCTGTGTCACGCTGTAGACATGTGGCATGATACCACATGGAATCACATTATCCTGACACAGTCCTGGAACTATCCTGTGTATAGGTTTAGAGCCAAGCAAGGCTGCCAGTACCATATTTTTCGACTTCGGTATGTCTCGGCCGAAGATCTAACCCACGACATCCAGTTTCCAGGGCAGACGCTTTAACCAATTCGCCACCGGAAAATCCATGACAATATATTTTTCATTATAATATTTAACATCAATAATACGAATTTCATAGCACTTCGACATGTTCGAGATGTGCTCAAAGGCGCACAAGAGACCCCCGACCCCCACCCCCCTATCGACTGCCCTGATTTAAATATGTATGTCTAACGCACTGCTTGTCCTCTAATAAAGCCTGTGTCTACAACCACGGCGGAGCTGTCGTTCTCCAGGATGCAGAGGATTTTAAAATAGTTTCCATAGCAGAACTTTGACCGCCGGAAAGGCTTAATATCTACCAAGAACGTGAAACAAATACGAAATGAAAATAAAATGATTCCCCCTGAAAAGAGTGCCGTATGGATTTAATATTAAAGTGTACATGTATACAGAGTAGTAAGTGCAATAAAATAAGAACGTCATGTACATCTTTACGGGGGATGGGAGTGTTTACTCCCTGACCTCTAATAATTACTTGGAATTTGGCCCTAGCTACGCCCGACATCGTCTGATATCGCTGGTAATGCAACTGGTAATGTATGTTATATATCCACAGAGATTCCGGCATTTACATCGATTTTGTGATCGACATATTTCCCACACAAAAAATACAAGAATGTAAATGAAAAATAGAATTTACTTATTATATATGCGATGTAATTGATTTTTTTTTTTTGGAACACTATATGCCGGGAAAAGCACATATACGCATCCTGGAAAAATAACCTATCAAGGAGCATGCCCCCGGACCTCCTAGCCAAGACCTTCACATCTATTTCGGCCCAGCCACACCCATGTTACTTTACAATTAATACGACGCCAAAACGCCCAAAATAAATATGCATATCGGTTTAACCATTGAATCTAGATTACAATAGTTACCTTAGTTCAACAACCTCCGACAAACATTTGGGGCGGGGCTATTCCTGTTTTGACGTCAAGTTAATTATACTATGGTGGCTGATTTCTGCCATTTCGTGTTCCGTGTTGCGGGGCGAAGTTTCGCCCCGAAATGTCGAATTCTCGCGGCGAGATTTTGGGGCGAAAGGTCGAAAACACGAAAATGCCAGAGGTTCGGGGCGAGATTTCGGGGCGAAAACTCGCAATTTCGCCCCGCAACACGAAACATAAAATTTCGTCATTTCGCCCCGAAATCTCGCCCCGAGATTTCGACATTTCGTCTTTTCGACTTTCGTGCGTCGCCCCGCCAACCCGCCATGCGAGAATTCAATATTTCGCATTTCGCCTTCCGGTACATATTGTACGCATGCGCAGACACCTTTTTTCAGGCGCAGACGCTTTATTTTTCTAATTACTGCACGGTAAGTGATACATATTTCATGGAATCAAGATACTAGAAATATCTGATGAGTCATCATTACCTGAACGTTTATGTTGACATCGATAAAGACCATTTGATTTTAGCCCATATACAAGATTCTGACGCCAAACATTCAAATATCCTGGAGTATTTGGTTCAAAGAAAATACCTACACGATCTCTCACTTTCATATCATATATGATATAGATCTATTTAAATCCTTCAAATGTAATAAACTGTCTAAGGTTTTAAAAAGCAGACTTAAAAAATAACTTTCAATATCCAATAACAGTCAGAATATTATTATTATGTTTGCAGTTCTCGACAATGAACTTCAAATGAGTTTGCCATGGGTAATGTGCACATACAGAGGTAAAATCTATGAACAACAGTTGCACTTAGGTTCTTTTTTGTTGGTTCACATAAATAAGTGATCGTCTGCTTGCTGAGTGTTGACTAGTGGCTTAAAAATGATAAAAAGGAGCATTTGTGAAAATGGTAGAAAAATGTTACCTCTTCATCAATTTCAAATGATTTTGTGTTATACTTATGCAAAACATTTTCAATGCATTAATGAATCAGAAAAAAAATGATACATCAATTCTGTTTATTGTCAATTATTTCTCTGTTAAATTTCTTCACACATCATACATGACGTTGAGTATTGAATTTGTATAAAAAGCTTGAGAATACCAATAGTAAGAGAATTCAATACTTTAGGATAGATCTTGACATAGTATGTGACTTATAGATATAAGCCTACACACTTTTATTGTATTATGTAAATATTTATCATGTTTAACAGGACTTATCGAGATTTTGAATGTTTTTTTGTTTTGTTTTTTTTTTTCAATTTATTTATATATCTTATGATAAAACATTCTTTAACAGATCTAACCCATAACCTTTATGTGATCCTGACATGAATGCTATCCTGGATGAGCTAGGTCTGAGGGAACTAAAGAGGAATTTTAGTGAACAACGGGTAAAATACATATTTTCTGATCTTAGTGTTACTGTTTAATTGCAGTACATATAGCCGGCCCCGGTGGACTCCCTGTCCATCCCTGCCCACGACATACCAAAGCCGTAAAAATGGTTGTGTTATAGCTCACTTGCTCGCTGGTTTGCCCGGTGTCGGATAATGTGACTTGGATTTAGTATAGTGCCACATGTCTACGGCGTGATACTATAGTGTCGCAGCATTGTCTAAAGTAGAGACTGAAATATTGTCGGTGGGACGTTGAACCCAAGAAGTAAACAGTACCATTGTTTTATATATTATACAGGCAGTGATACATGATTGGTGGTTCTAATTAAATGTATGCATTATGGAAATTAAATAGATAAATTGTAATTAAACTTACTGTAATATAAATTACAAATTCTCTTGATGTTTACAAAATTACTGTTCTTGTATGCAACCAATGCTGTGACATACCTCAATTGCACATCGAGCTTGCTCACGACGGGCCGCTGTAGCATGACGATATAGGTTGAGTTTACGTAACTCTCTATGCAACTGCCGTAAACTAAAATGTTATACTTGTAATCTACATACATATTTTATATACAAATTAACGCTGTTGTATATCCTTACATAAATTCATTTATATTAATTCAAGATGAGCAGAATTATTACTGAATAAAATTAATAAATGCATTTCATTTTACTTATTTTTGCGCGAATTTTATAAACAAATGCCATTAAAGCTCACAAGAGTTATTTACCTGATTGCAACACCATGGACATCAGTCAATATCCCGACTATTTCCGTGTATGTATATCCGGCAAAGAAGTATTCACGCATCAAATCACTTTCTTTGGACCGTTAAGGCATAACTATGTATAAAGTATTTATTTCTTTTTTCTATACCTACATGCTATATAAAGCATATAGGGTAAAGCAATACTTTTTACACCATAAACCTTTTCGCTTAAAATCTGTAATTAAGCCCATCTGCTCACATATTTTTTATTTAAATAACAACAACAACAACAACAAACGTGAGTGTGAAAAGGAGAGGGAAAGAGGGAGGGGAGATGTAAAAAAAAAAGGAGAAAGAAAGAAAAAAATGAAGAGGAAGAGAATCAGAAAACATGCCATTATTCACATAGAACTGCCTGTGAAGTAAGGTTGGTGTCGACATGATAACAATATCATTTCATAACACACACATATTTACATGTAACGTGTAATATAAGCAACGTATTCAATCAGTATAAACTAAAATATTCAAAAATATAAAAGCAAAAATTAAAAAAATATTTTAAACAGAGATTCCCCTTGATTCATGAATGAACTAATCATTTCGTTTCACAGTGGCTTTGTTTCCTATATTCCTCGTCTGTAAGTCAATGGTTCGTTTATACATAGCTCTGACACAAGATAGAGTATTTTGAACTGTTTACCGGAAGGCGAAATGCGAAATATTGAATTCTCGCCTGGAGGGGCGCCGCACGAAAAGTCGAAAAGACGAAATATTGATTATTTCGTGCCGCGGGGCGAGATTTCGCCCCGAAATGCGAAATGTTGGATTCTCGCCTGGCGGGTTGGCGGGGCGCCAGGCGAAATGTCGAAAAGACGAAATATTGATTATTTCGTGCCGCGGGGTTTGGGCGGATTTCGCGGCGAAAGAATAGACTTCGTGTTTTCGACCTTTCGCCCCGAAATCTCGCCGCGAGATTTCGACATTTCGGGGCGAAATTTCGCCCCGCAACACGAAATGGCAGAAATCAGCCACCATATTTTACAGCGCAGTACCATTTGTACAGAATCCCTGTATGACTGAACTACTAACTTGGCAACAGAGTAGTTGTGTTTGACATATTAAAGTTGGATCATAAATCACCAGCAAGGGATACTGACAATAAATATATGTTCGCTATCAGACCACTTGATTTCGGATATTCAGTGTATACTACATGCCTTTTACAGTAAGGCTGGTAACATCTTTATAGTAAACACTTTATTGGTAACTCTTAACTCAACCCGGGACTGGCGAAAAACAGCAAGAACCTGCTTTAAGGGTTTTTTTTTTTTTTTTTTTTGGTTTTTTTTTAACAAAGAAAAACAGTCGAGATATTGTCATCACTCTGGTGTCGTACGTCGGCGACTTCATATGATGCTAAATTGTTTATATATTGCTGTAACGGATCTATAAAAGTACATTGTCGCTTCATATAAAGTCAGGTGGACTCAACATATCACCAAAATGACTCATATATAGCTATTCTATATAAGCCTGTTGCCACTCAATATATTATGTTTATGAATCAACAATATTCATTACCTTCATATAAGACAGTCATGGCTTTCCATCACAATGTCTTCGGCGTGCTCGCTTTGGTCTTCTTTTGTCTGTAGAAACGTCTTAATAGACTATATCCTAAATGACCACAAGCACGCGAACATACAAACCGTGAGCGAAACTATAAAAAAGGAAAATTGTTGGTTTCAATGGAGCATCATTTTGAATTCATCGAGTTAGGAGTAAAAAATGCGTACGAACAAGTTAGTTATCGCGATATCACGTGATATAAAAAAATGCGTACGAATTTCACGTGATATAAAAAATGCGTACGAACAAGTTAGTTATCGCGATATCACGTGATATAAAAATATGCGTACGAACAAGTTAGTTATCGCGATATCACGTGATATAAAAATATGCGTACGAACAAGTTAGTTATCGCGATATCACGTGATATAAAAATATCGTCTACGTCACCTTCATGGCACCGTAGAATCTCGAGGTATGAAATTTATATTATTTGGGGGAAAAATATGTTAAAATATTTATTTTTTCAACACATGCTACCTGAATTTTTACGCTATCAAATAATAATAATAACAAAAAGGATAAAAAATAAACAACACCATAAAAAAAAATCCGTGTATAGCAATAATAATTATCATGGGCTTTTGCGTATCAGTTACACTTTTTAGTATATTTTTATACATCGACTGGGAAACAAGTTCTCAATACGCGAAGAGCACCACGCTCCAGTGTTAACGTACGTGACTATGGATCCGGGGAAGTGGGTTCGGAACGTGTTGGGGTTGGGCAAGAATTAATGTTGGTCTTCCAAGGCGCAGAGTACTGGCACCGTGTTCTCGAAAAAAGGGTACTTGAATAATTATGTTATTATTTTTATAATCGGACCAAAACTATGCCTATTAGTTTATATAGAGATTTGAGTACAATACTCAAGTTGATTTGATTTTTTTTTTCTCAATTTACCGTCGTTTTGACAGTATTTAAGTCATATAGCGACGTCCAGGTAATTACAGATGGAGGACGACACAGGATGCACTGAGGCATCCGGGTAGAACCATCGACCTACCGCAAACCAGCTGGTTATTTAATTGGTGTATGATGTGTACGTAGCATAACCACGCAAATCTGCTTTCCGGTCTGCTATGGGATAGCTGTGGTTCACATTCACGGGTAATCATGCTTGTATTTAATTTTCCCCGAATTTCAAAACACAATACCATTTGTAAGTTATCGTTACAAAAGACAAGTCAAACCAAAGCAGCCTTCATGTTTTTAAAGATATTATTTGTTTCAAAAATGCTCTTAATTTGTACAGTAACTAGTTTGTTTATTTATTGAAAATTAAAATTTCATCTTAATGTTAGGATAATTGGACTGAATATGGATATGTGAATGTTTTTCAATCAAAATCAAAATTGCTTTTTTAAAGGCAGAATGGAACAGAGAACATATAACATGTTGGAGCATTAAATATGCAAGAATACAATAAAGAATAAATCAAAAAACAAAGAACGGACAGAAGAAAACAACAATAAATATTAATAAATAAAAAAAAATCGACTACATAATTCCATCTTATTTTTTCTTTCATTCTTATCCTTTTTCCTATTTGTCTCATTCAAAGTAAACGAAAAAAATGTCATTTAACATTTTAATTTTTTTATATTTTATTACAGTTTTTAAATTCACAAAAAAAATCTGAACTCTGTCAGGGCAATTCTCCTTTGAATGAAATAATGAATACACAATTTGTAGAGTATGGTGAGAGTCAATATATGGTCAAGGGAGATAACAAATACAGCCCTACCTTAATGACTGGCATTGATTATTTCCCATTTTCCTTCTCCCTTAAAATAAATATATATAAAAAAAAATGTTTGTTGGGTTTAACGTACCACCGACAGTATTTCAGTCATTTGGAGACGATGTCTGCTAGAGAAAGATTTAGTGCTGCCACACTGCAGTATCACGCCGTAGATATGTGGCATGATACCACACCCAGTCACATTATCCTGACACCTGCCCAACCAGTCCTGCAACTACCCTTTTATGCTGAGCGCCAAGCAAGGGAGCTATAACAGTACCATTTTTTACGACGTTGGTATGTCGCGGCAGGGGATCGAACCCATGACCCCCCGCTCCCGAGGAGCATTGGTCCGCAGGTAATATATACCTGTAATAAACTTGAAATAAGTTTCAGACATATAATGACTTACTAGACGTAAATAAACACTTATTTATAATTCAAAATTAGATATAAGCTTTCAGTTATTCTTTCTGGAAAATGTTATTTCCATTGCGTCTTTCATTGCAACCATTGCGCCAAATAATTACCTTTGCGTGTTTTAGGCCAACCCGGGGAAAATGAATTAGAGTTATCTTTCCTGTTTCCTGTTCACGAAATTGTTTACGTTTGTGAAAACAAATCGGAAATCTGTAATCCAGCACAGTAGCGAAAGGTGCATAGATACTTTCTATTTCTTTTAACTACTTTATTGTTTTTATCAAACTTTTATCCTTCGTAAAGGAGTGACTATTAAATCCTGTAAACCTCTCTATATTGCAGCCTACTACAGACCAAAAGAATCAGACAGCTACAGCTTTAATGAACTCAAAAGATCTTTAGAACTGACCAAAAACCTTAAAGGAACATTCTGGATACTTGGTGACTTTAATTTCCCAAAACTCTCTTGGGGCAGTGATCATGTACCAGAAATAAAACCAGGTTGTAGTCTTACTAACTTATATGAATATTTTGTTGATTTACTTTCAGATTTGAATCTTACCCAGATGGTCACTGAAAGCACCAGAGGAGAAAACACACTGGACCTTTTTCTAACCTCAAATTATACTTTAATTAAAAATGTAAAATGTCTCCCTGGTATTGCAGATCACAGTATTGTCTCTATTTTTGCAGATATAAAGCCGCAGGAGATAAAACAACCTCCCAGACATGTTCCCCTCTACAAGAAAGCAGACTGGGATAGTTTTAAAAATTACATGGACCTGGTAAAAAATGATATTTTGAAACACCATGTATCTAAATCAGTGGAAGAAATTTGGTTAGAATTTTCAAATGCTATTTCAACAGGTATAGAAAATTTATTTTATATGGAGCTTGTGCAACATGATGTTTTTTCCCTGGATGTCTCTGTCT
>CM037791.1:20831082-20863320 GCA_021229015.1 Solen grandis
TATCAATGTTCAAGTAAAAAACATGTCATATTAATCATTTATATATAGAACATTGTCATTATTGTAAATCGGGCAAGAGCTATGTCCTCGAAATCCATAACCACTACATTGTCCTATTCCCCCGGCTGACTTATTCCGTTTTACTAAAGTATATCATGGCGTGGGGAGATAGGCAAGCAAACCGTCGTAATACAGTACAATAGAATAAATGACTGCGTCCAACAGCTGTATACAAATGCCTTTATGATCGGTTTTAAAAAGGTGATGCAACCAATGATATGGCGCAATTTGACTCACCCTAAAACGACCAAATTTAACCGTAATATCCCACGGCCTATAGATGTTCTATCGATCGGCCGTGGGTAGTAGACGATGTAACCATTATAGCTTGTCTGGAGTTTCTCATTGCAAAGACACTATCGTATATAACAGGTTCGATATACCGCTTCTTTGCTACTTCATACGCTTGTAGCAAAGGAAGTGTCGCGTTTTGAACACGACAGGATTCGCCAGATAGGTCTCTGTACTATTGTCATAATCAATCCGTCGTTTACCAAGTTGGCCATAGTACTGATAGTGTCGCCCTTAACAGGATCGAGGTGCTTAACTAAATATATAAAACAACTGAAATACAGACATGAAATACACAAATAAGTGAAAACATGACGACATACGATATATAAAATAGGAATATCTATCCATGCAGCAAATCTTCATTCTAAATTTACTCTTAATATCTTTAATAACATTATTCTTTGAATATTAAGGTTATTGTAATGGTAAGATACCAGAAGTTATGTCACGAACATGTTTCGAATACATGTCAGCCCTCGAGATGTCGTTATTTCATTACTATGAATAATAACGTTAATGTGTACATTTCAGAACAGTGCAGAAAAAACGTTTGATTTGCACATGTTTCTTTTCAATGAAATTACATAATCAGTGACTCTATTTAAAAAAGGGAAAATCGTCGGTCTGATTACACTCCATTAAATTACGTTAAGGTTCGCCTGACAATTGGGACATTTCCTTTCTTTATATTTCAAAATTATACAGAAATCTTCAAAACAATGAATAAACCTTGCATTCTTCCAGTCCTTATATTTATAAAATCATTTTAATAGTGACGCAACTTCTTGTATTTCTCACTTATCAATTTACCATGTTGATGATCTAAGTATGATCGCCCTCTTTATTTCCTTACGTTCAATAATTCGACTCTGGATTTTTTTGTATGCATCCAAAGCTCAGAATATATCCATGTTTAAAAAATATTGCATCTTATTTTTGGTTCATAGGGAATTTTAACTTGTTGGCCGTTAGCAAATTAAGCCAAAAAATGAATTCAAATATACAAGATAAACGTATTCCACTTGTTTATAAAAGATTTAACAGATATTTTCACTATTCGTATGTATTGCTGATGGATATGAGGGTTTTCATGTTTTTTTTTGCATTTTCCCATAGTTCAGTAAATATAGAAAGAGTTGTTTTTTACACATCCTGTATCTTATTGCGCAGTATCATTGCTGCCAGTTCTCAATTCATACCGGTTTATTTTCATTGTATTCCCTACAGTCTACATCAACAAGAAAAGTCAAAGTTAATAAATAATCCTAAAAAAAAGACATTTACATCATTTCAAGAATATGTTAACATTTTTCAGAGTCTTATCAGGTAGAATATCAGTACTTTATTATTATGAAATATAAACAGATAACAAATCATTATACTAACATAAGTTGCTATCAATTAATAGTTTCCATCATAAAATTGCAGCAATGTTTTGGAACAGAGACAAAAGTCTACACAAAATTATTTAGCATAAAATCGTAGTATTTATGTAATTTTCCTATGCTATTTCATTAGTTAGGTACCGTTTGAAACGACTTATATATCAAACAATTTTGGGAAAAAAAAAAATAAAAAAATTTTTTTAAAATGAAAAGTGCGGGATTGTAAATTCTTCACAGTATCCATTCATATAATTAAAGAAACGCTGTGACTGACATATGTCGCTAATCATAATGTCATTGTGTCGTCATTTTATCTTGGAGATATCATGCCATTACATGGTGTCAATTCGTCAATATATGGAGTGCTGATTACATGTCAAGTGATATGTCCATAATTATAGTGTGTCATATGCAGGAGTATGTAGGATATGTAAAATATGTAAAGGTATGTGTATTATAAATATATTTGTTACTCGTAACTGTGTTAGTAATGTATGTGTAGTTGTGTGTGTTACTGACTCTTGTGTTGGTGTAATAGATATTGTGGGAATTGGATATATGTATGTAATTTGTTGCATTTTAGAAGTATCATGTATTATATGTTTAATTAAGTATATTATTATATTTTAGATTATTATTATATAATTCTCCGTAATAATCGAATTTGTCATTCGGAACTTTCATGAGAAGAATCATTCCAGCTTGGTTGCTATTTATTTATGAATCCTAAAAGTGCAAACAAATATACACACAAAATACAGGAATAACTAACCTGGGTTTATTCACTCATTTGAAACATATGATGTTTTCATGTTATAGGAATGAGGGTTGTACCTGATATAAAAACATAGTTATTTTCTTTACAAGATGATCCAGTGGTGATGGCGCCAAGAGGATTGCCAGTAATGTTTTTACTGCAAATATTTGCATCGCACATCAGTTTTATGTTTGTTCTATAAGATATAGTCATGAAAAAGATGTGATTCAAATAACTTACTGATTAAAAGACCCGTGGTTATATCTAACATTACATGCTGTGGGAAATTGTTAACGCCCAATGATAATGTGGCTGAATTTAAGGAGGCTTAAGCAGATAGCAACTGCGCATTTCAGCAACTGAATAATTTTGTATCCTTTCCAAATAAAAACAAACACAAATGGCTTATTTATGTGTTACCATTTTCCGTTGAGGGCTAACATTCGTTAAATTTCAGTGATTATTTTGTTTTCCCCACTTACAACTGTTCTTAAGATATGCATAAGGTGTTCTTGAATATGGATCCACAAAGAAGTGTTCTACGAAATAGACAAAACTTTTTATTGAATAAAAATATATGCTTAAAGGTTTTTAATTCTATTGTACTTCTTCGGAAAAAAACACAGAACACAATTTATTCCATATTCCTAAATTAACCAGCAATTTCGGTTTGAAAATTTCGTTGATTTATTTCGTTAACAAAAAACTTTTTTTTTCTTTCGAATTAGACATTTTAAAGATTTTTTCTTCCTAGATAATGCTAATAATCTTAAGATACCATTCATGTTTATATAATAACAATAATCTATTTTCCTGCATATCTCTCGAGAATCCGTGTTTATACAATATGACATGTTCAAATTTTTTTTATTAATACAAGTAGGTATAAAAACTGGTCGGCTACAAACATCATCCATATTCAAATCATTTTTCTCACCTGTTAGGCAAATTTGTAGTCTGTGTTGGTATTTTAGGTTTGTCTTTGCCCTATTTTATCTTTGCATGCATCTCAATATGGGGTTCGTTCTTTTTTTGTTTGTTTGATATATGTTGTTTTCTCATAGAACTTTTTTATGTTTTCTTTTACATGCACATATACTTGAAAAATATAAGTCTACGTAACGGTAACACAATTAAGAAATTTATTTTTCTTGTTAAGCAATATGAATAATAAACACGGATGCGTAGATAAAGTTATCTATTTAACTTTTGAAACCTTAGATTATGTACATATAATATTGGACATGATCCAAGTTTCTGTGCTATACCGGGAGATATAAGGACCGGCGGATACAAGCGTCATTCAGGTTCCAGTCATGGCTCTAATCTGTTCGGCAACCTTCGTAGTCTGTATGTTGGTGGTTGGTGTGGCCATGGAACCTGGATGTTCCAAATATGACTACGAGGAGAAGCTCCTCCACAAAATGGTTAAGACGGAATTTGAGTGGAAAGCTTTTCAAAACGATGTTAACACAGCACTTATCGAAGTGAAATCTGAAGTACTTACAGCAGAGCAAGAAATAAATGGAGCTGTTGAAGATATGAGGATCGTTCTAGCGACAATAGGGGCTGAGCGGAATAAGATTGAAACAGTTTTCGATAAGCACAGGAATGACACCATTGGCACATTGCATAAGTTTGAAGGACAGCTGGACGAACTTCGTAACAATCTTCATGATTTCATGCTTAACATACAGCAAAATATCTCAGGTAAATTAATTACATTTCTATCTATTTTTTCACATAATTATATATTGAGATAAAAGTAGATTTACGGTTTTCTACGAATATTGCTGAAATACCTTTCTATACAAGATGTAATAAATCCGCACTTCAGAATAAATACACCTACGTCGAATGTTACTTAAATAAGGTAAGCTGATTGTAACAGATGAAAATAAAAATGTTCAAATAAATCACTCATCTAAAGTAATAGATAAAAATTACTGTTTATTTGTTTTCACTCGCACCAAAAAGTATAAAAAAAAATAAAAATGGCAAAATAAGCAACCAAGAATGCAGAATGAAAAAAACACCAAAAAAAAAAAAAAAAACACCAAAAAAAACAAACAAACAAAAAACAAACAAACCGAAAAACATAAAAAACAACAACAAAAAAAAAAACGGCAAGAGTTTCTATTTATGTTTAAATACAGCAAATTTCAGAAATAATTACATTTTATATATTTCAAAAATGTTTTGAGTAAAGAATATAAAATCAAAACTGACAATGTAAGAATCGCAACAGAAAAAACACCATAAAGACAAAAAATAAATTAACAATAAAATAAAAAAAAACTAAAAAAAACTCATCGAAATAAGATAAAAATACGATCCACAACAAGAAAAAAAAACGGCACGAGTTTCTATTTATGTTAAATATACAAATTTAAGAAACACATTCAATTATGACATATGAAAAATTTATGAGCAAAGAATAAAACAAAATGACTATTCATTTCACTAGAGAATCTACAATATAGATATATGTTCCAAACTGATATGTTATTTGATCTAACGAGGTTTCTGGTGGTGATGATTAATACTTATTACAGAACTGAATATATATTACATATCATAATTGCAGATCTTGCTAAAACCCAAATGGTGGCTTTCAACGCAAAAGATGTTAAGGACCGTAATCTAGGTGACGGCGACACAATCATCTTCAAAACAAGCCTGCTAAACGAAGGGAACGCCTATGACACAAGTACTGGGATCTTCACGGCTCCAGTTCCAGGGCTGTATTCATTCACTGCCCAGCTGTGTTCCCACTCTAATCTCTTTATTACTGCCAGTATCATGGTTGCAGGCGAGGAGAACGGAAGACTATTTGTATACGATAAAAGTGGATCTTATCCCTGTAATTCGGCACAGACTGTAGCCATCATGCAACCTGGAGACAAGGCTCATATCCGCAGGATATATGGTAGCAGCGGTACTGTTCTTCATTGAAGATACCTCTCGTGCATCGTTCTTTGCTGGTGCATTGATACATTAGTTCAACTGTGTTTAAAACATTCATGATTTATCTATTTATTAGGTATAATAGACCATATTTATAGCTCTGCCTCACTGTGACGTCTCTTCCTAGACATGTGGCATGACGCAACATCCAGGCATATTGTCCTGACACTAGGCTCTTCAGTTATTTATCCTCATGTTTATCGCCAAAATATCATTTTCACAAAATTAATAATGTCGGAGTCGGTGATGGAATTACTACCTTGGCAAACGAACAAACCCTTGGACCGTCAGTCTGACATAAATTGTCAAGCAACGATAGCATCATGCTGACCTGTATTTCAATATTGTACATTCTAAATAGTAAAGTACTCTTAAAAGAACGATTTATTTTTTAAAACATATTTTATGGAAAAAAATATTATAATTTCACAATAATGGTACTTCTGAACAAATTAAAAATTTTAACTTGTTCTAATTTTCGTCATGGTTATAATTCAATTTCGTTTTTGATTACTACTTTGGTAATTTTATCTTTTAAGATGACTCTTTGGTAATGCATTTTTGATTATTTTTACTATCATGTTATGCTATCTTGCTTCCGATGCATTAATAAAAGATAGTTCTATATGACACCATAGTGTACGTTTTAGTCCGAAACAAAGAGATAACAAAATATATGTACCCAAATTCTTGTATTCGACACCTCTCTATGGTCCTGATTATTTTTAAGCAATGTATTTGTAAAGCAGATTGATGTTGCTTTGATATTATGACGACGAAAAATTCAGTAATACAATCAAATAAATATGAAGGTTTTCCAGAGAGAAATAATAAATAAATAATTAAATTCACTCTTATCAATATTAGGCAAATTTGCCTTCTTGAAGGACAAGAAAACGTAATTATTTACAACAATATGACAATCATACAAACGTACATGCTCAATGATTCTTTTAGAAGGCAAGTTTGGCTGAAATGTTGATAAAATGTGAATTTGATTGTCAATCAAATAGCATTTCCTAATTTAATTTCTCTATAAAGATGAAATGATCCTTGTACTAAGGCAGGTAGCTTATATACGTTAATGGCTTCTATAAATAGAGCAAACGACTTTTTCCCATCAGGACGTCCCTGCTAATAATGATTGTAGTATTTTTTTTTTAAAAATGCTATCAAGTTTGTAACTGTTGATAAATATAAAAATAAAATGCCATTGATAAAATGATATTTTATTATTACATTTTTCTTTCATATGTGCGTTTCAACTAATGACTTTGACATCAATTGAAGTTATATGAATGGGGTGTGTCAAACCGTTTAGCAAGTCATCGATAAAATATTCACAAATATTTCAGCTCTTTGCTTATCTTTCTTTCATTTAGACAGACTGTACTCTGTACCATATTAAGCAAAATTATGCCTTTAAAAACCCTTATGATAGATTAAATAAAGAGAAAAAAACGATGAAAACTGTACTTAAAAATATACCTATAAAAAGCAAATGTCAGCTACCGAACTTAAAAAGATTATTACTAAAGCCAGATTTTCGGAAAATAAAACTCATCTCAAAGTTACCAGATGTAACAGTCCAAACTGTGGATTGTGTAATTATTTGATAGAAGGTGAATATTATACATTGAGATGCGGCAAAAAAATATTGTTAAGGAAAACATGAGTTTTAATGTAAATATGTATTTATATCATAATATGTAATGGATGCGGTGGAATACAAAATGTAAAGTATTTCCAATATTTAAAATGCAAACTGACAGTGTAGTTTCCAGACGACAAAAAGACAAACTATTTATAGACATGTTAAAACCTAATTAAAAATGACTTTTTTGACGTCATCTAGAGTGGTGTACCCTGTTAAACATATATTGACGTTACGTCATAACGCCGTTGTTGCTATGTAACGTTATTAATTATTATTATTCCTCCTGATGATCTTTTATTGTGAAACGGTTGAGACAAATAAAACTATTAGCAGGCTTGCTATTACTTATATTCTCTCTATTTTATTCCGGTAGTGTTCTTAATATCAGTGGATTGTATCTGAAAAAAATCTGTCCGTTGCTTTTTTTTACTTAGAAAAATATATGTAAACTTTGTTTAATTATTTATGTATATGTTCTGGCTATGATTTTTATTGTTTGATTTCAAGCATGTTTGACAGACAATATAAAATTCACTAAAAGTTGTATTTTTAATGTTATTTATTTTTTTGGAATTTAGACTATAAACCTTTGAGATGTATCGTAATAAAAGAACATGTTGACCCCCCCCCCCCCCCAATTTTAATTCATATATCTTAAAGTTATAGTCTAAAGAACTTATGTACAAAATGTTAAAAATATATGTCCTCTAGCTTAAACGCCTTTAAGAATGTTGACTTCAAAAGTTATCACACGGAAATATTAAGGAAGTTCATGACAAGATTTTTATAAAAAAAATCATAAAGTGTACATACAATTTTTTGTAACTACACTATCCAAACATTTGAATAGAAAAAAAAACAATATGTTTAAAAAGGTTAAAAACATTGAATAAATATTCATTTGCAAACACTGAAAAATATTTCCATATCATCATATTTTAAAAAATAAAACAATCAATGAGCAAGCAATAAAATGAAAAAATATACATTAAAAAAGCAAGCCGTGAAACCCTCCACATGGAAATTGGGTAAATATAAAATATTTGCTTTTTATTTTTCTTATTACCTTTCATAGAAGTAGCATTCCCTGAGTCAATAAAATATGTATACATATGGGATATAGATTACCTATTTTTTACATTAAACAGTTCATTTAATCTTGATTAGTAATACACTTTATACATGCAACACATCTTAAAATTGTTTACTGCTTGATTATGTTATGTTTTTATATTACATTAAATAAAATAGATATAACCAAAATGATGTTTGAAATATTGGCAGATTAAGATATAGTACACGTAATTAATATCTATAATATTGTATGTTATCTTAATTGATATTGGTGATGACGATAATGATGATGAAATTTATATTTTTATGACAATGTTGTTGGATGATTGTTGATGGTAATGATTTTTTCCAGGGATCCTGACATGACAAAGGACAATGATATGATAATGTGCTTTACCTATCAAATAACCTAGAAGGGAACGATAACTGACGGGTGTTTCCAATTATTGCAGAAATGGCTCTATAAATGCACCTGTTTGACTGGTTTAAAAACATGAAAATGACACAAATACGAATGCAGATTTTGAAAACTAAATGCGTGTATGTATTTTCTTCTCAGAAATATATAGTTCTGTCAGATTATGCATATCTCATGCACCTTTCACTTTTGCACTATACATGAGTTTTTATGATAAAAATAAGTTCTGGGAAGTTTTTCTTTAATAAAAAACACATTCAGGAAAATGTTCAAAATCGTTAAGTTCATTTTTAAATTTTGTAAGTACATGTTTATCAAGGATAAATGATATATCATGTGTTGTTTTTTTTTCGAATAGTATGCCTTATCCGAAATAAACAACATTATTTTCTGAATATCGCTATTTAACTTTATTTCCAATATGTATTCATTTGCCAAATCATGAAAACTATTAAAATATATTAAGATAAAACCTTTTTGGAAACCAACAAAAAAAAACAAAAAAAACACACACACACAAAACAAATATTTTCGTGGAATCATGTAACAAAATACGTGAGACCCACACTTAAAACGAATTGAATGCAATTTATGTTCGTCGAAATCAACGAAACGTTATTTTCAATAAAAAATAGCGATTTTATGCTAGGATAAACACAATTCTTAGTAATATTTAAAAAAAATCACAGTAACTGGAAAAAATATATATATATTCACAACGCACATACAGAAGATTCCTCCCTTTCAATTTCAAAATCACTGTGGAGGAGCTTGTGCTAGCCAGACGTCATCAGTGGTTCTTTTTATCACAATGAGACCTAAACTGTATTTAATAATTACTGATACCGAAATCAGTCGGATATTTTAAGTTTCCCAAAAAGTCTGACTAAAGTTTTGTTTATTGTTTTGTTATTTCCGAATGTAATAGATTTATAGAGGCAGTATGTATATTTCAGTAGAGCACTGTTTACGATGTAGACTGAACTTTCTTACGGCTCTTGAGTTTTCTTACTTTAGTTGATTTTTATAAAAAGTTGCAAATTAATTCGTTTTCATTTCTGAGACATCCAACTGAACAAAACAACAAAAAACGAACTCCTCAGATTCTAATTGTTTCTCTATATACTGTAATTAAGGGAGTCGTTGTTCAGTGTGATTGCGGATTCGTAGTTTGTGGGATCTATCTACGATCCCGGGCGGGGGGAGGGGTCATGACCTTTCTAGGCGCTAAGTACTAGTCCAACTCAGAAACCCCCGAGAGGGATAAGTTGTGTTGGAAGAACTTGTTTCCTAATCAATCGACGTAAATTATATAAATTTTAACTAAATATTTTTTTCACGATTTATCCACAAATTAACCATCACAAAATTCGTATCACTAGAACATAAATCTACTACTACATATCTCAGACATTGACATAAACATTTTAATGGTTTTATGATATTTCTTGTCAACGAAAAATTAACGATTTTATAATCGAAAATAGCTAACTTGCATTTCAGTTTGAAAAAGAAATCTAATAAAGATTATTATTACCTATAACCCGCAAGTTTAAAAGTTTTTATGTAGTACAAAATCATTGTTTAAATTAATTCGCATTCTCGTTTGGTCAATATCTTTCACTTCCGAATATTTTCGTTTTCAAAACATGTTTTTATTGATATCTTTTTTCAGTTCAAGTAATGTTTTCTTTTCACTTTTCATTTTTTTTAATAAATGTTACAATTAAATTTTATTTGTTCTTTTTTCTATCACGTTGTAAGTATGAACGCATATTTGGATAAATGGTCGAGTGACATAATTGGATAAATGATCAAGTAACTTTGTTTGTTTAGCCAGAATCTCCTATATTTCTCACGGTAAAAATGGCTGTTGCTTTTAAGATTCTTGGCCAACCCACAGTATTTCGGTCTTTTCTAAAGAGACCACATCTACTTTAGTCACATATAGTTTTGCCACACTACTGTATCACACCGTAGTTATAAGTAATGATACCACACCCAGTCACAATCTACTGACATTGTTCCAACCAGCCCTAGTAGAATTACATGAAACATGTATATATGCTGAGCGCCATGTAGGATATACGAGTACCATTTTAAGGGTTTTTATTTTTCTCCACCGTTCTATATATTTCACTCTTCTTATTTCTATTTTTTTGCTTGATATAACATACTGACGATAGTCGGTCGATTACCTGAGTAAACATATACTTTTCAGATGTATTTAATTATAAAACACATGCATTTATTAGTATGTATAAATACACCTAACATAATAAAAATATAGCGGATGAATAAATTGAATCGGTCAATCGCACTAAATAACTCGTAATATGTCAAAATATATAATGTTTGTTGTATAATGCAAAGTGTTGTTTTAAGTGATAAATCAGACTTAAACCGATTCTGGTTGCCGAGTGGTAAGAGCATCAGCCCACGAATCGGAAGGTCTGGGCTCGATCCCCGGCTGCGACATATCAAATTGGTAACAAATGGGAACGGAATTGCTCCTTTGCTTGGCGCTCTGCATATCAGGGTAAATGTTTAATAGTGTCTCCCTGCACAATGATTTATTTTCGTTGTAGAAACAAGGATAATAATACGTACAGAAATTTTAGTCTGAGGTACCTCCCATTGTATGAGTCAGTTGCATTCATTAGATAATTAAAGGTATTAAGATTTAGATATTTATTATTAACATCGAAAACACCATTGTAAAATTATGCGTAAACCTCTCGACTGTTTCTTTTTAAGTTCGATTAATTTGCGGCATTAAAAACCATATACTTTAAATATATGCAGTGACTGTAAAGTCACACAAATAGCCTGAGTCTTAAACAAATTAATTCTTGTTATGCTAAACACACACACACACACAAATTGCTGATATACATGTATATAAGCGTTATATACTCATATTTCATTATAAACAAGTCAAACACAATCTAATTCATTCTTAAGATTTATTTCTTAATTTCAATATCGTTATTGCATTTATTGTAGTAAATATACATGTATTACTGTATCTTTTCACGACATCGTAAAGCTCAAATTATTATCATTTCGTACACACCAGTGTCTATTTAATTAAAGTATAGATTTGAAATTGGTGCATGCTATGCGTTTTTATGAACAGATTCAAATATATATAAACTTATCATAATGTGAATAGTATATATCAATATTTGAGTATTGTCTGTGGTATGACACAGACAATAATACATTATTAACATCAATGATCTTGCTCTTAATTCCGAAAATAATTTACACACCACGCTATATAGACTGAATACCGTGCATCGGTATTTTTGCCGTGAACATTTAATAACAGCGGAAATATATACGCGTTATAAAATGTTTGCATGTTAAACAATTTAAATATTTATTAACGCATGTTAATCATAGTATACAGGAAAGGACAAACATTTGAAGTACATAAACACATGGGTCAGTGATGGGAGAATATGCAGTAGACAATTAGGTCAAGCTGTAGCAGAGATTATCATACGTATCAGACACCCAGGAAAAAACAGTCTACGGTTACTATCTACGTAAAAATGATTATTGCTGCAATTACCACTACTGCCTGATTTGCGAAGAAATGCTGTCTCATCGGATTATATGATGGCTACAGCCTGTACTGCATTACAGAGGTATGAACCACTGTTATCATAGATACGCAGTCTCCCGTATTCTTTCCCTGTTACCATGATACTGGCAGCAATGTAATATGAACTTGTCTGTGGTATTTAAGAGACAATAATTAAAAAGTATCAAAATCAATTATTTACACTTAATTGCGAAAAGAAGTTTCAGTCTTCGCTATATAAACCATATATCGGGTTATTTCTGTGAACGTTTTTTAACCGTGGAAATATATACACGTTATAAAATATTTGCATGTTAAACAATATAAATGAAGAGTGTCACTTGATATATTAACGAATGCTTATTTACAGGAAAGGACAAACCTTTGAAGTACATATACGCATGGGTCAGTGATGCACCAATATGTAGTGGACAGTCAGGTCAAGCTGTAGTAGGGATTATCATACGTATCAAACATCCGGTAAAAAACTGTCTACGGTTACTATTTACGTACAACAGATTATTTCTGCCACTATCACTTCCGTCTGTTTTGCGAAGGTATGCTGTCTCTCCGGATTGCATGATTGCTACAGCCTGTACTGCATTACATGGGTATGAACCACCGTTATCATAGATACGCAGTCTCCCGTATTCTTTCCCTGCTACCATGATACTGGCAGCAATGTAAGATGAACCGTAGGCACACAGCTGGGCGGTGAATGAATACAAGCCGGACACGGGTGCCATGAAGATCCCTGTACTGTTGTCATAGGCGTTCCCTTCGTTCAGTAGATTTGTTTGGAAGACGATTGTGTCGCCGTTAGCCGGTTTAAGGTTCTTAACATTGTAGACGTTGGAGGCTACCAAAGGTGTCCTATCAATATCTAAATTAAAAGAAAAAAGATATTAATTTGAAAAAGCTATCATATGATACTAAATAGTACCTCGATAATTGATCATTGATGAACCGTAATCCCCAATGATAATAATAATAACAATAAAAAAACGAACAAATTCAAACAACTATTATTTAATTTATTTGCTGTTACGTTATTTTGTGTCAAATAAGTGAGTATATATTTCTGAAATATAAATACCTCATTTTCATATTTTACTTTTGCTTATTATCATTATTATCATGTCACTGCCACCGGTTTAACTGCATATCCATTAGCTTGTTTAAAGTAACAAAATGATGATTTAAACAACAGAAATGTTAAATGAGTTAAACAAGAAAGATACCATATGATATAAATAGTACCTCGCCAAACTGATTATCAATACACAGAATACCTCACTGCGAAAATAATGTCCTTAAAGACCAATAAAGAAAATAAAATAAGCAAAATAATAAATAAAGATTATGAACTACACCCAAACATTTTACTTCTTATTACATTTTTTAATTCCCCTAAGTAGATGGCTAAATAATTCTTATATCTTTCATTAAACTGTGTTTATTGTTTTTTGCAAACTGTTGGCAATGTGACTTTTTAGGTGGCGGTGGGATAATCATGGCTTTTTGTATACATTTTAACTGGAACCTCTGTGTTCAAGTGGTTATAGTTGAAGACTGATTATAAATTTACCCATAAACGCTTTGTTTTCTAGTTCAAGCTCAGTCTATTGGATTTATCGTACACTACAATTGAACTTATAGCACATGAATTACCGCAAAACCCATCAATAATACCTAGCGCTAAGTTATGCAATACTTAAATACTTAGAGATATAATTTACCATTTTTTTTTCTGCAATTAAAAGTATCTTAATATCATAGACTCTCTTAGCATCGGCGGTAAACAATAACAAAATATTGTCCAAAAATAAAAATATCGCAGTCTTCTAAATGTCCTAAGTCAAAAGTCAATGTTAATAACAAGGTAAAAAATACATCAAACGATTATACAGATGTCAGTCACGAGAATTTCTTTAAAAAATCAAACGAAATGATATATGACTGAAATACTGTAACAGCGGTGGTAAATTCTAGCACGACAATACAGTATCCAAAAGTCAACATATCAGCACTTTTGCAAATGTTTTAAGCACACATAGAAATTGGTATACTTTCAATTTAAGCTGAATTCTAAAATGTCGTTAACGGCAATTACACGAAAATACTAACGTAACGTAATGTTATATGACTGAAAAATGTTTGCATAGATAGAAGCCTCTAGCACGACAATGCATTGTACAAAAATCAAAACTTCTAAAATTCTAGAAACATCTTTAATAAATATAAATATTTAATCGCTCGGGCGCACCCCACCACATACCCACACAATAATGCAATTAAAGTTGATTCTGTAAATTTCATTGACAACAATTATTTTAATAAAACTATTACTCATCATTTAATGCATGGGAGGACGCCGGACATTACTTGAAACTTCAAGAACTAAATACTTACTCATTACTATTAAACCAAGTGTCGAAATGTCCCGACTAATTAAAACACATATATACAGGAATTGATCTGAAAAGTCTTATTCCCGAATAATAATTGATTCACAGATGAGTTAACATACCTGATGTATTCCGATTGATCTGTTTCTCAAAATCATGGAGAGTGTGACGGAGTTCTTCTATCTGACTGCCATGTGCACGGTCTATGCCCAGAGACTCGTTATGTTGTCCTTTTACCATGGTGATTATGTTTTCGTATTTTTCTAACAAGTCCTTTATATTGTCTATTGCACCACCGATATCTTGTTTCGCTTTTGATTGTTCCATTTTTACTTCATTTAGTGGCGCTTTAACTTCATCTTTGAATATTTGCCACTCTGTTTCCATCTTAATAACTTTTTCTAAGAGTTTCTCTAGAAAATCGTATTTGGAACAGGCAGGTTCCGTTACAACCCGACCAACTAACACACAAACAGCAAATGAAAACACACAGACAAGAGCCATGGTTGACATGTGAACAGTGACTCTATTCATCTTGCCCTTTTATATGAAAGCTTTCGGCAGATATTTGGAGCCTGTCTGCTGAGCTAAACAGTATGGATGCATGCAAGAGTCATCTTTCACGATTTAGATTACATTCAAGCTTTGGCTGTATTAATGATGAGATTGATACTTTGAAAATATAATACTAGATAGTAAATAACCAGTCACTCAAGCTATCAACATACCACAAGTATATGCAAATTGGTGGTACAATCTACCACATCGTAATGGGAGTACATTGTATATATAAACTGATTATAGTTTAGTCTATAAATCAACATATTGGATACTCAGATTTTGTCATCGTAAAGAAATGTTAACCACGGCAATGTCATTTGTCTGATCGTTGTTTTTTTAGTACTTCCGTTTACTTACAAATTATTTTTAGGCCGAAGAGTCTTCATAACTTCATTTGAACGCATTTTCATAAATAAAATCAAAGGCATGGTATTTTTCTTTATTATCTTTATTTTTCAGCCCATTTAATTAAGGGTTTTATAAACATCAACGTCTTAGCGTGGTCCAGTATTAAAATACCCGACTGCGGTTGTTGATTCGAACTAAGTTTGGACAGTGAGTTTCATGACCATTCCAGCAAAGTACTGGCTAGACCCAAGAACCGTTGAAAGGGATTACTAAAACTTGTAAGAACGCGTTCCCCAATCGACGTAAAATATATAAGTTTTAACGTAAAAGAAAGTCTAAACCAGTTTATTTTATTTTATTTTATTCTATTTATTTCTTTCTTTTCTTTTTTAGGAAAGGAATAATATTTAAAAATAGATATTCGGTGTAAGAAGTAAAAGTGTTACAATATAATATATTTAATATAATAATGCTGGGAAGTTTTAAATGGTCTGTGGTTTTAAAATAATGCTATTAAACGTATTTGTCTCCAAATTTTTGCGATGTTATATACTAGGAAGTTAAAAAAGAAAAAAAAAGAAGGGATAAAAATTTAATATAAGCGAAACATAAACATGTATAGTTAGTGGGTTTTGATCTTGGGGCCCTATATTTAGCAGATCACTTAACCAACTGTGCAAACGGAGGCTAATGCTATTGTAATATGTCCGGTCCGAGCGGTTTGAAAAACTATAGATATGTTAAATTAAATTTTCCTTGTGACTCTCCTTGTCGTATAATAAGATGAACTGAAGACTGAAGTTCAGCTATATAATATATACAAAGCTTTTTTACGAATGATTTTAACAGTGATTGATTGTCTCAAATAATCAACGTTTAATTAATTTGAAAATCAAAGATAAAAAACATACTGAAATTAACTCCCTCACTTAATACAGAACACAAAATTATCCCAATAGCCTACTAAACAAAATGTAGCAAGTAAGCCCTATCGTTTTTAATATTTTCAACTCTGAGCTTTAAAAAATCTCTTTAAACCCCCAAATCCTACCAAGTTACTCCACACCAGATAGTGCAATGCTTTCTGGGTTCAGTAGTAACCTTACCTAAAATACTTAACGTATTTCTCCGACTGCTTACCGGCCAGCAGGTTCGCCACCTCAAATCTTACATATCACCAGATGGCCTAAGAATGAAAGGAAGTGTTTTGAGTGCATATATAAGTGGAATCATCAGACGCACAAATTTATATATTGTATGTGGAAGATTTATATATTTCCACCGGGATAAGATCATAAGAATAAATTAAAGGACGGTAATTCAAGAAAATATAAATATATAATAATTACCACCTTGTAGACAAAACTAAACTAACAAAACTGAATCATATATCAAGTAAGAAAAATAAACAATTCAATTCAATTCAGCCATAAGATTATTATATAAAAGCCTAAAATCGTTTCACTATATATATGGCTTATGTTAGATAATTCATACACTGCGAGTATTGCGACTTAGAGGGACTAATCAACTACCAAGGTTTTCTACGTTATGTTTAACTAGGTAGATTAAACTGTTATTTGACAAGTGACAATCAAGCAGAAAGTTATGCACCCTGAAACTCCCATTTTACGATGGAATATCCTAAAAAAAATTATGCAAACCACTGAAACGAGTTCTTTTCCGAACTCTTCGGTTGTTAACCAAGGTTTCTTTGGTTCAAGAAGTTGGTCAAAATCCATTTTATACAGTTACGCCGAAATAAAAAAAACAATCGAAAGTAGTATTATACTTTGAAGTTAGCATGGGTAAGCTTAATGATGACTGATTCATATTACATTCAATTGATTGAATTTGTTTGAAATTTGTTTTACGTCGATTGGGAAACAAGATATTACAACATATGTAATTCCTCTCGACTGTTCCTTGGTCTGTCTAGTAATTTTTTTATGAAATTTAGGAATCGAACCAACAACCTTAGGATCCGCAATCGCTTACGTTGCCATTGGTAAACGGCGCCCTCGGTTATTGGAATTAAGAACTATGTCAACATCTTACAAATCCTTACACTCGCAAGGTAGGATCTTATTAAATCGCATTCAAGTCGCATTAATTCAAATCAAACTTATCTTTGAATAGGCAATGCAATCATCGGTTTCATTATGACTAGGTTGAACTTCGTGAATATGCGCAACAACTTAAGTTCTATTTTTTTTAATTACATATATATTGAAACGCGAATTCTTGATATCATTTTCTTATTAATTTCATAGCGTAAAAGTCAAGACTTGAGATGGCTTTTGTTGTGAGATCTTCGTAGCATAGAGTATCGGAGCTGATTTTAATGAGATGGTGAAAATATATTGGAAATAATGACCAAACTTGAAAAGTGTTGATAAATTTAAATGTTAGGGTCTTTTAAACAATATATTTATGCGCAGAAACATCGAACAGGCATGACGATTGTCGTCGATAGCAAACGAAAAATATCCCGAATCATTGATTCAAAAAAGAATAATATCTTCAGGTGTTTGATATATATAGCCCTATTAGCAGTCTTCCATTTATATCTACTTAATGTGTCTTTAAATATAATAAATATGTTCGAATATATATTCGAAACGTTTCATAAAAATGCATTATGTGATAACGGTAACATGCCACCATATGTTAAGTCTCTGAAGATAAGGGATTCACAAAATCCTCACATGGCATATAACATAATGGTATAAGTAACCCCATGAACCCCATGAAAGATGTTTGTGGAAATAAAATTATACCTGTTTATCTAAATGGTACATTAAGATTAACAGGAGTGTTACTTCCTTACTGATATCAAACATTGATAAACTTAAATGTCAACGAAGTTTTCGAGGTTCAAATGCATAAATATCTTATTTTAAAAGAACCTTCAGCCAGCATGACGTAAACTTATACAATAAAGATATGAAGGTAATTTACAGAGGTTCCTGGCACAGCAGCATCCACGTTTTATCTGAAGTAATCTACCAATAAGAATATCGAAGGCATTTATAATTGCGCAAGAATCGTAGCAAAAAAACCTTGATTTCCTGCCAATATGGATTTACATTCTGTGAAAATTATCATTTTCTATTACATTTTTATCTGTATGCTTGTTTGTCTGACATGGCTGTAAACTCGTATTTCTGACGATAATAGGTTTGCGGATGAAATAAATGTTCAAAGCAGGCATACTGTTCATCTTTTATATTGTTTTTCAAACCAATTTTTTTTTTTTTTTCAATTATATTCTTTATAGTTATAGGAATAACCAAAATGATGCCTTTGTGTCTTGTATTTATTTATTTTTTCGATGAATAGAACACAAATGACATACATACATACTTACATACAAATCGATAAAAATTGGCTTGCTGTAAGTACAGTTATTGCATGATGGGAAATGATCATAAAGCCTAAGAATATTGGAGACAAATAATATCGATAATAATTTACCATTATCGATTTGTGTATGTTCTGTTCAACAAGTTGCCTTCGGCTTCACTCAAATTTTCCGTCTCTCCATCGAAATATTCCATGCATCTTGAAGTTCTAATCAAATACAGTTTTACAGCTACCAGACATATACCTACTAAAATATATCGGGAATATCTCATTAAAGAATTAGCTTTATTTTGCAATCAATTTCCAGTGGAAAACGTGTCATATTTATCATCTTAATATGAACATTGACATTATTGTAAATCGGGTAAGAGCTGTGAAATCGAAATCCACAACCACTACATCGTCGAATACCCCCGACTGACTTTTTCCGTTTCACTATATGACATCATGCCATGGGTAAATAGGTAAGCAAACCTTCGTTATATAGTAATTAGTGATTAAATTTTCGACCAATAAAAACGCGACTTTTAAATGCAACACTCTTCGGCGCGAAAGCTTTAAATTCATGTAAACAATAAAATAAATGACTGCATCCGGTTGCTGTATACAACTGCCTTTACGATTGGTTTTAGACCAATGAAATGGCGCAATTTGACACACCCTAAAACGACAAAATTAAGCCGTAAATATCCCACGGCTTATAGAAGATCTGTCGATCGGCCGTGGGTATTCGACGATGTAACCATTAAATCTTGTTTGGAGTTTTTCATTGCAAAGAGACTATCGTATATGTAAAGTTTCGTATACCGCTTCTTTGCTACTTACGCTTTCAGCAAAAGAAGTGTCGCGTTTTGAACACGACAATATACGCCAGATAGGTCTCTGTACTATTGTCATTATCAATCCGTCGTTCAACAGGTTGGCCATAGTAATGATAGTGTCGCCCTTAACAGGATCGAGGTGCTTAATTAAATATATAACAAAATTGAAAAAACAGACATTTAATCCACAAAAAGTTAAAACATGACAACATACGATATCTTAAATAGGAATATGTTAGCATATCTACCCAGGCAACACATGTCTATTCTAAATATACTCTTAATATCGTAACATTATTCGTTGAATGTTAAAATTATTGTAATCGTAAGACATAAGAAGATTATGTTATGTCTCGATCTGGTTTCGAACTTATATCGGCCCTCGAGATGTCATATTTTATTATTATAAAAAAAACATTAATCTGTCATTTTCAGAACATTGGAGGCACAACCTTTCATTTGCAAATGTTGTCTTTTAATGAAATAACATAATCAGTGTACACTATTTAAGAAAAAAAAAAATAGAAACATCGTCGGTCTGATTAACATTCCATTAAAATTACATTACGGTTATCTTGACAATTTAATTTTTAAAATTTTTTTTTAAAATTTAACCTTTTCTTTTATTGATAATATGTCTTCTTTATTTTCTAAAATTCAATTTTCGTCTCTGAATTTAACTTGTTTATTAAAGTTAAAGACATATGTTCACTATACATAAGCATTGCTAATTCGTTACACATTCCAACAAATCCTTTTCCATATTTCAGTAGTTTGTTTTTACACAACAAGTACCATTGCGCAGTATCATTGCTGCCAGTTTTCAGTACATGCCGGTTTTATTTTCATTGCAATCCCTACAGTCTCCATCAACAGGAAGCAAAAATGAACAAAGAATGTTTAAGCAAAGACATATGCATTATTCCAAGGATAGGTTAACATTTCTCAGAGGTCTATCAGGTACACTATCTGTACCTAATTAATGAGAAATATAAACAGATTAGAAGTGTTTAATTAGTATGATGTTTATACATGAAAATATCAAAAGAAATGTATCAATTGACAATTTTCAATAAGAATGTGAAACGCATGAGCATACAGACATTTAAGACGAATGGTTGAATTTGCTTATTTTGATTTTGTGTTTTGTTTTTGTTGCCCTTTACTCCTTAGTTTGTCTTAATGACTATGTTTTTATATTTTCCGGAAAAAATTCAACTTCCAGAAGGTTCTTGTTTACAACTCGCAGGAAAACAATAAAAAATCAATTAAGATTGTTAAATTCATATCAAAGAATGTCGTCATTTTTTTCTAATCTTAACTTGATAACATTTACGAGAGCAATTGTAAACAATATTTTTTTAAGTCCGAACAAACGATAGGGCTTTTGGTATTATATACTCATTTTTTAAACCTAATATTTTTTAATTTATTTTCAATTAATATACTAAGTTAGTCCTATCAATTAATAGTTTTCATCATATAACTGCAGCAAGGTTTTGAAATAAAGAAAAATGTCTACATGAAATCATTAAGCATAAGGTTGTATTCTTTATGTAACTTTCATATACTAATTTTGTTCCCTTTAATAGTTAGATACCATTTTATGTATCAAACAAAATATAGGCTAGTTTAGATACTGGGCTTTAAACTATGTGCTAATTTGGATTTTTTCATTAAATACGTCTTATTAAAGGACAGATTCTCTAATATCGCATAAGACGTAAAGCTACTTAATATTATATAATGAAAATCAAGTTGATGATATTGTTCTGATCGTTAGGGAGAAGTCCTTTAAATATACATTTGAAAAGTTAAAAGTGTAGCAGGATTGTAAATTCTTTACAGCATCCAATCATATAAACAAAGGGGACACTATTCCTGGCTTATGTCGCTAATCATCATGTCAAATTGTCGTCATTTTATCTATTAATGGAGTTATTATGCCATTACATGATGTCAATTTGTTATTAAATGAAACCGAACTTTTATTTTATCGAATCAGTATATCTATAAACACGATAACCTGTCTTGATATAGAGTAAACTTTCCATTATAAGAAGTCGGTTCGTCAGTATATGGAGTGCTAATTACATGTCAAGTAATATGTCCATAGTTTTAGTTTGCCGTATGTAGATGCATGCAAGATATGTAATATATGTAAAGGTGTATGTATTATAAATATATGTGTTACACATTGCGTTGTTGTACTAGTATATGTGTGTGGGTATGATTTTATGTGTAGGTTATTTTTATGAATATGTATATGCTTGTATGTAGTAGGATCATGAATTATATATATAAACATGTATATACTTTATAATTAGTATATTCATTATATTTTAGATTAAGATTTATATGTGAATTTAAAATTTGGTAAATAACTATCATTGACGGATTTTCAAATAAGTACTCTTTGACATAAGGACCAATAAAACAGCTTAATTTTGCATAAAACATTTTCATCTATTTTAACCCTTACTCCGAAAGACATTAGTCGGTATCATACAATCACTTAGTTCCTGTCCACATGGTTTCAAATTCCTGTCTTTTCAATCGGAATTTTCACGAGAAGAAGTATTCCAGCTTAGTTGCGGTTTATTTCATAGGTTTATTCTAAATGAACCAGCAATGCCGGCTTGGAAGTTACCTTTTTCGTGATCAAAAATCTTTTTATTTTATTAAGGTAATGTTAATTATCTAATGATACGATTCATGTTCATATAAAAGCAATAATCTATTTTACTGCCAAAACCTCTCGAGACCCGTGTTTATACAATATTGAACATGTTCAAAGTTTTTCTTATGTTATACAAGTAGATATAAAAACTGGTAGGCTACAAACATCATTCATATTCCAATTGTTTCTCTGTTTCCTGTAAGGCATTCTTTGTAGTCTGTTTTGGTATTTTATTTAATGTTCAATCTCCGTGTTTCTTTGCCAATTTTATCTTTGCATGCACCTCTATCAGGGGTAGTTCTTTTTTTCTTAGATATATGTTGGATTTCTCATATAACTGTTTATGTTTTCTTATACATGGACAAATGTTTACCAATTTTAATGATATAACTTAAAACTATTATGCTTGATGTAATTTTGATAGAGAATATAGAATATATATATTTTTTAATTTATTTATTATTTTAATTGATTATAAAAATATTGATTTATCATTTCTTTCACCGAATGTCACCTACCGTTAGTTATTTATTAACACACTAAATCCATTTCGCTATTTTATCAATAAAAACGCAATTTAGATACTTATATTCCGATATGAACATTTTAAGGAAACTTTTCCCGTAACAATGTTAATTTTTCAAAATATAAGCCTATGTAATGGTAATAAAATAGGGAAATTTTGTTTTTCGTTAAGCAGTATTAATATTTAAGACGGACACTTAGATAAAGTGGGCCCATTAGTTTACCTCATGTAAAAATATCTAAAGGTATTCTTTATAAGTAGTAATAAACTATAAACTATTTAACTTTTACATACAGTATTGGAAATGATCCAAGTTTTTGTGCAATACCGGGAGATATAAAGACTGGTCATTCAGATTCCAGTCATGGCTCTGATCTGTTCGGCAACATTTGTAATCTGTGTGTTGGTGATTGGTGTGGCCATGGAACCTGAATGTTCCAAATATGACTACGAGGAGAAGCTCCTCCTTAAAGTGGTTAAGATGGAATTTGAATGGAAAGCTTTTCAAGACGATGTAAATACAGCATTAAGCGACGTCAAATCTGAAGTACTTGAAGCGAAACAAGAAATAAACGGCGCCGTGGAAGATATGAGGAGCGTTCCAGAGACAATAGGGGCTAAGCTGAATAAGATCGAAACTGTTTTCGAAATGCACAGGAATGACACTATTGACACGTTGCATTACTATGAAGGACAGCTGGACGAACTTCGTAACAATCTGCATGAATTTATGCTAAACATATTGAAGAACATCTCAGGTAAATTTATAACATTTCTGTTTTTGTTTTTTTTTCACACAATATTATACTGAGATAAAAGAAGATTTACGATTTTCTACCAATATTGCCGAAATACCTTTCTATACAGGATGTAATAAATCCACACTTAAGAATAAATATTCCTGAAAAACATTTACGTCGAATGATACTTAAATAACAGATTAAAATTGTAATGTTTAAATAAAATCACTCATCTAAAGTAATAGATAAAAACGCTGCTAATTGGTTTATTTACAAAATACTATAATCGCAAACAACAATGTGCAACAAAACAACAAAGAAATCAACAAATAAAAAAAAATACATTAATTGGGAAAATAACCGAACAAGAATGCATAGTGATATAAAGGCAATATTTCCTATTTTATACACACTTCAGTTATATGCTAAAATTAAGAAACAAATTCAATTTTTTTATATGAAAAATTAATGAGCCAAAGAATAAAACAAATATTCATTTCACTAGAGACTCTGCAATATAGATATATCTTTAAACTGATGTGTTATTCGATTATAACGATGTTGCTGGTGATGATGATTAAGACATTTTGCAGAACTTAATATATACATTGCATAACATAATTGCAGATCTTGCTAAAATCCCAATGGTGGCTTTCAACGCAAAAGTTGTGATGGATCGTAGACCAGTTGACGGCGACGCAATCATCTTCAAAACAAGCCTGCTAAACGAAGGAAACGCCTAAAAAGTACCTGTCTTCACTGCTCCGGTTCTCGGCCTTTATTCATTCACTGTCCAGCTGTGTTCCCCAAGTAAGCTTCATATTGTCGCCAGTATCATGGTAGCAGGTGAGGAATACGGAAGACTGTTAGTATATGATGAAAGTAAATCTTACCCCTGTAATTCGGCACAGGCTGTAGCCCTAATGCAACCCGGAGACAAAGCTCTTGTCCTCAGGAAATATGGTAGCAGCGGTATTGTTATTCATGAAGATTCCTATCGTGAATCATTCTTTACTGGTACATTGATTCATTAGTTCAACTGTGTTTTAAACTGGCATTATCTTTTGGGTATTAAGGACCAATATTTATAGTGCTGCCTCACTGCAACGTCTCTTCATGGACACGTTGTATGACGCAACATGCAGGCATATTGTCCTGATACTAGACTCTTCAGTTATACATCCTAATATTCGTCGCCAAACTTACATGTACCATTTTCACGAAATTTATATGTCGTTGTCGGTGATAAAAAAATACAAGTATGGCAGACAAACAAACTACTGAGCCACCAGTCTGACATGATTTTTTAAACATCTATAGCATCATGCTGAAGCTTTATATAACCTACTTGGAATTATATCTGCATGTTGCTTTATGTATTTGTTTCATTGAATTATTTTCGTGTTAATTAAATAAACATAATCCGATGATAGTAAGGTACTTATGCAAGTAATCTTGAATGTTTCTATTTTGCAACAAACAAATGTGTTGGTCTAATCTTTTTTGTATTTGAATATGTATATTCTTAGTTCTTAAAAGAACAATTTTCTTTTCTAATATGTTATTATATTAAGAAAATTCTGATCAGTTTCACTATAATGGTGCTGTGATGAGCAAATTATTTTTTTAAATCTTTTTGCATGTTCTATTCCCTTTCAGTTCTCATTTAATTTCGTTTTAGATTACTACTTGAATTCTTATCTTTTCAGTGTCTCTTTGGTAATTATTGATTATTTTCGTATGATTTCCGAAACCAAGTGATACCAAAATACATATATGTACCCTAAGTTTGCAAATCGACACCCTTTTATAATCCCGATAAATGCAATGCATTTGTTAAGTAGTTGGATGTTAATTGTGACTAAAAATTCAGTATTATAATCAAATTAATACGTAGGTGTTCCAGGGGGGAAATAATGCAATAAATAATTAAATTCTCTCTGTATCAATATTTCTGCAAAACTTTCTTTCTTCTAAGAAAAACTATATTTTTTTTTAGCCACAGCGTTTGTACAGTCGTCACATTGTAATTGTTTTCTAATAACAATGATATTATGGCGACTGTACAAACGTTGAATATGTATATGTTCAAAAATTCAGGTTTTCCTTTCTTTGAAGATGGCAAGTTTTGCCGATATATTGGTAAAGAGCGAAATTAATTGTCAACCAAATAACATTTCTGATTTATTTTTCTATCAAGATGAAATAATCATTGTTCTAAGACAGGTAGGTTATATACATTAATGGCATCAATAAATAGAACGAACGGTTCTTTCCCAATCAGGACATAATCCCTGCTTTTGTAATGGTATTTTTTAAATGCTTTCCAAATTTACAACTGTTGAAATAATGAAAAATGCAATTAATTAAGTGATATGTATTAGCTCAGAAAAATACGTTTGTTTTTTTCAACTAATGACTTTGACATTATTTTGAAATTATATGCATGGAGCGATTCTACACATATGTTCCATTCTGCTCTTTGCTTGTCTTCCTTTTTCAGTTAGACATATAATGCAAGTTTAGCCTTTTTCAACCTTTTAGATATATTCAATAACACCGAACGCATTAATGTATGGGATTAGGAATTAACAAAATACCTTACATATTTATTATATTTATTATATATAAATCTTGCTTCTATATATTAAGCCAATTGAAAATAAAACACACAATTCGAAACTCTTATAAAGTTACAAAGTTATAAAACGTAAGAATACCACAACTAATTTAACCGAGATGAGTATTGGTACAAAGCATAACTTAACTTTACAATTTTAGACTGTTTCGGAAAAAACAAAAAACAAAAATAAAAAACAAAAATAAAACAAAAAAACAACAACATGAAATTATGTCCAACAAATTACCACGTTCTCTCATTATAAATAGAACAGTAAATATCAATAGTGAGACCACGAAACGGATATTGGATGCAAGTGTGGGTTGGGGAAAGCAATGAAATACGGAATGACTGAGTACCATGTTAAGGGCGAACGAGCAAAAGAAAAAAAATACTGTTTCAAAGTATATAGACAAATTATAAATAACTATATCAAACAATAATTAGGAAATATATCCTCACACGGCAATTCCTTTGAATTAAGAACATTTTAGCGGGTTATCCTTTTTACTTGATTTTTTTTGTTTTATTATGATTGTTTAAGGAAGTTCCAAATCTTAACCCGTTATTAAAAGTACATTTGCTAAATTTGAGGGTTCAAAAAGACACATCTTCTTGTCTTTATGCAATTTTGGCTTACTTTTCAATAAAAAAAAAAAACAGTTTTAGTTCAAAACAAACAAAATGAGATATACATCTGTTTTTTTTTTTCACATTTCCAGAAAGCCTTTATATCAGTGAATTGAATCTTAAAAAAGTTTTTTTTTAATTAGAAAATAATGTATACAATTTCATAGCTTTAGCGTAGTTTTGTATGTATATTGGTCCTGGCCTTAATGGATGTTTTATGTTCGTTCATTATTTTTCATACTTGTTTGACCATATTTTCACCTTTTTTTTAAAATAAAAAGTGTGATATTTATTTTATTTTGAAAAGATCATTTTTATATGCCTTTGAAGTATTTAGAAATGGAATCCTTTTAATTTTTCTAATTTTAGTGCCATTTGTAGGACATTTTAGCTAACAGTTATGAATGTTCTACCATAAGCTTAATCTCTAAAATCAGCATGTTGACCACCAAATTTTAATTCATGTATTTTATAGATGCAGTCTAACGTACTTATGTGCACAGTTTAGAAATATGTTAGAAAAAAAAAAGCCTTTAAACATGACAAAATTTATCAAAAAAATATTAATGCGGTTCATTACGAGCTTTCAATTGTGAAAATCACAAAAAAATATAAAAAAAAATATATATATGGAGAGGAATAAGTGTGTGCAGTAAGAACTTGTTTCCTAATAGACGTAAAATATATAAATTTTAACTGAACATTTACTAAAGAAAATGTTTTCATTGAACCCCAATTTCATGTCAACCAAAAATAATGATTAACAATAGAAAAAATAACAACAACAGCTAACATGCATACGGGGTTGAAAATAATCTAATAAATTTAAAATTCCCGTTTACCAGCGTGTTTATAATTTTATATATGTTGTACAAAATTATCATTCTTAATCAAGTCGCGTCCTCATTTTGTTGATATCTGTCATTTCCGAATATCTTTCGTACTCAAAATATTATTTTATATTTTTCTTTTTTTATGTTCAAGTAATGCATTACTTTTTACTTAATAAAACTCTTCAATGAATATTACATTTTTTACTGGAGTTGTTCTTTTTTCTTTTACGTCATAGGACTAAACGCATAATTGGATAAATGGTTGAGTTCCTCTGTTTGTTGAGCCAATTTCTTTTATATTTTTCACAGCAAAATTTTGTTGTTTTTAAAAGTTTAAATTCTAGTCCAATCGACAGACTTAAGACTTATTCAATTTTGCCACACTTTAGGTACCATACTAATCACATTATTTTGAAATGTTCCACTCAATCCTAATTAAACTACCATGTGAATATGTTGAACGCCAAGTAAGATATATAGCAAAATTTACTTTTTTATTATCTTTTTTGCTTCTATAGAATACAGACGTCAATCGCTCAATAATCTATTAATACTTTTCAAATGTATATAATTATAAGAAACATGTATTTATATATCATTTACTATATAAATACATCTAACGCAATAAACTAAATAATGAGAAATATGCCAGAAAATATAAAAGATTTGTTATGTAATGCATGGTACCTGTCGCGTTTGCAAATTGGTTAAACCGTCCTTCCGAATTAGGAGGTCGTGGGTTCGATCAGGGGTGCGACATACCAAAGTCGTAAAAATGGGAACAACATATCTCCCTTATTTGGCGCTATGCATATCATAGTAGAGGGGTAACAATGCATTATTTTCATCGTAGAAACAAGGGAACTAACCCGTACAGATATGTTTGTATGAAATATCTCCTAATGTATGAGTGAATTACCTCCCCTTAGCTTAGTATAATTATTAATAGAACCATAATCTAGCAGTAACGTACATAACTGTTAATCCAAAGTTTGTGGATTCACACCCCTTTGTGTCAAGGATCTTTCATGGCCTTCCAGCAGGTGGTCGGTACAACAAGTACTGATGTAACTTACATACTGTCGAGATGGATTAGAACAAATCGTAAAAATGCGTATAACTCTCGACGGTTCCTTTGTAAGCTCGAGTATTTTACAGTAATGAAGACTATCCTTGTCACAATGGATTCAAACCAACAAGCTTCTGCTGAATGATTAGAGGGTCGTGTGTTAGATCCCCGGCTGCGACATACCAGTGCTACAATTATACCTCTCTTGTAATTATATGCGTCGGAGTAATGTGAGAGGCTGTAGTATCATGCTACTTGTCTGAGAAGTGATACACAGTATGGCATCACTATATCTGTCTCACGCTAACACAAGTTAGATGCAAACATCAAAAAGCAAATATTTTGAAGGATTAAAATATGTTTATCTTTAAATAAAAATAAAACCTTTCTACCATTATAGGCTATGAAGCTGTGCGATGTCTTTTAGATATTCTACGATGTCTGTATAACGTCATATATATAGACTAATTATCAAGTAAATACTTTTTTTCGCTTAGTTAACACACACACGCACACACACATTACGTATATATATTAACGGTACACAATTCTATTTTATTACATTTTAAGAAGACACACAAAGTCAAACACTTTCATAAAATTATGCGCATAACTCTTGAGTACTTTACGGTATGGAAGACAATCCTTGCCACAACGGGGTTAAAAGCAACAAGGTTCTGCCGATTAATTAGAGCGTCGTGTGTTAGATCCCCGACTGCGACATGCCAATGTTACAACTATACCTCTCTCATTAGTACACGTGTTGGAGTAATGTGACAAGCTGTGGAATCCTAGTATTTGTCTGAGAAGTTATATCGCAGTGAGGCATCACCATATCTGTCTCACGTTAACACAGGTTAGATCCAAACATCAAAAAGCAAATATTTCGAATAATGAAAATCTGTTATTGTTTAATACAAAACCCCCTTTCTACCATTCTAGACAATGGAGCTGTGCGATATCCTTTAAATATTCTACGATGTTTGTATTTCGTCATATAAAAAGAATGATAATTAAATAAACATATATTTTTAGGCTAAGCTTACACTCACACATTGTGTATATATATTTGCGGTACACAATTGTAATGTTTTACATTTTAAGGAGTCACACAAAGTCAAAATCATATTTTAAATTTATTTTATTACATACAAGACCGTTACTACATTCATTGCAGTAAATGTACATTATCACTCACATTGGTTCGTACCGGTATGCATTGAACATAGTCTAGATTTAAATTTGGTGCTTACTATAAGTTATAATAAATAAAAACAATTCCGAAAATGACAAAAAGAACACATTCAAATATCAAAAAACATCATAGTGTGAATAGTATATGTTATAGTGCAATATCAATATTTTATTGAACACGTAATGTCTGTGTTATGATAGAGACAATAATACCATATCATTAACATCAATTTTCTTGCAAATAATTGCGAAAATAATTTTCTCCCTACGCTCTATATAAACCGTATTTCGGCTTATTTCCGTGACATTTATTAGCGGGAGAATATACATATTATAAAATGTTTGCATGTTAAACAAATCAAATAAAATGTCACGTATGTATTAACGCATGTCAATATCGAATAAAGGAATGACAAACAATTGGAGTAATATACAATTTGGTCAATGATGCATCAATATGAAGTACCCAGATGGGTCAAGCTGTGGCAGGATTTATCATACGTATCAAATACCCAGTAAAGATTTGTTTACGATACGAATTTACGTACAATAGATTATTGCTGCCACTATTACCGTCTATTTTTCGAAGAAATGCTGTCTCCCCGGATTGCATGATTGCTACAGCCTGTACTGCATTACAGGGGTATGAGCCATCTTTATCATATACCAAAAGTTTTCCGTATTCTTTCCCAGCTACAAGTATACTTGCACTAATGAAATATGAACCGGAGGTACACAGCTGGGCGGTGAATAAATACAGGCCGGACACTGGGGCCGTGAAGACCCCTGTACTGTTGTCATAGGCATTCCCTTCATTCAGTAGGTTTGTCTGGAAAACGATGGTGTCGCCGTTGGCAGGTTTAAGGTTCTTAACTTTGTACACGTTGAAGGAAACCACCGGTGTCATAGCAATATTTAAACATAAAGAACAAAACAAAAGAAAAAAATAATGCATGTAATAAGAAATAAAAGATGACATATGGTTTTCAGAACACTCAAAACGATCATCAATAAAATTAATCCGTACCTCTTAACGAAAAAAAGGTCAAGAAAGAGAAAAGAAAAGAATCATGAAATAAATTAAAATATTATGCTTACTATTTCGTTAACTTGATTGTATTATGTTAGTAGATACATTTTGTACTATATGTGTCAATTTTTATTTTCTTCTTCTTATAATCATTATTTTAACCATGCTCCTACATTTGAGTTTAGGTATATTTTACTAATATTGAAATAAACAATAATTGAATATAAATGATTTAGTTCATTAATCTCTACCAACAATAATTTGCAGTAAGAAAGGTAATCCTTGAATACTTAGAGACATAATTTGTCATTTTTGTTCTCCCAGTAAAAGTATCTGAACATTTAATTCCTTAAAAATATTGAAAGTTTGCAACGTGGTGAAATATTTCAATTCATTTATAAAATGTTTTGTGAAAGTAAAATGATAAAACGACTCAAATGATTGTATTTTCTGACTTACTATCACTTATTTGGGTTCGCGTCCCGGTAAAGTCATTTTGATATATCACATGAGGAAGCCTTCAAGTTGGATTACAGAATACCTATACTTTTACCCAGGTATTTCTGTGCTCTTGAGTCTTCCCCCCAATAACAATAAGCCGGACGTTAGATTTTTATTGCAAAATCTTGAAAATATTAATAATATGACACACATTGTACTCCAGCAAGACAAAATATTGTACAAAAATAAAGAAAAATTAAAAAAAAAGACGTGTAAAAAATTTGAAAAAATACAACAAAAACATATTAATCTCTAATGCGTACACCTAAATCAACACAATAATGAAAATTTGCTTGAGTCGTTTAAGTTAATTGACTGCAATTACTTTTATAGAACTATTACACATCGGTTAATACCCGGGTAGTCACTGGACAATACTTAAACCTCCAAGAACTAAACACTCATTAACTTTAAACTCAGTGTTGATATCAACACAAATTAGAAATGTTAACTAATGAAAATCAGTTTCTTTAGACATTAATCTGAATATTTTTATTCTCGATATGATATTTAATGATTGGTACTCATATACGAGTAAGTAAACATACCAGACAGATTCCGATTGATCTGCTCAATAAAATCATGGAGAATGTGACGCAGTTCATCAATCTGACTGTCATGTGCACGATGTATATCCAGAGCCTCGATCTCTTGTCCTTTTACCATTGCGATTATTTTATTTCGCTCCTTTTCTTCTTTTTCTGATA
>CM037791.1:20863420-20898436 GCA_021229015.1 Solen grandis
GGCAACTATTCAAAGATGACGTTAAAGCGACACTGGATAAAGTAAAAACAGAACAATCAGAAGCGAAACAAGATATCAGTGGCGCTATTGACAATATAAATGAAATTATCACCATGGCAAAAGGACAAAAGAACGAGGCTCTGGACATAGATCGTAAACATGACAACCAGATTGATGAACTGCGTCAAACTCTCCATGATTTAAATTAATCATTCAAAAAAATACGTATGGCTAATAACTGCATATATTTGTTTTAAATAGTCGAGATATTTCCAAATTGTGTGGCTATCGACATTGAGTTTAATGATAATGATATCTAGGTTTTGTTCTTAAAGATTTAAGTAATGTCCAGCGTCTTCCCGTGCATTAACTTATATGTAATAGTGCTATTAAAGTGAATGCTGTCAATTAAATTTAATGAATCAAGTAAATTTTCATTATTGTGTGGCTTGGGTGTACGCGGGAGCGATTAATGATGATTTTTTTTATTAAAAAAAAATTACGCAAATTTTGTTCTGATGTTTGTACATACATCGTCTTGCTACAATATATGTCAGTCATATATCAATGCGTTATTAATTGGCCTCGAATGCACAGAAACACCATGGTAAAGCTATAGTTTTTCTTCGATCCGTCTTGAAGACTTCCTCACATGAAACATCAATATGACTTTACCGGGATTTGAACCCAAATAAGTGATAGTAAGTCAGAAAATAAAATCATCGGAAGGCGTTCTGTCATCTTTCTTTCACAAAACATTTAGTAAATGAAATGACATTATAAATCACGTTGCAATATTTCCACTTTCAACTTTCCATATTCTTAAGAAATAAAATATTCAGATACTTTGACTTAGAGAACAAAAATTACAAATTATGTCTCTAATTATTAAATAATAATTAGATCAAATTTTTGTTGGAGAATTGTGATATCATTTAAATTAATTATTGTTTGTTTAATTAAAAAAATTTGTATTATTTGTCATTAATAATATAAAAATATAGCTACTAACAGAGTGAAAACATCTTTACGTAATAGCAAGTATAATGTTTGAATTTATTCATTTTTATTTCATGTTTATTGTCTTTGTTTTTCTATTGTTGTTATTGTTCTTGTTCATTTGATTTTTTTCGAAAAGAGATACGGATTCGTTTCAATGATGATCGTTTTGAATTTATTGAATATCATATGGCATATTCAGTTTTTCTTATTACATGCATTACCATTTTTATTGTATTTTTTATGTTTAGATATTGCTATGACACCTGTGGTAGCCTTCAACGTCTACAATGTTAAGAACCTTAAACCGGCTAACTGCGACACAATCGTCTTCCAGACAAACCTTCTGAACGAAGGGAACGCCTATGACAACAGTACAGGGGTCTTCACGGCCCCCGTGTCCGGTCTGTATTCATTCACTGTCCAGCTGTGTACCTATAGTTCATTTTACATTACTGCCAGTATCGTGGTAGCAGAGAAGGAACACGGAAGACTGTTAGTATATGATAACGGTGGTTCATACCCCTGTAATGCGGCACAGGCTGTAGCCATCATGCAATCCGGAGAGACAGCATTTCTTCGCAAAAAAGACGGTAGTGGTAGTGTCAGCAGTAACCTGTTATACGTAGATGGTAGCCGTAGACAGATGTTTACTGGATCTTTGATACGTATGATAATCCCTGCTTCGGCTTGACCATACTGTCTTCTTTATATTGATGCATCACTGGCCCATATGCATATGTACTTCAAATATGTGTCCTTCCAGTATAAGATGATAAACATGCGTTAATTTATCTCGTGACAGTATAATTAATTTTTAACATGCAAGCATTTCTTAACTTGTATATATTTCCACTGTTAATAAATGTTCACGGCAAAACCCGATGTACGGTTTTCGGTTTATATAGCGTAGTGTGAAAATTATTTTCGGAATTAAGTGCAAGATAATTGATGTTAATAATGTATTATTATTGTTTCTATCATACCACATACAACGTGTGTTCTTTCAAACGTTGATATTGCACATTGTGGTGCGTTTTGATATTTGAATTTGTTCATAAAAGCACATAGTAGGCATCAATTTCAAATCTAGACTCTTTTTAAGTGCACACCAATGTGTATCAAGGGACTAATAATTTGAGCTCTACGATATCGTGTTTATACAGTTATCCATGTACATTTACTACAATGAATGTAATAACGATGTTGAAATTAATAAATAAATCTTAAGTATGAATGAGACCTTGTTTGAATTGTGGGTAATGAAAGAAAAATATGTAACGTTATTATAAGCGAATATGAACAATTTTCGTGTGTATTATATTAGCGTTACAAGAATGAATTTGTTAAAGATTTAGGCGATTTTTTTCCGTGCCACAAAGTACTAGAACTTACAATGAAACATTCGAGAGGTTTACGCATAATTTTATAAAAGTGTTTTCGACGTTTATAATAAATATATAAATCTGTCACTCATCCAGTTTAAACTTATTTAATTTACGAGGACTGAGAAGGATTTTACATTTTATAATAATACATCTCGACGGTTTCTCTGTTGCACATGTACCTTTTTACGTCTTGGAAGGCCCTTACAAATCCTTGACACTAAGGGGTTCAAATCAACAAACTTTACATCCACAATTATGTTCGTTGCCACTGGATCACGGAGCCTGTAATATTTCTACATATATAACGAGAGGTAACTCACTCATACAATGGGAGATATCTCAGACTAAAATTACTGTACGGATTATTTCCCTTGTTTCTACATTGTATTAACCATTTACCCTTATATGCAGAGCGCCAAGCAAGGGAGCTATGCCGTTCCCATTTTTTACAACTTTGGTATGTCACAGCCGGGAATCGGACCCACGACCTCCCGATTCGTGGGCGGACGCTCTATGCCCTCGACAACCGGGGCCGGTTTGAATCTGATTTATCACTTAACACACCACCATGTACTATACAACAGACCTTATATATTTTTTGATATATATCTTGTTATTTAGTGCGACTGACCGATTCAATTTCTTCATCGGTTATATGTTTATTGTGTTAGATGTATTTATACATAATAATAAATAAATGTTTCTCATAATAATAAATTAGATACATTTGAAAAATACTAGTTTACTCGGATAAATGTTACATCAAGCAAAAATAATCAGGAATGAGAAGTGAGAGATATATAGACCGGTGGAGAAGAATGAAAATCATTAAAATGGTACTCGTATATCCTGCTTGGTGCTCTGCATATATACAGTGGTCACGCGATTTCTCGAGGTCGGACGAGATCTGCAAGAAAACTCGAAGAATCGCCGTATTCGAGGAATCGTATGTCAAAATTCAATACATTTATATTTCCTGATACCTACGGTGTGATACAGCAGTGTGGAAAAACTATATATGTCTCAAGTAGACATAGTCCGAAATATTGTCGGTTGGACAAGAGTTTTAACTATTAAAAGCAACAAACATTTTACACTGAGGTATATAGGAGATTCTGGCTGAACAGATCGAGGCACTCGCCCATTTATCCAATTATGCGTTCATACGTACGACGTGAAAGAAAAAAGAACAAATTAGATTTAAAGTTGTAATATTTATTCATGATATTTGTTAAGTAAAAAGGAATGCATTATTTGACTTAAAAAAAAGAGAACAATAAAAAATATTTTGAGGACAAAAGATATTCGGAAATGACATACATCGACAAAAAACGAGTTCGTGACTTAATTAAAAATCTATTTTGGTACAACATATAACATTTTAAAGGCGCGGGTTATCGATCCCACATCCCTCATATACGTTTACACTTTAGCACGTTGTCATTGTTTAAAGGTGATTGAGACAATCGAATTTAGATTTTAGAGGGTTTTTCATTTTTAGTGTTGAGTTTCATGTCGAATTTTTATGTCTCGGTTTAGTAATAAAATCAGTTTATAACATTTTGTCCAGATCCATCTGCAGCGGTGCAAGGAACTTCAGTCTACGTCTAAGTAAAGAGTTCCAACTTGCACATTCAACCTCTTTCAGGTAACTCCGTCAATCTCCGGGTGCTTCCGTACGAACGGGCGCTTGTGTAATATGGCCGAGACTGCACCAAGTTTGGTGTAATGGTTTATTTGGGTGCGAGAAATAACAAAATTGTTCACCAACATGGCACAAGATTGTGGGGGACGCTTGCAATATGCGAAGGGAAGCTTGCAGAATAATTTAAGATTTAGTAGTTCAATATGATGGGTATTGCTAATGACGTTAGAGTGATACAAACTCGTAAACGGTGATCTCTCCTTATCAGATTTTGAAACTGTAAGGCAAGTAACTACTAATAGGAATTGTAAATATGGGAACAAGAGTTGCGTCTCACAGAGATAAAATTGCCATTAAATTTTGTGAATTTAATATTGTGATCCTTTGCAAATAGTATATTTTGCGTTCTACTGTAAAATCGTTATTTTATTTTTTGGAAATAAAGTTTCATTGATTTCCACAAACATTAACCCACGGAATGCTTTCGTAACCGTTGATCTCACATGTTTACTTGACCATACTTCCAAGAAATATATTTATACCAAATTGTTTTACAATATTTATTCCTTTCAAAGATGTTTTCTCACGATATATTTTGTCTGATTTCTTTCACATTCATTATTTTGTAACTTAATTCATTTTAATGATAAAATAAAATGGTGATTATCCGAAGACTGATTTTCCGAATATCATGCATATTCTTTTTACCCGGCATTTTATTGATATGTACATACGCAAAGGCATTGAAATAAAAATGATAAAATAAACGGAATACAATAAATTATTTGGTTAATATATGTGTGCACATATTGATAAAACAATTATTACTACTTTGTTTCATTAAAGATTCAAAAAGAAATATTATTTTTTTCTCCTTTTGGCAATGATTTGGACACGTTCAGTTCCATAATGTTTAAAATCTATATTAATCGAAAGAATTGATAGAAGAAGAAAAAAAAACAGTTCAAATATTTTGAAATGCTTTCTGCAGTTTTGAATATTTTTCTTTAAATTGTAATTTTGAAAAAAAATCTCCCGCACATATTAGAACTTAACTGGTGTCATAGCCAATATATGTACAATGCAAAAATGAAAGGTGCAGGTCGTATAAATAATGTCACAGATTGTTCATATCTGAAAAAAGATAGAATTTTTTTTTTAAAATAAATGCATTAATATCTGTGTCATTTTCATATTTCGAAATCAGCTCAAGATGTGCGTTTGTAGAGTTCAAGGTATAAGAAACACTCGTCAGTTTTCATTCCTTTCCAGCTTATTGCGATAGGAATAATATATCTTCATAAAATTGTCCTTTGACATGTCTGGGTCCATGGAAAAAAAACACACCATCATCATCATCATCATCATCATCAGTATATTTTTCATCATCATCATCATCATCATCAGTATTATTTTCATCATCATCATCATTGCTACAACAACATATAAGATTAAGATGATATTTCTTCTGCACGCTAGATGCATGCGTTACATGTGAACATTCACATCTGAACTATGTATTTGTTATAAGACAGAGACTGTAATTGGATAAAACGTTAAATACCTAGGCAAAAAAAAGTCCCGTTTCTGGTCTCCCCGTCCATTACTTCACGGCCGATCCTGATTTTTTTTTTTTTTTTTTTACATATCCGCCTTTAAAATATCTTTTCTTTACTTTTTTTTTACTTTTCGCATCACTCGGAGGATGAAAAAAACATATCCCTACCTACCAAGCCTCATATTTTTTTTTTGGCTTGAGACCAGAAACGGAACTTTCTTTTTTTTTGCCCTAGGATGCAACTTTTCAATAAGTAATCCACTTTTCAAATTGAAATAAGAAACAACACAATATAAAGACAGTAACACAATATATATCTTGATCTTCCCAAGGTTGTTTTGCTTATATGAGCAAACATATAGCATGCATAAGTTAGTGTAAATATAAATTAAATAAGCGTTTATGCATTCAGTACATACACCAGTTTTCACGAGTACAAAAGATACTATTAAAACCCGTGGGTACACCAATATACATACAACAAACGAGAGTTATTTAAGAAAATATTAAGAACACATTATGATCGTGTGATTCAGACAATATCCTTTTAACAACCCTCATAAAAAGGTTTGTTCATTAAATTTTAATAAAATTATATACTTCATTTAAGTGTATATTTACTTGTACATTTTAATATATAATCATATATTGTGAAGTAAAGGATGAAATATATATTCTTTTTATAGAATGAATTGTTCTCTACTGGTAAACTCATCAACTTTTCATTGCCATTAAATTTCGTTTAACAGTCTATTACATACATTGAGGATTTTATTCACACCACTCGCGGGGAAATGTTTAAAAGTCACGAGATAAATTAAAGTAATGCATCGAATAAATTTTCTTTTTTATGTTATATTTGAAAGAGTGAAAATAATTTTTAAAATGTTCACTGTGAAGTTATCAAATATGAAGCGTATTTTAAGTAACCACTCAAAAAGCATAAAAATATAAAAATATCACGTATCAGAGAGAAAGGGTCTTACAAGTGAACGGTTTCGTTGGGTGATAATTGGCTTGCGGCCACAGCCGCAAATCATGTAATTTTCATCATTTATTTGGAATTGTGATTCCCTTATATTTCCCGCAACAATTCGGATATATTGCATTTGGCTGGTAACCGAGATAACCGTTTGTGTACACGTCATATGCGAGTTTCCCAAAGTTGACATGAATTGTGGGAAGAAACAAACAACCAATTAGAAACGACTGCTTTTCCTGGTACCCTGCTTCGATTGTTAGCAAAAGGATTAACCGGAAAACATTTCATTATACGTTATTTAGCTGCAGTTACACTTGTCAACTTAAAAATACACGTTGACCAGCAGATCCTTATGAACATGCGAAAGCTAAAGTTTAATAACTTTAAATCCATTCAAAGGTACATCGTTATTATACTTGGGCAAAGAATTAAACTAAATCAGTTGTTGGTTAAGCAACAGATACTTTGGTTAGACCGGCTTGTAATAAAGTAGGTAATCCTCCATTGTTACTAGTCATCTAGGAAAGTATCGAAAATTAGTCCCCCACGAAAATTAATAGCTTTACTAAAATATTATTCTACAGATTCTAAGATATGCTGATAAACGGAGGCACATTGTAGTACATACACATGAAAATGCGTATGAAGAGTGCTGAGCTCAAGTCGCGATACTGCTAACGGACATCAGACGGACGGACGGACGCTAGCACATGTCAATGTAAGTGATATCTGGGAGATACATTAGCCTGCTTGGTGCTAACCTGATAGCGTTATATAATAAAATGATATAAATAGTGTTATATAGTACCAACAGTCGGAACGAATAAATATATTTGCCAGTGTTATAAAGTGAGCTCGAAATCTAATAGTATTACAGCCAGTAACCATAAGTCAGTCAGACAGACAATCAGACAGATAGACAGGCAGATGATCAGAAATATATATTAGCCGTGGTTTGAGTATCTTTGGTGATATGGAACGTGAGTTCAGTACCGGGTTCGAGACCTAGCCCTCGGTCTCTCCGTGTTGCTCAATTAACACAGTGTCAACGACATCCGCTTTACGGTACCGTGGGAACATGGACACCCTACAGTGAAGCAAAATATACATATGACCACGTGATTCGTTTTTAAAAAGTATTTTAAAAAAATGTGTTACTTCGTCTTCCTCCGGAATCCTCCGCTGATAACATCAGAATGGCGAAGCATAGCCGAAACATTCCATGACGTTTTAAAGCGTTTCCTTTTAGTTTCATACATGTATAAGAAACGTTTTGGCTATGCAACGCACCACAGGCGAAACCTTGTTTGTCAATCCTATTCTAATTTGCAAATTCATTTAAAAAATATATTTTTGAGTAAATCGTATTTGACCAAAAGTGAAATTTAAATAAATGATAAAATAAGATAAAACAACAAATGAAAATTAAAAAAATATTCATGTTATGCACAAGATTTTGACTCCTCTGATTCCAGTTATATATCCACCGCCCCTGGTGGCCGTGTGATTAATGTGTCCGTCTCATAATGCTAGAAATCAAATAATCTCCAAATGATTGAAATACTGTCGTTGGGACCTTGAATAAAATGGTGTCCATTTTTTTTTTAAATAATGTTTGTGGGACATTAAATCCAGTAATCAATTATCAATAATCTATATTCTTCTTCGGTGATTTCCGGTTGTTGAAAAAAATGGCGGTTTTTATGACGTTCTCATAAAATATGCGATTTTTCGTTCTTTTTTCAACTGTGAAATGACGTGAATGTGCCTATAACGATTTAAATGGAGTAACACTTAATATTCTTTCATTTGGAAGTTTTCGATCAGTCAGTTATCCATCAGAACCTGGATTCTTTTGTTGAATGTTATGACAAAGCGCGGTAACAGGCGGAAAAGACAGAAGTCATCTCCAAGTCAAAAACATCAACCCAAGAAGTACCGATTTCTTTCTGTACCTGGGGAACAAGACGAAGAGAGTGAGAGTGAAGCTTCCTTGTATTTTGAAGCGGTAAGTGGTCTTGATTCAGAATCAGATACAGTAAATGATACCGACGTAACCATTCCAACCCTACCCACTACATCATCCATTGACCATCTTAACCAAGTCTCATCAAATCTAGCTGCCGATATGTCACATTCAGCAATCGTATCAGAGATTGATGTGCATGAACTTGCCAAATCTATTGCTCCTTTGATTCTTGTAGAACTGAAACAATCGCTCATACATGAAATAAAGGCTGCAGTAGTCATAGAAACATTAAAACTGCAAGATGAAATAAACTCTCTCAGAGCCGCTAATACTCAGCTGAAACAATCTCTTCAAAAGACCCAATCTGATCTTGATGATCTAGAACAGTATGGTCGAAGAATGTGTCTCGACATCTCGGGTATTGCAGGAGATAACGACTCAGAAAATGTCAAATCCAAAATACTAGACGTAATGTCAAAAGCTGGTATTTCAATAACACCAGGTGATATTGACAGATGCCACAGAAAAGGTCGAAAGAAAAAGAATGAGAATAGGAAAGTAATAGTGAAATTTACAAATTCTGATGCTCGTCAGTCAGTAAACAAAAACCGAAAAAATATTGGCCAAGGTATATTTGTGCAAGAAAATCTAACTAAATATCGTGAGGGTCTGAGTTATGAGGCTCGTCAATTGGTGCGTGCAAAACTTTGTACAAAAACTTGGATATCTGGAAGCAGGGTGTATGTAGCAGTTCCAGGCATCTCGACTCCTGTAGTGATTAACTCTATGAGTGTCATAGATTCTCTTAAGAATCGCGCATAGATTGATATTTGACAGCTGTCAAACAGTTTGTTTATATACACGATGTCCAGTGTATTCTTATATGTGTATCCAGTGGTAGAAAAAGGTTTACACACGGCGTGCACGCATTAATGCTAAAATAACATTGATAGCTAATATGTCTTACCTGATTTTTTCAACAACAAGGTGATACAGGTAGCAGACGACGACTCCTTTGAACACATTCCTCTAAATGTACCTTTTCATTGTCTGTATAATCCATGTATGAATTGTGAAAATTAGATTGATATTCATGATTATTTTTTCTGAACATTCACACCTGAATATATATCCCATTTAAGAATCATATTGTCCACAATTTTAATCCAAGAAAATTAGAAAAATTTTTTACCTATTAATTAGGTAATAAGTGTCAAACATATTCTAAAAAAAACCCGTGTTGACTTGTCAGCCAATCATTTTCGTTTTCAAATTTTCCAATTTTTTATTTACACAATTATATACCAGTAGATGATTTTATTTTTTAACATGTATATGTAAGTAATGTAGATGTAAACTTGCAATAACAAAGAATTACAAGAATATGGTATACTGTATGATTGGTATATTAAGTGTCACAGTCTTTGTATGTTACTTACCTTTATGTCACAGTTTCAGAAACATGTATGTATATAAAACTTAAATGCCAATGATAAAATTACCTATTCATTTTATCCAGTTAAAAAACTTACAATTAGTGCCCCGCTATTGTATCAAGTCAATCAGTCTTGTTCCTTTTTTTAACTTACTAGACATTTTGTTTTTACTCCCCTGTGTAAAATACTTACTTGTCTGTCCCCGAGTTAGTAGTTCAATATTTTTTCTTGTCTGTCCCTGAGTCAGTCAGTAGTTGTCGATATTTTCTTGGATAAAATACTTACCTTGCTGTCCCCGAGTCAGTCAGTGTTTTCCCTATTTTCTTTGATAAAATAAAAAAATAAAATTACCTTGTCCCCCCGTTAATCAGCAGTTGTCCATATTTTCTTAAGTAAAATACTTACCTACCTTGCCTCGGCAATTCACTGTTTGTCTGTATTGCATATAATTAGTATAATGTATAGTAATTCATTTATTAACACAAAGAACCAATATAGTTAATGTGTTGGAATGTCACGTACCTACCTACATACTTATGAATGTACCTTACATTCTAAATTATTTACCGATTTCATTATATGTACACTGCTTGTAGTTTTTATCTGCTTATTTTAATCCAGGTATATTACCTACCTATGTGTTAGACCCTGAACGACACTTACATATATATTGTATCTTATAATCAAAGTGTTTTGTCTAAATGTTTGGACCTCAATAATCCCAGGTGTTTCTTTTCTTAATTGATTATGGCATTCTTTAGCTAAATACCTTTCGCAAATTAAATATTCTAGATATAGATGCCTTCTAATATTAAGATTTTTTATTATAGTTCACTGCATATTTCGGTAATGCCTTTGAAATGAATTCTTTATTAATCTGATATGTAAAAGAAAGCAGTTGAATATATTACAACTTTTGCTCTGTGTGTGTGTTATTATGTGTATATTTTTTCGATTTATTATTCTTTGTATTGTTTTTCTTGTTACACCTTTGTTACGCCTAACCCTCATAAACCATGCATAAAAAAGTATGCATTGCGCAACATGTACCGTACATCTCGGACACCATGGCAGTCTGTATTGTGTTTAAAACAACAAACAATTACCTGAATGGGAAATGACGTTGGGCAGTGGAGACTAGCCATAGGTGTCTATTATCTTGGTCGACAATTGAAGGGGTGCACATGTTTTTATCATAAACACCTCTTATCCCTATGGCTAGACCTGAATACTTTTTTCGCTCACTGTCAATATGGTATTTCTGTTTTTTATCTGCTGTTATGTGTATTACATAAGTGTGTCTCAGACGCTGGATTCATTATCTTAACTTTTGTAAGTCATAAAGTCTGTATTTCTGAATTATTCAATTTCACAAGCACCAGTGTTGATGGTATTGACATATTTTATACAATTGCAATGCAATTTTTACTACTCTTAGCTGGTGATGTTGAGCTAAATCCAGGACCAACTGAAGACAATGGGGCCTTTTCCATATTACATCAAAATATCCGTAGTATTAGAAATAAGTTTGAGTATATAAAAGATACATTTCTAGATTTTGACGTAATCTGTTTCACCGAAACTCATTTATATCATGATGTCAATGAGACTCTTTTATCTTTAGACAACTATACATTCTATCGTAAAGACAACACGTCTCACTCAGGAGGGTTACTTGTTTATATTACAAACTCAATATCGTCTGTAAGGGTAACACAATTTGAACACGTTTTAAACGAAGCAATCTGGGTTATGATAAATAAATTTCTTAGATGTAATATTTATCGCCCCCAAATCATCCTGTAGAATTTTGGGAAAGGTTAAATATTTGTCTTGAACAGGCTATAGAATATTGTTATTTTATTAGGAGATATCAATGAAGACCAATTAATAAACACAAATATAAATTTAAAAACATAATGCTTATGAACAATATGAAAAATATAATATCAGAACCAACACGGGTAACGACAAATACCCAAACATTACTCGATCCTATTGCAATCAGTAGCAATATTAATGTCGCATATGTTGAGATTTTAAAAGCACCTCCATCAGTAAGTGACCATTTTTGCACATTAGCTTTTATTCGTAGTCATACTATTAATGAAATTCATATATAGAACTGTTTGAATTAAAAATTTTACAATCTTATACAAACTACTGATTGGTCATTTTTAAATTCCAATGATGTTCATGAAGCAACTGATGTTTTTACAAAGCGCTATATGGAACTTATTAAAGCCTGTATTCCCAATAAAGAAGTCACTATTAGACCAAATGATAAGCCATGGTATAACTCTCAAATTCGAAGTGTTCACGTAAAGAATCGTCTAAACTAAACTCTAAACTCCGGTCTGATAAATGATTGAAAATTAAAAGAAATAAAGTTAATAACATGATAGAGTATTCATTTTGTGAAATGAAAACAAAAAATCCTAAACAATATTGGAGAACAATTAAGATACTCACAAAGGAAAATTATAAACCAGATCAAACTATGCCTCCATTGTTAAATGATGATAACACATTTTCTTTTACAGACTACAAAAAAGGTAACACATTAAATGAATATTTCGTATCGATTTCAAATGTAAACGAGTCTTCTGTTCAACTTCCTGTTTTTTCATATAAAACTGTAAGCAGTTTTCCTGATATCACCATCCAAGAGTCAGAAGTAATTGATGTTCTAAAAAATCTTAATATTAATAAATCATCTGGTCCAGACCAAATAAGTCATCGAATGCTCAAGGAAACATGTACGACTATAAGTTACCCTCTCACTATTCTTTTTAACCGGTCATTACAGGAATGTACATATCCAAAAGCTTGGAAGATTGCAAACGTTATGCCATTATTTAAGAAAGGAAACAGAGAGTATCCAAGCAATTATCGTCCTATATCATTAATTAGTTGTATTGGTAAAGTAATGGAACGAATAATTTTTAAACATATATATAATATCCTCCACTCTAATAATCTTATTTATACAAACCAATCAGGTTTCATACCAGGACATTCCACAGTTTATCAACTCATTGATATTGACAACCAAATATGTAAAGGTTTTGATGATAAAGAATCTACTTGTATGGTATTCTGTGACATATCTAAAGCGTTCGATAGGGTATGACATCAAGGACTTCTATTTAAATTACGTCAATATGTTTTTTCTGAAACTATATTAAATTGGTTAGCAGCCTATCTTCACGGACGCATTCAAAGAGTAATGGTTAATTCTACATTTTCTGACATCAAATCCCTGAAGGCAGGAGTTCCTCAGGGTTCTGTATTAGGTCCTTTACTTTTTCTCATTTATATCAATGACATATCAGACTCATTACTAAGTACAGTTCGGTTATTTGCGGACGAAAGTTCCCTAGCAGTTACTAGTCAAAATAATGATTATATAGAAAGTACTTTAAATCATGATCTCCAAAAACAGCATAAATGGTCGAAACAATGGTTAGTCTCCTTTAATCCCAATAAAACAGAAGTAGTATTTTTTAGTCTTATAGACAATGTAAAACCTCTTTTATCGTTCGATAATATAATTCTAAATTTTTCTAACCAACATAAACACTTTAGGGTAACTTTAAGTAGCGATGGTAGATGGCATAACCATATAAATAACATAATAAATTCAGCCACTAAAGTAAGTAATTCAATGAGATTAGTTAAGTATAAATTAAACAGACAAACTTTAAATCAAATATATATATCATATCTTCGTCCATTATTGGAATATGCATCTATTCTCTTTGATAACTGTTAAGCCTTTGAAAAAGATTCACTTGAAAAAAATCAATACGAAGCAGCAAGGATTGTTACAGGCCTAACTCGATCTGTATCAATTGCAAATCTTGTAAAAGAAATAGGTTGGACATTTTTAGAAAATAGGAGACATTATCAAAATTCCTATGTACAAATTATACAATGGGGACTTACCGAATTATATCATTCAGCTCTTTCCCGATTCCGTCAGTAATACAACACCATATGCACTACACAATGCTTATGACATTAATTCTGTACGTATGAGAACAGAAATCTATGCTAAATCTGTTATACCATCATGCACCAGAGCATGGAACAATTTAGATATAAACATCAGACAATCTACATCTTTAAATATTTTTAAATCTAAATTAACTCGTTTTTATAAATCACGTACAGTTTCAAAGACATATTTACTTGGTGAAAGAAATATTTCGATCATTCATGCGCGATTAAGAAACAAATATAGCAACTTAAATTCAGATCTCTTCAGTAATCACCTTAGAAACAATTCAACCTGTGAGTGTGGATATTATAATGAAGATACAGAGCATTACATTTTTAATTGCAAGAGATTTACTCAAGAAAGGCTAGTTCTATTTCATGAAACTAGGAAATTTCACCCACTTAGTGTCAGTAAGTTAATGATTGGGATAAGTGAACTTGCCCTAAATGACAACAATAAGTTGTTTCAGAGTTTCCATAAGTATATAAAAAATACAAAACGCTTTAATTAACATCTTTATTTCATACACCCTTCAACATGTCAATCGATAAAGATGTTGTTAGCGGGGTATACTTTCATACAGTGACTATATTGTTTATTATTATAATTTGTTTATGGGTTTGGCGTACATCGATTCATCTCTGTAAATATGCGTTACTTAGTTTTTCCCAATATCTTAAAATATTTAACAATAATTACATATATCATAATATCATCATCCGGAATATGTTTGACTGAATGTATACTTTGGAGAAAACCGAATCTAAGTTGTAATAACTTGTGGTTTATCCATTTGCTCATAATTTAAGTATATGTATCATATATGAATTGATGTATGTAATATGAGTAATAAAATATGTTTAAATCAAATAATCTATACTGGCACTCTGAATGTCTTGAATTGTCATTCGTCATTTGGCAAAATCCTTATAATGATACTTATTTTCTTATTTAACTTCTCACCGCGTGGGTTCGAATCCCGGCAGGGTCATTCGGATTTCCATGTGAGAAAGCCTTCCAGCTGGCTTGCGGTAGGTCGGTGGTTCTACCCGAATGCTTCCGTGCATTCGAGGTCTTCCTCCAGCTGTAATTAGTTGGGCGTCGCTGTATGACTGAAATACTCTGAAGCGACGGTAAACTCAAAAAGTCAAGTCTTATTTAACTTCCGATGTTTTTTTCTTTTCCTTTTTTTAAAGAAAATACCATACCGTACATACCTTAATGTATTTTTTTATTCTATTTGAAATGACACAATAGTACTTCCAATAATGTTTCAAACTTACACCCTTAGGCCCTGACGACATTAATTGATACATTTGCAAAATTTGTCATTTTAGACAGAGCTTTACCATTCTTACTTTGTAAGAATGAACCGTGGTACCCCGATAGCATACGTGATTGCGGATCCGAAAGATTTGTGTTCAATACTCGCTTCGGACAAGAATCATTGATGACCAGAATAAAGTACTGGTTGGTTGGTTGATTGATTGATTGATTGATTTTTTTTTTTAGTTTACCGTTGCTGCGACATTATTTTAGTCATATAGCGACATCCAGCTAATTACAAGTGGATAAAGACCCCGAAAGAACTGAGGCATCTTGGTAGAACCACCGGCCTACGGCAAGCCAGCTGGAAGGCTTCCTCACATGAAAATCCGAATAACCCTGCCGGGACTCGAACTCACGCAGTGAGGGGCTGAGTAAGTGTTTAAATCAGTGACTAAACCCTCTTGACCACGGAAGCCCCAAAATTACTGGAACAACCAAGAAACATCAAAAGAGATTAATATATTAAATTATAAGAATTTTTTCACAAACGACGTATAAACAAAACTGGTGTTAGAACAACACAATATACAATGTTTGTTTGTTTGTTTGTTTGTTTGATTGATTGATTGATTGATTGATTGATTGATTGATTGATTGATTGATTGATTGATTGATTGATTGATTGATTGATTGATTGATTGATTGATTTTAACGTACCGCTGACAGTATTCCAGTCATTTGGAGACTATATCTGAGCACCAAGCAAGGGAGCTATACCAGTACTCATTTTTTACGACTTTGGTTTTTAGCGGTCGGTGATTTAATACTATTACAACAAAGTTGCACCTATTAGCACTTACATATCATGCATATCTTATTTAGAAAATATAAGATAAAGAGACTAGTGATAAAAGCTTCCGCGTAAAAAATATATGATTTCAATACGTACACAATTCGGTTAATTAAGATCAAATAAATTGAAATAAAAATGATTTTCGTTGGTATTGAAATTCGTCGACAACAATTTACGTGGACAATACATTATTGTTCGTTGATTCATGTTGAAGAAATAAAGAAATCCATAAACTCAAAGAAAATTAGACCACTAGAAAAGTTAATGTCTTTACTGTATTCTGCAGAGGTGTATTGATATATGGAGATACGATGCCAGGTGAGAAGAGTGCCGAATACAAGTTGCTGCAAGGACAATAACCGCTAGACAGACTGATGGAGGAATAGGACGAAGAGACAGACGGAAGCCTGTACAATATGAGGTCTGAGAGGAACAATAGCTTGGCAGCGTTTTGTATATAAAAAGAGTGCTCAGTTCCGGGATGGTATCTCAGTCCATAAATAAATTACTTAAATGGATTTTGTAGAATTATTTTAACACCTTCTTAAAACTGTTTCTTTAAACTTTAATTATTTTACTTCGATTACAAATGAATTAATCATTCTCGTTTGCTTGGTTGATGGTAGATATGGTCAGTATTGTTGAAAAAAAAACGGAGATCCCAAAGAAAACCCAATTGTCTGGATGGGCGACCACCGTAACCTTTCACGTACATCACCCGGGTTCGAACCCGTGACGCATTGTTCAGAATCGAAATGCGTTACCACTACGCTATCCAAGCTGTCAATTAACTTCACTTAAATGAATTTTGTATGATTTATTTATTTTTAGACCTACTTAGAATTGTAATTAGTATGTAAAGGATATTTTTCTTGCTTCACTAAATTTATTAAAATGATAAAAGTGAAATTGTTTAAGTCTGGCAGAATCGAATACCTACTAGCCAAACTACAGTTCATCCGTCTGTATGTGAAATAACTGAAAAAAACTTTGCGACCTGTTACGGAAGATTTAAAGAAGATGTTTATGATTGAATAGGTGTAACAAATGTCCAGAGCGATGTGTGACTTGTGATGATAACAGTGCTAACCAATTCCAATTTTTAGATGTGCTGCATCTATAACGTGTATTACTAATCAAGATTAAATTAACTATTTAATGTAACAGATAGATAATCTTAATTCCATATACATATTTTATAAACTCAGGGAAAACTACTTCTATAAAAGGTAATAAGAAAGAAATGTTTGACTTTCTAATAATAAATAATTTTAAGCATCTTGTTTTATTTTTGACCAATTTCCATACGGATGGTTTCACGGCTTGCTTTTATTAATGTGATATTATTTCATTTTAATTCCTTGCTTAATCATTTTTTTTTTTTTAAAAAATTTTTTGTGTTCGCTTATGTGATGTTTATATGGATATTTATTCCATGTTTGAATAAACCATCTTAAACACATTCTTCTTTCGAGTGTTCGGATAGTGTAGTTGCAGAAATTTGTACGTACATTTTTACAATTTCTTTTACTAAAAACTTGTCTTGCGGATAGATTTTCCTAGCTTTTTGCACATAAGTACCCTGGACTATATCTTTAAGAAATATGAATTAAAATTTTGGGGGTCAACATGCTCGTCACTCTAAGGAGTTCAAATCTAAATATTACAACATCATACGTAAATAATATTTTCAAAATAAAAACACAATTTGCTTTTAATAATTTTTATATTACAGGTAAATAAAAGTGTCAAACATACATGGAAAATAACAAACGAGCATAAAATATCCACTATGGCAGAACCAACATACATAAAAAAACTACCTCAAAGCTATGAAAGTTTACATATATTTTTCTAAGTAAAAATCAACGTACAGATTTTTTTTAAGATATATGTATCTCATAATGTTTGTTTTTGAACTAAAACTGTTTTTATTGAAATTTTAGCCAAAATTGCATAAAAACAAAATACTAAAATGTGATATTTTGGACCCATAGAATTTGCAAATATACCTTTATCCCTTTTATCCCCCTGAAACGTCTTAATTCAGAAAATGGGGAGTGCGGATAATTTTCCTACTTATTGTTTTATATATCTATTTATCATTTACCTATAGATACATAATTTGAAACAATAATTTATTGATAATGTACGTTCGCTGTTAACATGGTACTTAATCCATCCATATTTCATTGCTCTTTACCACCCATACTTGCATGCATTGTGCTTAACGGGGTGTTATTATTGATGTTTACTGCTCTACTTTTTTATGAAAGATCTTGGTAAATTTGTGGACATCATTTCTGGTGTTTTATTATTCGAAACAGTCTAAAATGTACAGTAAAATTTGGATTTGTACCAAATCTCATCTCGGTTAAATTAATCGTGATATTCTAATATTGTATAACTTTGTAACTTTATAAGGATCAAAGAGTTTCGAAATGTGTTTTACAGTCGAAATTCGGTGACTCAAACAGGCTGGGGGAACGGAAATTTGTTATAGTCATCGGTGGTTCGACCAAACCGTTGTTTAATTGATTTACATACATGTATTAGAAATTATTATTTTTACTAGGCCTTCTTTTAGCACTGATCGATTAAAGTAGATTATCGTATTTTGTCGTTTTTCTTATCCTAAAATCGGCAAAATAATGTTACATGTATAATTAAATAAAACATTCCTTTATTCTTTAAATATCACATAAATCCATTTAATGACATCTGACAAAATCAATAATCAAGCACAAACTTCAGTGATGACACGTATAGGTACAAATTCATCGGCCTACGTGTCAGTCGTAACATTTTCTGAGTACTATGTTTATTTTTTCTATTGAAGAAAAAATAATTAAATAAAAATCTATTGTGAATAATCCACAAATATAGCACCATCAGATAACATAAATATAGATAAAAAGTAATATTTAAAAAAAATCAAATTAAACAATGTGTGAAAAACACTCTGCACCGCAGGTTGCAATTAAATCACCAGTGAGCATTACTTGTAGGGTGTTTATTGGTTCAACTGATAGGTGTGAAATACATAACACTTTAAACCTAGGGCCAGAGTTCCAGCGATCATTGTTTGACTCATCCAAGGCCGAACAATAAAATACAGTTTTGCTAGGACCTTGAAATGTTCGAGTAACGTATGGTGTTCCAGTTTTCAGTGTCCGAGTCACCGAAGTCCGACTCTATTTCCAATCGGCATAATAAATGTAAGCAAGCTTTATATAAGATAAATATATACGGTAATTTTTTATTCTTAACCCCATTCAAAAATGTGTTGTTGTCTAATTTGAATCTATCTCAAGGGTTTAAAAAGGCATACGTTTGCATTACATGGTACAGAGTACAGTCTGTCTTACTGAATAACAAGATAAGCAAAGAACAGAAGGGAACATGTATGTGGGACCCAGACTCTGAAATAGTTATGAATATTGTGTGTTATCGATAACTAAATGGTTTGACAATCTCCATACATATAACTTCAAATGATGCAACCATGAAAGAAAAAACTATTACTAAAATACCATTTTATAAACTGCATTTTAATCTTTATCAACAGTTACAAATTAGACAGCATTTTGAAAAGAAAAATACTACACTCATTAATTGCATTTGTCTCCTGGTGGGGAGAGAACCGTTCGCTCTGTTTGCAGAAGCCATTTAAATATATAAGCTACCTGTAGTCGTACAATGACCATTTCATCTTGATAGAGCAATTAAATCCAGAAATGTTATTTGATTGACAATTAAATTCACTTTTTATCAATATTTCGGACAAATTTATCTTCCTAACAAAACAAACATGAACATGTACGCTTGTATAGTCACCATATTATTACTATTAATGTAACAATAACGTTTATTATGTAGTTTCTCAAAATGTAATGTTATCTTGTTCTTGAAGAAGGCGAGTTTTGCCAAAATGTTGATACAGAGGGAGTTTAATTATTATATGTATTATGTCACTCTGGAAAACGTAAATATTTCTCTGAATGTTTCGTCATACCTTCAAAGTAACATCAACCTGCACTACAAATATATTGCATAAAACTTAATCATGATAATACAGAGGTGTCGAATGCAAGAATGTTATGTATATTTATATTTTGCTATCACTTAGTTTTGAAAAAAAAACGTGCATTATCATGAAATATAGAACTAACTTATGCTATTACATCCGAGGCAAAAATGCATAGCGAGAAACAAATATAATCAATTATAATTTACCAAAGAGTTTCTTAAAAAGACAAAGAGTACCAAATTAGTATACAATAATGAAATTAAATGATATCTTTAACGAAAATTAGATAAAAAATATTTGTTTTTCTTTGTTCAGCACAGTACCATTATTGTGAAACTGGTCAGACTTTTTCCCTCAGAAATATATACTATTTTAGAGAAGAAATCGTTCCTTAACAGATAAGAATGTACCATATTAAAATACAAAATAGATTAGACAAAAAAAAAACTAATGCAAAATAGAAGCATTCACTTACGTATCTATATGTTTATTTATTTAACACGAAACCATGTTATAAAAATAAATACATATGAGGATATAATTCAATCAAGTAGATAATATATATGTTCAGCATGATGCTATCGATGTGTGACAATTCATGTCAGACTGGTGACCGAGTGGTTTATTCGAATACCAGGTCAGTAGTTTCGATCACCTACCACGACAAACAAGTACATGAAGAAGAATGACTGAAGAGCCTAGGGGTCATGATAATATGTCTGGATGATGCGTCATTCCATTTGTCTATGAAATGACATCACAGTGAGGCAGCACTATAATTAGTGATTAATAATTAATTATCATTAGCAGTACTGCTTCCATATGTCTTGCGGACATAAGCCTTGTCTCCGGGTTGCATTAGGGCTACAGCTTGTGCCGAATTACAGGGGTAAGATTTACTTTCATCATATACTAACAGTCTCCCATATTCCTCTCCTGCTACCATAATACTGGCGCAGAGGTAAAGATTACTGTAGGTACACAGCTGAGCAGTGAATGAATACAGGCCTGGAACCGGAGCCGTGAAGATTCCTGTAAAGGTGTCATAGGCGTTTCCTTCGTTTAGCAGGCTTGTTTTGAAGATTATTGTGTCGCCGTTAACAGGGTTACGGCCCTTAACTTTTTTTAACGTTAAATGCCACTATGGAGGTTTTAGCATTATCTGCAATTAAGTAAAATGCAACATGATATTGATGAAATAACACAACAGTTTTATTGAGATCTCTTCTAGTAACACTAATTATTCTGAAGTAATGATTTTTACATCATGTTAAGTAAGGTATTATCAACATATTTCAGAAATATTCATAGGATTTTTTTTATTTCCTTATATCATTATGAAAAAAAGACGATAGAAATGTTACAAAATGTTACAATTTTACCTGAGATATTCTGTATGAACTCATGCTGATTGTAAAGAAGGTCGTCAAGCTGTCCTTCATACTGATGCAAAGTATCAATTGTGTCTTTCCTGTGCTTATCCAAAACTGTTTCGATCTTCTTCCGCTCAGCCCCTATTGTCTCTAGATCGTTCCTCATAGCTTCCACTGCGCCGTTTATGTCTTGCTTTGCTTTTAGTACTTCAGTTTTCACTTCACTTAATGATGTTTCCACATCGTTTTGAAAAGCTTTCCACTCAAATTCCGTCTTTACCATTTTGTGGAGGAGCTTCTCCTCGTAGTCATATTTGGAACATTCAGGTTCCATGACCACACCAACCACCAACACACAGACTAAAAAGGTTGCCGAACAGATCAGAGCCATGACTGAAATCAGAATGAGGCTTGTATCCGACCGGTCCTTATATTTAACGTTATTGCCCAGAAATTTGGATCATGTCCAATACTGTATGTACATAATCTAAGGTTTCGGTTGTTAAATAGATTATAGTTTATTACTACTTAAAAAGATAATTTTTAGATATGATTTATATGAGGTAAACTAATAGTCTCGATTTATCTTAGCATCCGTGTTGAATATTCATACTGCTAAACGAGGAAAATAATTTTCAAACTTGCATTACCATTACATAGGCTTATGGTTTGAAATTTAATATTGTTATGGGTGAAGTTTCCTTAAAATATTCATGTTGGAAATATCAGTAATCTAAATAACGTTTTTATTGATAAAACAGCTAAAAGTTTTATTATTCTGTTAGTAATTTACTTACGGTAGGTGTAATTCGGTAATTTATATAAATCGATATTCTCCTATAAAGACTAAATCAATCATTAGTAGGTTCTGAATTATATAAATTAAATGTGTAAACATATATGCATGTATAAGAAAACATGAAAATAATCTCTGAGAAATCCAACATATATCAACCCCGACCATCGAAAAAATGTATCCCAAATTGAGGTGCATGCAAAGATATAATGGACAAAGAAACATGGAGATTTAACATTAAATAAAATACCAACACAGATTACAAAGGTTTCCTAACAGACAAAATAAATGCCATGAATATGAATGATGTTTGTAGCCGACCAGTTTTTATATCTACTTGTATTAAATAAAAAACTTTGAACATGACCAATATTGTATATACACACATTTTAGGAGATTTCGACAATTAAATAAATTATTATTATTATGAAAACATGAATCGTATCTTTAGATAATTCACATTATCTATTAGGAACAATTCTTTAAATGTCAATGTCGAAGAAAAGATATTTGATAACGAAACAAGTAATTGCTGGTTCATTTATGAATAAACCTATGGAATAATTTTTTTCTGTGTCTTTCCCGATGAAGTACAATAGAATTAATATTTTTAGCATACAATTTCGTTTAATAAACAGCTCTGTCTATTTCGTATAACACTTCATCGTGGGTTCATATTCAAGAACACCTTATGTATATCTGTGAAAGGTTCTAAGGGGGGAGTTAAAATCCTCACCAGAATCAACGAATGTTAGACCTCAACGAAAAATGGTAACTCATAATTAAACCATTTGTGTTTGTTTTATTTCGAAGGGATTCAAAATTATTCAGCAGTTACTGAGATGCGCAGATGCTATCTGCTTAAGCCTCCCTAAAATTCAGCCACGTTATCATTGGGCGTTAACTATTTCCCACAGTATTTAATGTTGGATATAACTTAGGGTCTTTTAATCAGTGAGTTATTTGAATCATATCATTTTTATGACTATATCTAATAGAATAAACATAAAACTGATGTCAATATTTGCAGTAAAAGCTTTTACTGGCAAATGCTCTTGGCGCCATCATCACGGGATGACCTTGTAAAGAAGATAATTATGTTTTTTATATCAGGTACAGCCATCATTTCTATAACATGAAAACATAACATGATTCAAATGAAATACCCCAGGTTTGTTATTCCTGTATTTTGTGTGTATATTTTTTTACACTTTAAGTATTCATAAAGAAATAACAACCAAGCTGGAATGCTTCTTCTCATGAAAATTCCGAATGAAGAGACAGTACAGGAATTCGAATCTACAGCCACTCGGAGTAAGGGCTAAGATAGATGAAAATGTTTTATAAAAAGTTTAGCTTTTTCATTGGGTTGTATGTTAATGAGCATTTCAAGGTCCATCCATGATAGTTATTTACCATGAAACACTGTCTTTAACATTTAAAATCATTTGATATATTCAGTAGCATTGCTATATTCACATATAATACTTAATCTAAAATATAACGAATATACTTAATTAGAAAGTGTATGCATGATCACATATAAAAAATGGTCCTTCTACATGTAATCAAATACTTTATTTATAAAACACACACCAAACAATATAAAAAAAAATTAAAAAAATACTTACAAATTACTGTAACAATATATTTATTATACATACAACTTTACATATTACATAACTTACATGCACCTGCATAAGACAACTATAATTATAGGCATATCACTTGACATGTAATCAGCACTCCATATATTGACGAATCACTCAATTGACGGGATGATACAAACATGTAATGGCATGATATCTCCATTAAAAGATAAAATTACGACACATTGACCTGATGATTAGCGACATATGTCAGTTACAGCGTCCCTTTAGTTATATGATCGGATACTGTGAAGAATTTACAAACCAGCTACACTTGGAGCTTTTCAAATGTAAACTTAAAGAACACTTCCCTAACGATCAGAACAATATCATCAACTTTATTTTATTATTTAATATTGAGCAGCTTTACTTCTTATGCGATTTTACTGTTTCTGTCCCTTAATAAAACGTAGTTATTGAAAAAAAAAAAATAACATAAAGCACAGTATTGAGAACTAGCCTATATGTTGTTTGATATATAAGTCGTTTCAAACGGTACCTCACTAAATAAATATCATGAGAAAAAGTTACGATTTTAAGCTTAATAATTTTGTGTAGACTTTTGTCTCTGTTCCAAAACATTGCTGCATTTATATGATGGAAACTTTTAATTGATAGCAACTAATGTTAGTATATTAATTTGAAATGAATTCAAAAATATTAGGTTTGATATTAAGTGTGTATAATACCGAAAGCCCTATCGTTTGCTTGGACTAACGAAATATTGATTACAATTGCTCTCGTGTATGTTATCAAATTAAGATTAGAAAAAAGACGACTTTCTTTAATATGAATTAAACCATCGTAATCGATGTTTTATCGTTCTATTGCATGATGAGTTGTCTCGTGAGTTGTAACAAAACCTATATATTAAGACAAACTAAGGAATAAAAGCAAAAGAAACAAAATACAAAACCAAAACAAAGCAAATTCAACCAAAATGTCCGTTTGCTTATGTGTTTCACATTTTGATTGGAAATTGTCATTTGATATATTTTTTAATATTTTCTTGTATAAACATAATACAAATTTAACCATTCTAATCTGTTTATAATCCATGATAATTAAGTACAGATATTCTACCTGATACTCTCTGAGAAATGTTAAAATATCTTGAAATGATGCATATGTCTTTGTTTAGGCATTACTTGTTAACTTTGACTTTTCTTGTTGATGTAGACTGTAGGGAATGCAATGAAAATAAACCGGATTGAACTGAGAACTGGCAGCAATGATACTGCGCAATAATATACTGGATGTGTAAATACCAGCTCTTTCTATATTTACTGAAATATGGGAAAATTGATTAAGTTAGGAATGTGTTAACGCTAACAAAACATGAAAACCCTCATAGCCATCAGAAATACATACGAATAGCGAAATTATTTTAAATCTTTTATAAACAAGTGGAATACCTTTAAACTTTTATATTTGAATTCATTTTTTCTTAATTTGCTAACGGCCAGCAAGTCAAAATTCCATATGAACAAAAATTAAAAATTAAAATGCAATAATTTTTAAACATGCATATATTTCTGAGATTTTAATGCGCACTCAAAATACAGAGTCCAAATATTGAACTGTATGGAAATAAAGAGGGGGACCATACTTAGATTATCAACATGGTAAATTGAGAAGTGAGAGAAACAAGAAGTTTCGTCACTGTTTAAATTATTTTATAAAAATGGAGTGTTAATCAGACCGACGATGTTTCTCCTTTTTTAAAATAGTGTATACTGATTATGAATTTATTGAAAAATATTTTTGGCTGACATGTGTTCGAAACATGTTCGTGACAAACTTTTGTATCTTACCATTAACAACCTTAATATTCAAAGAATAATGATATCAAAGATATTAAGAGTGAATTTAGAATGAAGATATGCTGCATGAGTAGATATTCCTATTTTAGATATCGTATGTTGTCATGTTTTCACTTATATGTGTGTTAAATATTTGTTTTTCAATTGTTTTATATATTTAGTTAAGCACCTCGATCCTGTTAAGGGCGACACTATCAGTACTATGGCCAACCTGGTGAACGACGTATTGATTATGACAATAGTACAGAGACCCATCTGGCGAATCCTTTCGTTTTCAAAACGCGACACTTCCTTTGCTACAAGCGTATAAAGTAGCACAAAAGCGGTATATCGAACCTGTTATATACGATAGTGTCTTAACAATGAGAAACTCTAGACAAGCTATAGTGGTTACATCGTCTACTACCCACGGCCGATCGATAGAACATCTATAGGCCGTGGGATATTACGGTTAAATTTGGTCGTCTTAAGGTGTGTCAAATTGTGCCATTTCATTGTTTGCATCACCTTTTTAAAACCGATCATAAAGGCATTTGTATACAGCTGTTGGACGCAGTCATTTATTCTATTGTACTGTATTACGACGGTTTGCTTGCCTATCTCCCCACGCCATGATATACTTTAGTAAAACGGAATAAGTCAGCCGGGGGTATTCGACGATGTGGTGGTTATGGATTTCGAGGACATAGCTCTTGCCCGATTTACAATAATGACAATGTTCTATATTAAGATGATTAATATGACATGTTTTTTACTTGAACATTGATAATTGATTGCAAAATAAAGCGTATTCTAATTCTTCGATGAGATATTTCCATAATTTTAGGTATATGTCTGGTAGCTGTAAAACTAAATTTGATTAGAACTTCAAGATGGATGGGAATATTTCGATGTAGAGACAAAAACTTTGAATGAAGCCAATATTGTAAAACATAAAAAATAATGGGGCGATTCTTCGATACACCCTACTATTATTAATACATTTATTGTAGTATTATAAGCTTACATACTTTGTCATCATCATAACATAATATCGTAAAAATAATGAAAAAAAAAATAACAAAACAAAAACCCATCATTTTCGTTGTTCCTATAAATATAAAGAATATCATTGAAAAAATATTTTGAAAAAAATAAAATAGTTTGAAAAAAAACTTTGGTTTGGAAAACAATATAAAGGATGTTCATCCGCAAACCTATCATCGTCAGATATACGAGTAAACAACCATGTCAAATAAACGAATTAACAAGCGTATCAGATGATAATGTCATAGAAACTGCATATTCATAGAATGTAAATTCATACTGGCAAGAAAGCAAAATGTATTTTGCGTCGGTCGTGCTCAGTGATAAATGCCTTCGAAATCCTTACTTCAGATAAAACGCAGATGCTGCTGTGCCATCAACCTTTATAAATTACCTTCATATATTTATTGCATCATTAAACTACGCCATGCTGGCTGAAGACTGTTTTAAAAAAATGTTATTTATGCATTTGAACCTAGAATATTTCGTTAACAGTTTATTTTTGATATCAGTTAGGAATTTTCCCCTCCTGTAATTTAAATGGTACACTAAAGATAAACAGGTGTAATTTTATTTCCACAAACATCTTCCATTAGGCTCGTGGGATTATAAGAGTTATGTTAGATGCCATGCGTGGGCTTGTGAATCCGTTATCCTCGAGACTTAACATATGGTGGCATGTTACCGTCATCATACAATTCATTATTTTTTAACGAAACGTTTCGAATTCATAATAATAATATATATATATATATATATATATATATATATATATATATATAAAGGAAAAATTGCTAAAAAGGGTTGTATATACCAAACACCTATTCTCATTTGAATCAAATATGCGAGATATTTTGCGCTTGCTATAGACGGTAATCGTCATGCTCTTTCAATGTTTCTGCGAAGAAATGTATTGTTTAAAAGAACCTTAACTTTAATAGTAAGAATACTTTTCAAGTTTTATCACTATCCCCAATACATTTTCATCTGGCGGTCAATCTCATTAAAATCAGCTCTTCGTTTTCGCTCCGATATGTTATGCTACGAAGATCTTACAACATTCCGTCAAAGGCCATGTTAAGTCTCAACTTTTTCGCCATAAATATAAATACTTTTGTGATTTCAAAAAAAAAAAAATAGAATTTAAGTTGTTGCGCATATTCACGAAGTTTAATCCAATCATATTGAAGCCGATGACTTCATTGACTATTCAAATATCGGTTTGATTCGAGTTAATGCGATTGAATCAGATCCCACATTACGAGTGTAAGGGTATGGTTGTGATAAGAATTAGCTATTGGTCACATTAAAGTCATTTTTAAGATGGAGACATAGATTTTAATTCAATCAACTGACGAATTTCATGCAAAGTACTAGACAAGGCATGGACCAGTCGAGAGGGATTAGCATAAGTTCCAATCGACGTAAAATAAATAGGTTTAAACTAATTCAATCAGATGTCAAGTAAATGAAATGTTATTCAGTCATCATTCAGTTTGCCTATGCTAATTTCAAAGTAAAATAATACTTTCGATTGTATTTTTTATTCCTAATTGAAAAAAAAAATATTTTCCTTTCTTTCACGTCGATTGGGGAACAAGTTCTTACAACTGATACTAATCCTTCTCGACGGTTCTTGGGTTGGGCCAGTACTTTGCCCCAGGAAAGGTCATGAAAACTACTTGCCCAAACAGGGTTCGATTCTACAACCTACGGAACCGCAGTCGAGTATGTTACCACTGGATAATAAAGTAAAACACTATGCTTTTTATTTCATTTTATGAAAATGCGTTCATATGAATTTCTGAAGACTCTCTGGCCTAAAGATAATTTTTAATAAAACGGAAGTACTACAAAAACCAACGATCAGAAAAGTGGCATGGCCGTGGTTAACATTTCTTTATGATGACATGATCTGATTATTCAATATGGTGGTTCATAGACTAAACTGTAATCAGTTTTCATAAACAATGTTTTCTCATTACGCTGTGGTAGATCACTAATAAAGCCAAAGTTTAAATGAAATCCAAATCGAAAATGATGACACTAACACGCATCAATACTTTTTAACTCATTAGACATTTACCAAATATCTGCCGACAACTTTCATATAAAAGGGCAAGATGAATAGAGTCGCTCCTCAGATTTCAACTATGGCTCTTTTCTGTGTGTTTTCATTTATCGCTTGTGTGTTGGTGGGTTGTGTGGTAACGGAACCTGCATGTTCCAAATATGATTTTGAAGAAAAACTATTACAGAAAGTTATAAAGATGGAAATAGAATGGCACTATTCAAAGATGACGTTAAAACGACACTGAATAAAGTAAAAACAGAACAATCAAAAGCGAAACAAGATATCAGTGGCGCTGTTGACAACATAAATGAAATTATCGCCATGGCAAAAGGACAAAAGAACGAGGCTCTGGACATAGATCGTAAACATGGCAACCAGATTGATGAACTGCGTCACACTCTCCATGATTTTATGCAGCAGGTCAATCGGAATATGTCAGGTATGCTTACTTATATGTGAATCAATCATTAAAGGTCATATCGAGAATAAGAATTTTCAGATTAATTCTTGCATATATTTGTTTTAAATAGTCGAGATATTTCCAAAATGTGTGGCTATCGACATTAAGTTTAATGATAATGAGATCCAGGTTTTTTGTTCTTAAAGATTTAAATAATTTCCAGCGTCTTCCCGTGCATTAACTTATATGTATAGTGCTATAAAATTAATGAATCAAGTAAATTTGCATTATTGTGTGGGTTGGGTGTACGCGGGAGCGATTAATGATGATTTTTTTTCATCAAAAAATTTACACAGATTTGGATGTTCTGATGTTTGTACATACATCGTCTTGCTACAATATATGTCAGTCATATATCAATGCGTTACTAATTCGGAGAAATTACAGTCAAATAGTAAGGTCCGGCTTAATATAGTGAAGCTATAGTTTTTCTTCAATCCATCTTGAAGACTTCCTCACATGAAACATCAACATGACTTAACCGGGATTCGAACCAAAAAAAGTGATAGTAAGTCAGAAAATAAAATCATCGGAAGGCGTTCTATCATCCTTCTGTCACAAAACATTTAGTAAATGATTTGACATTATTAATCACGTTGCAATATTTTCACTTTCCACTTTCCATATTTTTTAAGAAATAAAATATTCAGATACTTTGACTTAGAGAACAAAAATGGCAAATTATGTCTCTAATTATTCAAATATTACTTTACTTGCATCGAATTTTTGTTGGTAGAGATTAATGAACGATATCATTTAAATTCAGTTATTGTTTGTTTCAATATTAAATAATAGATATACAATAAATTTAAGGACGAAAATATTTGTCACTAATAATATAAAAATATATATACTAACAGAGTGAAAACAACTTCAGGTAAAAGCAAGTATAATGTTTTAATTTATTCATTTTTTTATTTTATTTTTATTTATTTCTTTTTTTATTGTTGTTATTTTTCTTGTTTATTTGACTTTTTTCGTAAAGAGGTACGGGTCGTTTCAATGATGATCGATTTGAATTTATTGAATATCATATGGCATATTCAGTTTTTCTTATTACATGCATTACCATTTTTATTGTAATTTTTATGTTTAGATATTGCTATGACACCTGTGGTAGCCTTCAACGTCTACAATGTTAAGAACCTTAAACCGGCTAACGGCGACACAATCATCTTCCAGACAAACCTACTGAACGAAGGGAACGCCTATGACAACAGTACAGGGGTCTTCACGGCCCCCGTGTCCGGCTTGTATTCATTCACCGCCCAGCTGTGTATCTATAGTACATACTATATTAGTGCCAGTATCGTGGTAGCAGGGAAGGAATACGGAAAACTGTTAGTACATACTGGTGGTTCATACTCCTGTAATTCAGCACAGGCTGTAGCCATCATGCAATCCGGTGAGACAGCATTTCTTCGCAAAATAGAAGGTAATGGTAGTGGCAGCAGTAACCTGTTATTCACAAATGATTACCGTAGACAACTTTTTACTGGATCTTTGATACGTATGATAATCCCTGCTTCAGCTTGACCTGATTGTCTACTTCATATTGGTGTATCACCGAGCCATATATGAAAATATGTGTATGTACTTCAAACGTGTGTCCTTCCAGTATATGATAATAAACATGCGTTAATTTATCCCGTGACAGTATTATTTAATTTTTTTAACATGTAAACATTTCTTTACTTGAATATATTTCCGCTGTTAATAAATGTTCACGGCAAAACCCGATGTATGGTTTTCGGTTTATATAGCGTAGTGTGAAAATTATTTTCGGAATTAAGTGCAAGATAATTGATGTTAATAATGTATTATTATTGTCTCTATTATACCATATACAACGTGTATTCTTTCAAACGTTGATATTGTACATTGTATAATATTCATATTGTGGTGCGTTTTGATATTTGAATTTGTTCATAAAAACACAAAGAAGGCACCAATTTCAAATCTAGACTCTTTTTAAGTGCATACCAATGTGTATCAAGTGACTAATAATTTGAGCTCTACGATATCGTGTACATACAGTTATACATGTACATTTACTACAATGAATGTAATAACGATGTTGAAATTAATAAATAAATCTTAAATATGAATGTGACCTTGTTTGACTTGTTGGTAATGAAATATAAATAAGTAACGTTAATATAATTTGTGTGTGTGTATTATTAGCGTTACAAGAATGAATTTGTTAAAGATTCAGGCGATTTTTTGGGGTGCTGCAAAGTAATAGAACTTACAATGGAATCATCGAGAGGTTTAAGCATAATTTTATAAAAGTGTTTTCGACGTTTATAATAAATATCTAAATCTGTCATTCATCTAGTTTAAACTTATTTAATTTACGACGACTGAGAAGGATTTTACATTTTATAATACTCCATCACGACGGTTTCTCTGTTGCTCATGTACTTTTTTCCGCCTTGGAAGGCCCTGACAAATCCTTGATACTAGGGGTTCGAATCCACAACCTTTAGATCCACAATTATGTTCGTTACCACTGGATCACGGTGCCTATAATACAAATACATATCTAACGAGAGGTAACTCACTCATACAATGGGAGATATCTCAGACTAAAATTACTGTACGAATTATTTCCCTTGTCTCTACATTGTTCAGGGTGACAGTATTAACCCTTTACCCTTATATGCAGAGCGCCAAGTAAGGGAGCTATGCCGTTCACATTGTTTACCACTTTGGTATGCCGTAGACGGGGATCGGACCCACAACTTCCCGATTCGTGGGCGGACGCTCTATGCACTCGACAACCAGTGCCGGTTTGAATCTGATTTATCACTTAACACACTACTATGTACTATACAACAGACCTTATATATTTTTTTATTTATAACTTGTTATTTAGTGCGACTGGTCGATTCAATTTCTTCATCGGCTATTTGTTTATTGTGTTATATGTATTTATACATAATAATAAATGCATGTGTCTTATAATAATAAATTAGATACAGTTGAAAAAGTTTAGTTTACTCGATTAATTGTTACATCAAGCAAACAATAATCAGGAATGAGAAGTGAGAGATATATAGACCGGTGGAGAAGAATGAAAACATTAAAATGGTACTCGTATACCCTGCTTGGTGCTCTGCAAATTAACAGTGGTTACGCGATTTTCGAGGTCGGACAAGATCTGCAAGAAAACTCGTTAAATTCGAGGAATCGTATGTCAAAATTCAATACTTTTACATTTCCTAATACCTACGTTGTGATACAGCAGTGATACAGCAGTGTGGAAAAAACAATATCTGTCTTAAGTAGACATATCCGAAATATTGTCGGTTAGACAAGAGTTTAAACTATTAAAAGCAACAGACATTTTACTTTGAGGTATATAAGAGATTCTGGCTGAACAGACCGAGGCACTCGCCCATTTATCCAATTTTGCGTTCATACTTATGACGTGATAGAAAAAAAAACAAATTAGATTTAAAGTTGTAATATTTATTCAAGATATTTGTTAAGTAAAAAGAAATGCATTATTTGACATAAAAAAGAGAGAACAATAAAAGATATTCGGAAGTGACATACATCGACAAGTTCGTGACTTAATTAAAAAATATTTTAGTACAACATATAAACTTTTAAAGGCGCGGGTTATCGATCACAGACCCTTCTTGTTCGTTGACACTTAAGCACGTTGTCATTGTTTAACGGTGATTGAGACAATCGAATTTAGGGTTTTAGAGAATTTTTAATTTTTAGTGTTGAGTTTCATGTCGAATTTTTATGTCGCGGTTTAGTAATATAATCAGTTTATAACATTTTGTCCAGATCCATCTGCAGCGGTGCAAGGAACTTCAGTCTACGTCTAAGTAAAGAGTTCCGACTTGCATATTTAAACTGTTTCATGTAACTCCGCCAATATCCGGGTGCTTCCGTACGAACGGGCGCTTGTGTAATATGGCCGAGACTACACCAAGTTTGATGTAATGGCTTATTTGGGTGCGAGATTCACCAACATGGCGAAAGATTGTGGGGGACGCTTGCAATATGCGAAGGGAAGCTTGCAGGTTAATTTAAGATTCAGTGGTTCAATATAATAGGAATTGCTGATGAAGTCAGAGTGATACAAACTCGTTACAAACGGTGATCTACCCTTACCAGATTTTGAAACTGTAAGGGAAGTAACTACTGAAAGAAATTGTAAATATGGGAACAAGAGTTGCGTCTCACAGAGATAAAATTGCTATTAAAGTTTGTGAATTTAATATTGTGCTCCATTGCAAATAGTATATTTTGCGTTCTACTGTAAAATCGTTATTTTATTTATTGAAAATGAAATTTCATTGATTTCCACGAACATAGTTCCAAGAAATATATTTATACCAAATTGTTTTACAATATTCATTCCTTTCCAAGATGTTTTCTCACGATATATTTCATCTATTTTCTTTCACTTTCATTATTTTGTAACTTAAATTATTTTAAAGATAAAGTAAAAACTGATTTTCCGAATATCATGCATAGTTTTCCTGTCGTCAGTCCTGGCACGAGTCTTGCGATATTCCAAGAACCATCCTAATGCTACTGTTACCGATAGATTAACACATATTCTTTTTACCCGGCATTTTATTGATATGTACATACGCAAATGCATTGAAATAAAAATGTTAAAATAAACGGAATACAATAAATTATTTGGTTAATATATGGCACAAATAAAAAAAAAAACATTTTTCAAAAGATTCCCCCAAAAAAAAAAACCCTTTTTTCAAATTTGGCAACATTTCCATAATTTTTAAAAACAATAACGAAAAATTTAAAAAAAAAAAAACATTTAAAAAATTTTTTTAAAGCCCATTTTAAACAAATTTAATTTTAAAAAAAAAACTCCCCCACAATTAGAACACCCCAACAAAGCCCCAATCTAAAACGGCGTAAAAAAAGACGAAAGTTTTAACAAAAAAAAAGATAGAAAAAAAAATAAAAAAAAAAAGGCAATAATATCTTGGCATTTTTTATATTTCGAAATCAGCCAAACCCGTTTTTAGATTCAAGGTAAAGAAATCTCGTCATTTTCATTCCCTTCCAGCTTATTTTGATAGGAATAATATAACTTTTATAAAATTGTCCTTTGGGGCATTTTGGGCCCTGGGAAAAAAAACACCACATCATCATTACACATCAGTATAAATTTTCCATCACATCATCATTTTCATTATCATCATCACATCAACAACAAGGACCAACAAAACAACAGCAAAACAATATCACCCTCGTAAAAAATTTCATCACATCATTGCTACAACAACACATAGATTAAGATGATTTTCTTCTGCACGCTAGATCATCGTTACATGGAACATGCACTCGAAAAATCTGTATTTGTATATACAGAGACGTAATTTGGGTAAAACGAAAAACCTAGGCAAAAAAAAAAATCCCGTTTCGGTCCCCCTTCCCCCCCCCCTTCCTCACGGGCCCACCTGATTTTTTTTTTTTTTTTTTTACATATCCGCCTTTAAAAAAACTTTACTTTTTTTTTTTTTTTTCTTTTTGCATCACTCGGAGGATAAATAAAACAATCCCACCTACCCAAACCTCATTAATTTTTTTTGGGTTGAGACCAAAAACGGAATTCTTTTTTTGGGCCCGGGGCAACTTTTAAAAGTCCTTTTTTTAAAGAAAAAGAAAAAAACACCTTAAAAAG
>CM037791.1:20898536-20941036 GCA_021229015.1 Solen grandis
TATCTTTAATAGTAAGAACACTTTTCAAGTTTCAACATAATTCCCAATACATTTTCATCTGGCGGTCAATCTGATTTAAATCAGCTCTTCGTTTTCGTTCCGATACTCTATGCTTCGAAGATCTTACAACATTCCGTCAAAGGCCATGTTAAGACTCAACTTTTTCGCCATGAATATAAGAACTTTTGTGATTTCAAAAAAAAATAGAATTTAAGGTGTTTTTAAGAATTTTAAGATGGAGACATAGTTCTTAATGCAAACAACTGCCGGCGCCGTTATCCAGTGGTGACGTCAGCTATTGCGGATCCTAAGGTTGTAAGTTCGATCCCCGAATTTCATGAAAAGCACTAGCCAAAGCATGGACCAGTCGAGAGGTATCAGCATAAGTTGAAATAACCTATTTCCTAATCGACGTAAAATAAATAGGTTTAAAACTAATTCAGTCAGACGTCAAGTAAATGAAATGTTATTCAGTCATCATTCAGTTTGCCTATGCTAGTAAAATAATACTTTCGATTGTATTTTTTATTCCTAATTGAAAAAAAATATCTTTACATTTTTTTCACGTCGATTGGGGAACAAGTTGTTACAACTGATACTAATCCGTCTAGACGGTTCTAGGGTTGGGCCAGTACTTTGCCCCTGGAAAGGTCATGAAAACTCCTTGCCAAAACAGGGTTCGAATCTACAACCTCCGGAACCGCAGTCGAGTATTATACCACTGGATAATAAAGTAAAGTACTATGCTTTTTATTTCATTATATGAAAATACGTTCATAGGAGTTTCTGAAGACTCTGGCCTAAAGATAATTTGTAATAAAACGGAAGTACTACAAAAACCAACGATCAGAAATGTGGCATGACCGTGGTTAACATTTCTTTATGGTGACATGATCTGATTATTCAATATGATGGTTTATATACTAAACTGTAATCAGTTTACATAAACAATGTTTTCTCATTACGCTGTGGTAGATCACTAATAAAGCCAAAGTTTAAATGAAATCTAAATCGAAAACGATGACACTAACACGCATCAGTACTGTTTAACTCAGCAGACATTTTCCAAATATCTGCCGACATCTTTCATATAAAAGGGCAAGATGAATAGAGTCCCTGCTCAGATTTGAACAATGGCTCTTTTCTGTGTGTTTCCATTTGTCGCTTGTGTGTTGGTGGGTCGTGTGGTAACGGAACCTGCATGTTCCAAATATGATTTTGAAGAAAAACTATTACAGAAAGTTATAAAGATGGAAATAGAGTGGCAACTATTCAAAGATGACGTTAAAGCGGCACTGGATAAAGTTAAAACAGAACAATCAAAAGCGAAGCAAGATATCAGTGGCGCTATTGACAATATAAATGACTTGTCAGGAAAAGATATAGAAATTATCGCCATGGTAAACGGACAAAAGAACGAAGCTCTGGACATAGATCGTAAACATGGCAACCAGATTGATGAACTGCGTCATACTCTCCATGATTTTATGCAGCAGGTCAATCGGAATATGTCAGGTATGCTTACTTATCTGTGAATCAATCATTAAAGCTCATATCGAGAATAAGAATTTTCAGATTAATTCCTGCATATATTTGTTTTAAATAGTCGAGATATTTCCAAAATGTGTGGCATTAAGTTTAATGATAATGGGATCCATGATTTTTTCTTAAATATTTAAGTAATGTCCAGCGTCTTCCAGCGCATTAACTTATATGTACTAGTGCTATAAAAGTAAATGCTGTCAATTAAATTTAATGAATCAAGTAAATGTTCATTATTGTGTGGGTTGGGTGTACGCGGATGAGATTAATGATGATTTTTTAATAAAAAAAAATACACAAATTTTGTTCTGTTGTGTGTACATAGATCGACTTGCTACAATGTATGTCAGTCATATATCAATGTGTTATTAACTGGGAGAAATTACAGTCAAATAGTAACGCCCGGCTTAATATAGTTGGATAAAAGCCTCGAATGCACAGAAACACCAGGGTGAAGCTATAGTTTTTCTTCAATCCATCTTGAAGACTTCCTCACATGAAACATCAACATGACTTTACCGTGATTTGAACCCAAAGAAGTGATAGTAAGTCAGAAAACACAATCATCGGAAAGCTTTCTATCAATTTTTCTTTCACACTTTCCATATTTTTTAAGAAATAAAATATTCCTATACTTTGACTTAGAGAACAAAAATGACAAAGTATGTCTCTAATTATTTAAATATTGCTTTACTTGCATCAAATTTTGTAGGAAGAAATTGATGAACGATATCATTTAAATTCAATTATTGTTTGTTTTAATATTAAGTAATAGATATACCATAAATTTTAGTGACGTATCATGGTAATGAATATAAAATATGTAATATTTGTCATTAATAATATAAAAAATATATCTACTAACAGAGTGAAAACAACTTTACATAATATCAAGTATAATGTTTGAATTTATTTATTTTTATTTCATGTTTATTTTCTTTCTTTTTTATTGTTTTTATTGTTCTTCTTCATTTGACTTTTCCGTAAAGAGGTACGGATTCCTTTTTATTGATGATCGATTTGAATTAATTGAATATCATATGGCATCTTCATTTTTTCTTATTACATGAATTACATTTTTTTGTATTTTTTATGTTTAGATATTGCTATGACACCTGTGGTAGCCTTCAACGTCTACAATGTTAAGAACCTTAAACCGGCTAACGGCGACACAATCGTCTTCCAGACAAATCTACTGAACGAAGGGAACGCCTATGACAACAGTACAGGGATCTTCACGGCACCGGTATCCGGCTTGTATTCATTCACAGCCCAGCTGTGTACCTTTAGTTCATATTACATTAGTGCCAGTATCGTGGTAGCAGGGAAGGAACACGGAAGACTGTATGTATATACTGGTGGTTCATACCCCTGTAATTCAGCACAGGCTGTAGCCATCATGCAATCCGGTGAGACAGCATTTCTTCGCAAAATAACCAGTAGTGGTAGTGGCAGCAGTAACCTGTTATACGTAGATGGTAACCGTAGACAGTTTTTTACTGGATCTTTGATACGTTTGATAATCCCTGCTTCAGCTTGACCTGTCTTCTTCATATTGGTGCATCACTGGCCCTAATGTTTATGTGTCCTTCCAGCATATGATGATAAACATGCGTTAATTTATCCCGTGACAGTATTATTTAATTTTTTAACATGCAAGCATTTCTTAACTTGAATATATTTCCGCTGTTAATAAATGTTCACGGCAAAATCCGATGTACGGTTTTCGGTTTATATAGCATAGTGTGAAAATTATTTTCGGAATTAAGTGCAAGATAATTGATGTTAATAAAGTATTATTATTGTCTCTATTATACCATATACAATATGTGTTCTTTCAAACTTTGATATTGCACATTGTATACTATTCACATTTTGGTGCGGTTTGATATTTGAATTTGTTTATAAAAACACATAGTAGGCACCAATCTCAAATCTGGATTCTATTTAAGTGCATACCAATGTGTATCAAGTGACTAATAATTTGAGCTCTACGATATCGTGTACATACAGTTATACATGTACATTTACTACAATGAATGTAATAACGATGTTGAAATTAATAAATAAATCTTAAGTGTGAATGAGACCTTGTTTTAATTGTTGGTAATGAAATATAATTAAGTAACGTTAATATAAGCGTATATGACGAATTTTTGTGTGAATTATTAGCGTTTGTTAAAGATTCAAGCGATTTTTTCCCTGCCACAAAGTACTAGAACTTACAATGGAACCGCCGAGAGGTTTACGCATAATTTTATAAAAAGTGTTTTCGACGTTTATAATAAACATTTAAATCTGTCATTCATCTAGTTTAAACTTATTTAATTTACGACGACTGAGAAGGATCTTACATTTTATGATAATGCATCTCGACGGTTTCACTGTTGCACATGAACTTTTTTCCGCCTTGAAAGGCCCTGACAAATCCTTGACACTAAGGGGTTCGAATCCACAACCTTTAGATCCAAAATTATGTTCGTTACCACTGGAATACTTCTACATATCTAACGAGAGGTAACTCACTCATACAATGGGAGATATCTCAGACTAAAATTACTGTACAGAATATTTCCCTTGTTTCTACATTGTTCAGGGGGACAGTATTAACCCTTTACCCTTATATGCAGAGCACCAAGTAAGGGAGCTATGCCGTTCCCATTCTTTACCACTTTGGTATACCGCAGCCGGGGATCGGACCCAAGACCTCCCGATTCGTGGGCGGACGCTCTATGCCCTCGACAACCGGGGCCGGTTTGAATCTGATTTATCAATTAACACACCACTATGTACTATACAACAGACCTTATATATTTTTATATATATCTTGTTATTTAGTGCGACTGGCCGATTCAATTTCTTCATCGGCTATATGTTTATTGTGTTAGATGTATTTATACATAATAATAAATTAATGTTTCTTATAATAATAAATTAGATACATTTGAAAAATACTAGTTTACTCGGATAAATGTTACATCAAGCAAAAATAATCAGGAATGAGAAGTGAGTGATATATAGACCGGTGGAGAAGAATGAAAATCATTAAAATGGTACTCGTATTTCCTGCTTGGTGCTCTGCATATATACAGTGGTCACGCGATTTCTCGAGGTCGGACGAGATCTGCAAGAAAACTCGAAGAATCGCCGTATTCGAGGAATCGTATGTAAAAATTCAATACATTTATATTTCCTGATACCTACGGTGTGATACAGCAGTGTGGAAAAACTATATATGTCTCAAGTAGACATAGTCCTAAATATTGTCGGTTAGACAAGAGTTTAAACTATTAAAAGCAACAGACATTTTACTTTGAGGTATATAGGAGATTCTGGCTGAACAGACCGAGGCACTCGCTAATTTATCTAATTATGCGTTCATACTTACGACGTGAAAGAAAGAAGAACAAATTAGATTTAAAGTTGTAATATTTATTCATGATATTTGTTAAGTAAAAAGGAATGCATTATTTGACTTCAAAAAAAAAGAGAACAATATACAATACAATATAACAATAGTTTGAGGACAAAAGATATTCGGAAATGACATACATCGACAAAAAACGAGTTCGTGACTTAATTAAAAAACTATTTTGGTACAACATATAACATTTTAAAGGCGCGGGTTATCGATTCCACATCCTTCATATACGTTTACACTTTAAAAGCACGTTGTCATTGTTTAAAGGTGATAGAGACAATCGAATTTAGATTTTAGAGGGTTTTTCATTTTTAGTGTTGAGTTTCATGTCGATTTTTTATGTCTCGGTTTAGTAATAAAATCAGTTTATAACATTTTGTCCAGATCCATCTGCAGCGGTGCAAGGAACTTCAGTCTACGTCTAAGTAAAGAGTTCCAACTTGCACATTCAACCTCTTTCAGGTAACTCCGTCAATCTCCGGGTGCTTCCGTACGAACGGGCGCTTGTGTAATATGGCCGAGACTACACCAAGTTTGGTGTAATGGTTTATTTGGGTGCGAGAAATAACAAAATTGTTCACCAACATGGCACAAGATTGTGGGGGACGCTTGCAATATGCGAAGGGAAGCTTGCAGAATAATTTAAGATTTAGTGGTTCAATATGATGGGTATTGCTAATGACGTTAGAGTGATACAAACTCGTAACCAGATTTTGAAACTGAAAGGGAAGTAACTACTAATAGGAACTGTAAATATGGGAACAAGAGTTGCGTCTCACAGAGAAAAATTTGCCATTAAATTTTGTGAATTTAATATTCTGATCCTTTGCAAATAGTATATTTTGCGTTCTACTGTAAAATCGTTATTTTATTTTTTGGAAATGAAGTTTCATTGATTTCCACAAACATTAACCCACTGAATGCTTTCGTAACCGTTGATCTCACACGTTTACTTGACCATACTGCCAAGAAATATATTTATACCAAATTGTTTTACAATATTCATTCCTTTCCAAGATGTTTTCTCACGATATATTTCATCTATTTTCTTTCACTTTCATTATTTTGGTAACTTAATTCATTTTAATGATAAAGTAAAATGGTGATTATCCGAAGACTGATTTTCCGAATATCATGCATAGTTTTCCTGTCAGTCCTGGCACGAGTCTTGCGATATTCCAAGAACCATCCTATTGCTTCTATTACCGATAGATTAACACATATTCTTTTTACCCGGCATTTTATTGATATGTACATACGTAAAGGCATTGAAATAAAAATGTTAAAATTGACAGAATACAATAAAGTATTTGGTTAATATATATGTGCACATTTTGATAAAACAAACCTTACGCTTTAGTTGAAAATAAACTAATTTACTTCTATTTTGTTTCATTAAAGATTCAAAAAGAAATATTAATTTTTCTCCTTTTGGCAATAATTTGGACACGTTCAGTTCCATAATGTTTAAAATCTATATTAATCGAAAGAATTGATAGAAGAAGAAAAAAAACAGCTCAAATATTTTGAAATGCTTTTAGCAGTTTTGAATATTTTTCTTTAAATTGTAATTTTGAAGAAAAAAATCTCCCGCACATATTAGAACTTAACTGGTGTCATAGCAAATATATGTACAATGCAAAAATGAAAGGTGCAGGTCGTATAAATAATGTCACAGATTGTTCATATCTGAAAAAAAAAGATAGAAACAAAAATTAAAATAAATGCATTAATATCTGTGTCATTTTCATATTTCGAAATCAGCTCAAGACGTGCGTTTGTAGAGTTCAAGGTATAAGAAACAGTCGTCAGTTTTCATTCCCTTCCAGCTTATTGCGATAGGAATAATATATCTTCATAAAATTGTCCTTTGACATGTCTTGGTCCCTGGAAAAAAAACACCATCATCATCATTATCATCATCAGTATATTTTTCATCATCATCATCATCATCATCATCATCATTATCATTATCATCATCATCATCATAAACAAGGAAAAAAAAATTTCATCATCATCATTGCTACAACAACACATAAGATTAAGATGATATTTCTTCTGCACGCTAGATGCATGTGTTACATGTGAACATGCACATCTGAACTCTGTATTTGTTATAAGACAGAGACTGTAATTGGATAAAACGTAAAATACCTAGGCAAAAAAAAAAGTCCCGTTTCTGGTCTCCCCGTCCGACCCCCTTCCTTCACGGCCGATCCTGATTTTTTTTTTTTTTTACATATCCGCCTTTAAAATATCTTTTCTTTACTTTTTTTTTTTTTACTTTTCGCATCACTCGGAGGATAAAAAAAACATATCCCTACCTACCAAGCCTAATTATTTTTTTTTTTGGCTTGAGACCAGAAACGGAACTTTCTTTTTTTGCCCTAGGATGCAACTTTTCAATAAGTAATCAACTTTTCAAATTGAAATAAGAAACAACACAATATAAAGACAGTAACATAATATATATCTTGAACATCCCAAGGTTGTTTTGCTTATATGACCAAATATATAGCATGCATAAGTTAGTGTAAATATAAATTAAATAAGCGTTTATGAATTCAGTACATGCACCTGTTTTCCCGAGTACAAAAGATACTATTAAAACCCGTGGGTACACCAATATACATACAACAAACGAGAGTTATTTAAGAAAATATTAAGAACACATTATGATCGTGTGATTCAGACAATATCCTTTTAACAACCCTCATAAAAAGGTTTGTTCATTAAATTTTAATAAAATTATATACTTCATTTAAGTGTATATTTACTTGTACATTTTTAATATATAATCATATATTATGAAGTTAAGGATGAAAAATATATTCTTTTTATAAAATAAATTGTTCTCTACTGGTAAACTCATCAACTTTTCATTGCCATTAAATTTCATTGACAACAACCTATTACATATATTGAGGATTTTATTCACACCACTCGCGGGGAAATGTTTAAAGTTCACGAGATGAAATAAAATAATGCATCGAATAAATTTTCTTTTTTTATTTTATATCTGAAAGAGTGAAAATATTTTTTATAATGTTCACTGTGAAATTATCAAATGTGAAGCGTATTTTAAGTAACCACTCAAAAAACATAAAAATAAATTCTTAGATTCACGTATCAGAGAGAAAAGGTCTTACAAGTGAACGGCTTAGTTGGGTGATCATTGGTTTGCGACCACAGCCGCAAATCATGTATTTATTCATTATTTATTTGGAATTGTGATTCCCTTATATTTCCCGCAACAATTCGGATATATTGCATTTGGCTGGTAAAGCTAAATTTAAACTTTAAATCCATTCAAAGGTACCTCGTTTTTGTACTGGGGCAAAGAATTAAACTAAATCAGTTGTTGGTTAAGCAGCAGATATTTTGGTTAGACCGGCTTGTAATAAAGTAGGTAATCCTCCATTGTTTCTAGTCATCAAGGAAAGTATCGAAAATTAGTCCCCCACGAAAATTAATAGCTTAACTATAATATCATTCTACAGATTCTAAGATATGCTGATAAACGGAGGCACAATGTAATTCATGTATGAAAATGCGTAAGAAGAGTGCTGAGCTCAAGTCGCGACACTGCTAACGAACATCAGACGGACGGACGGACGGACGCTGGAACATGTCAATGTAAGTGATATCTGGGAGATACATCAGCCTGCTGCTTGGTGCTAACCTGATAGCGTTATATAATGAAATGCAATAAATAGTGTAATTAGTACCAACAGTCGGAACGAATAAATATGTTTGCCAGTATTATAAAGCGAGCTCGAAATCTAATAGTATTACAGCCAGTTACCATAAGTCAGTCAGACAATCAGACAGATAGACAGGCAGATGATCAGAAATAAATATTAGCCGTGGTTTGAGTATCTATGGTGATATGGAACGTGAGTTCAGTACCGGGTTCGAGACCTAGCCCTCGGTCTCTCCGTGTTGCTCAATTAACACAGTGTCAACAACATCCGCTTTACGGTACCGTGGGAACATGGACACCCTACAGTGAAGCAAAATATACATACGACCACGTGACACGTTTGACTCGTTAAACAGTATTTAAAAAAAATGTGTTACTTCGTCTTCCTCCGGAATCCTCCGCTGATGACGCCAGAATGGCGAAGCATAGCCGAAACATTCCATGACTTTTTAAAGCGTTTCCTTTTAGTTTCATACATGTATAAGAAACGTTTCGGCTATGCAACGCACCACAGGCGAAACCTTGTTTGTCAATCCTATTCTAATTTGCAAATTCATTTCATAAATATATTTTTGAGTAAATCGTATTTGACCAAAAGTGAAATTTAAATGATAAAATAAGATAAAACAAGAAATAAAAATTAAAAAAATATCCATGTTATGCACATGATTTTGACTTCTCTGATTCTAGTTATATATCCACCGCCCCTGGTGGCCGTGTGATTAGCGTGTCCGCCTCATGATGCTAGAATTGTTTCATTATTTTTATAGTAAAGTCGGTGGGACCTTATATAAAATGGTGTCCATTTTTTTTAAATAATGTTTGTTGGACATTAAATCCAGTAATCAATTATCAATAATCTATACTGGCACTCTGAATATCTTTATATATTATCATTCGTCAGTTGGTAATATCCTTATAATGATACTTATTTTCTTATTTATCTTCTCACCGCGTGGGTTCGAATCCCGGCAGGGTCATTCGGATTTTCATGTGAGGAAGCCTTCCAGCTGGCTTGCGGTAGGTCGGTGGTTCTACCCGAATGCTTCCGTGCATTCGGGGTCTTCCTCCACCTGTGATTAGCTGGGCGTCGCTATATGACTGAAATACTGTCGAAGCGACGGTAAACTCTAATAGTCAATTTAAGTCTTGTTTAACTTCCGATGGCTTTTTCTTTTCCTTTTTTTTTAAAGAAAAAAATAATGTCAAAATCATTAGTATCTTTAATGTATTTTTTTCTATTTAAAATGACACAATGGTACTTCCAATAATGTTTCAAACTTACACCCTAAGGCCCTGACGACATTAAGTGATACAATTGCAAAATTTGTCATTTTAGACAGAGCTTTACCATTCTTACTTCGTAAGAATGAGCCGTGGTACCCCGATAGCATACGTAATTGCGGATCCGAAAGATTTGTGTTCAATACTCGCTTCGAACAAGAATCATTGATGACCAGAATAAAGTACTGGTTGGTTGATTGATTGATTGATTTTTTTAGTTTACCGTTGCGGCGACATTATTTTAGTCATATTGTGACATCCAGCTTATTACAAGTGGAGGAAGACCCCAAAAGAACTGAGGCATCTGGGTAGAACCACCGACCTACTGCAAGACAGCTGGAAGGCTTCCTCACATTAAAAATCCGAATAACCCTGCCGGGACTCGAACTCACGCAGTGAGGGGCTGAGTAAGTGTTTAAGTCAGTGACTTAACCCTCTTGACCACGGAAGCCCCAAAATTACTGGACCAACCAAGAAACGTCAAAAGAGATTAATATATTAAATTATAAGATTTTTTTCACAAACGACGTATAAACAAAACTGGTGTTAGAACAACACATTATACATTGATTGATTGATTGATTGATTGATTGATTGATTGATTGATTGATTGATTGATTGATTGATTGATTGATTGATTGATTGATTGGATTTAACGTACCGCTGACAGTATTCCAGTCATTTGGAGACTATATCTACTTGAGACATATATAGTTCTGCCAAACTGCAATATCATGCCTTACACATGTGGCATGATACCACACCCAGTCACATTATCCCGACACCGGGCCAACCAGTCCTGGAACTACCCCTATAGGCTGAGCACCAAACAAGAAAGCTATACCAGTACTTAATTTCTACGACATTGTTTTGTCGCGGCCGGTGACTGAACCCACGACCTCCCGCTCCCGAGGCGGACGCTTTAACATTATTCATTGTAAATTGGGAAGTTTAAATGTAGTAAAACGACGATTTTCCGGGGAACGATTTTATTTCCGAATACGAGTATATACGATTAAAATTCCCCATTCCGAGGGCTTGCTGCATTTCTATTGTAACTCCTTCTTTATATATATGTAGTTACATCGTTTTGCACCAAACCCTCAAATTTCGATCCTCGAAAAATCGCAGTTTGACTCAAAGGGTAACATGGGAAACAGTTAAATCTTTGTTAACGGGAATTTGTATTAAATGGGTGACTGTAGTCAAACTGCCTTAAACAACCAGATTTAGTATTGAGTGAGAGAGAGAGAAATCTATATGTAAACTCCATTCAGCAACCATAATTCCACATTTTTATGCAGTCATTTTTCCACTTTAAATGGTGGTTTAAGACAGTTTGACTGTAAATATTAATAGTAATAGACCATTTCACTTCAAAATGCCTTGTAAAGCTACGTAAATCTACGAGCATTCCCAGACACCTACTGTAAATGCAGGTGTAAAATTCAACACATTGTTCAGTGGGAAATAAAGATACAAGTACGATTTTGAACCAGTCACTGATTGGCCAGTTGAAATCAGCGATTTATACCGAGTATTGCCGAACCCCTAGGGAAAAGGTCTATACCAGTCACTGATTGGTCAGTTTTAGTCAGCGACTTATACCGGGTATTGCCGATCCTCTAGTGAAATGGCCTGAACGACGAATTAACACATCGAGAGGGATGGTGGTAGTTACTGACGATTTTTTACAAAAAAAAACTTTACATACTGTTCTAAGAACATCACCGGTAGATCCAATAACTTGGCCTAGAAAATCCAAACAAATCATATTTTTTTTTTTTTTAAATTGTCACATATTACTATATGGCAAATTTTCAAGTTATCCATTTATGGAACTAAACATTATAAAACCGTCTGTTAGTGCACATTACTGCCAACCACATTCACTTAGGTTAACTGGATATCATGCATTTATTCCAGATACTTATGTGATAAAATAAACAACGTTTGTTATCCACATAATTTAACTAACTTGAGAAAGAGGCACGATATCCAGTTATCTTAAGTAAGTATATGGTTGGCAGTAGTGGGCACAAACAAGCAGTTTTTTCTGGTTAAGATACCTAAGAGGATAACACGAAAGTTTTCTACTTCCCAGATACTAATTGAATATGAGATAATTGTACAAAAATTTTAATCATATTATAAAATGCTTTTTTTTTTTAAAAAATTTAGGTACCGTCCATCATTAAATCATTCTTCAAATGCTTAAAAAATAAAACATACATTAACTCGGAGTTATAGGCTATTTTGCTCTAAGTCTATAAAGGCTTGCATTTACTTTAAAATTCCAGCAATCAAATGATGGGCCATGATCACACTTCAAAAATCATTTTTGCCCATTCTTTAACTGATGGGATATACCAACATGTATTTAATGATTGAAGATCATTTGATTCATGTTCACGTCTGAAATATGACTAACTTACACAGATATATGAATGCGCGCCTGTTTGAAAGGTTTCAATTTGTTGCATGCAAGAGAGGAGCCATGCTGTTGCATACTCGCGTGACCCATATCATGCATTTTGACATGCGTAAATAATTTAATTTATCTATTTTACTTTAAAGACGTATAAAAGACCAAAGAAAAAGCATGCCAAATGATAAACAAAAAATACCAATAGAGAGATTGATATTTCGTAACTTTCCGCAAATTACGGAAAACCGCGATCTAATTCACGAAGTTACGTACTGGCCGTAAGCTTGCGTATAGTATCCTTCAGCCTCGTCCTGCGACATTCCGCCGATGTGCATGTCAACTCGTCGCGTCGTTGTGTACTCGGTGATCACCTCGTCGCCGCCGCTACGGTTACGATCAACAGTGCTGAAATAAATTCATACATATTTTGATTATATTTTGTCATTCCTCAGAAAACTTCGACTAACGCAATAGATAAATCTATTTATAGTATCTAATAAAGCCTAGCCCATGTGACGTAGCCATTGCGTAGATGACGTCATTTTCTATTACAACAGATTCTGATGTTATTTGATTTTTAACAGTTTCTTAATGGTTAAAGGGGGAGTAATGGTAGTGGATTCAACCCCCTGTCAAGACATACAAAAAACGCTAAAATGATGCGGTTTATCTCCCCTTATCTGGCTGCTTTATTTTCGCTTTGATCTCGAGAGGTCTTCATCGACATCTCGTTTATCAAGTTCACAAGTCGAACATGATGCATAGCTTGTCAGTTATTTGATGTAAAGTATATCTCAATAATAAGTATGTTGACAATAAATAAATCTTGAACTAGAACTGGAAATACCAGAAGTAAATTAATCGTCCAAGGTTGTAAAAATAAAAGGTTCTGATGCTTCTATTGGTTTTCTCTTCTAAATAATTTGATTTATTTTCGATAAAAGTAAAGTAGCCCTCAACAAAAAATGGTAACTCATAATTAAACCATTTGTGTTTGTTTTTATTTAGAAAGGATACAAAATTATTCAGCAGTTACTGAAATCCGCAGTTGCTATCTGCTTAAGTCTCCTTAAATTCAGCCACTTTATCATTGGGCGTTAACAATTTCCCACAGTATTTAATGTTAGATATAACTACGGATCTTTTAATCAGTGAGTTATTTGAACCATATCATTTTTATGACTATATCTTATAGAAGAAACATAAAACTGATGTCTATATTTGCAGTAAAAGCTTTTACTGGCAATTTCTCTTGGCGCCATCATCACGGGATCACCTTGTAAAGAAGATGATATGTTTTTATATCAGGTACAGCTATCATTTCTATAACATGAAAACATAACATGCTTCAAATGAGTAAAATACCCCATGTTTCATATTTCGGTATGTTTTGTGTATATTTGTTTGCACTTTAAGAATTCACAAATAAATAGCTGGAATGCTTCTTCTCATGAAAATTCCGAATGAAGAGACAGGACAGGAATTCGAATCTATAGCCACTCGGAGTAAGAGTTACGATAGATGAACATTTTTTATAAACAATTCAGATTTTTCATTTGGGTTGTATGTTAACGAGCATTTGAAGATCCATCCATGATAGTTATTTACCATGAAACGCTGTCTTTAACATGTAAAATTTTATGAAATGTTATGTAGCATTGCTATATTCACATATAATACTTAATCTAAAATATAACGAATATACTTAATTAGAAGGTATATGCATGATCACATATAAACATGGTCCTTCTACATATAATCAAATACTTTCGAATAAAATATATTCATATTTATAAAACACACACTGCACACATATACCTAAAAATACAATACAAACATCGACATGTCCTACATGCACCAGCACAAGACACACTATAATTATGGACATATCACTTGACATGTAAGCATCACTCCATATATTGACTAATCGACTACATATAATGACGAATCGACTACATATAATGGCAAGTTGACTCAATATAATGTCTATATAAGACATGCTGAGTCGATAAAATGAAAGATCGACTCCATTTATTGACTAATTGAATCCATGTAATGGCATGATATCTCCATTAAAAGATAAATGACGACACATTGACATGATGATTAGCGACATAAGTCAGTTACAGCGTCCCCTTTAGTTATATGACTGGATACTGTTAAGAATGTACAATCCCGCTACACTTGGAGCTTTTCAAATGTATACTTAAAGAACACTTCCCTAACGATCAGTACAATATCATCAACTTATTTTTAATATATTATATTGAGCAGCTTTACTTCTTATGCGATTTTACTGTTTCTGTCCCTTAATAAAACGTAGTTATTGAAAAGAAAATCCAAAATAACATAAAGCATAGTATTGAGAATTAGCCTATCTGTTGTTTGATATATAAGCCGTTTCAAACGGTACCTCACTAAAAGAAATAGCATAAAAAAGTTACGATTTTAAGGTAAATAATTTTGTGTAGACTTTTGTCTCTGTTCCAAAACATTGCTGCAATTATATGATGGAAACTATTAATTGATAGCAAATCATATTAGAATATTAATTTGAAATGAATTCAAAAATATTAGTTTTGAAAAAGTGTGTATAATACCGAAAGCCCTATCGTTTGTTTGGACTAACGAAATATTGATTACAATTGCTCTCGTGTATGTTATCAAGTTTAGATTAGAAAAAAATGACGACTTTCTTTAATATGAATTGAACCAATGTAATTGATGTTTTACTGTTCTATTGCATGATAGTTTCACATTTTCTGGAAAATATAAAAAAAATTATTAAAACAAACTAAGGAATAATAGCAACAAAAATAAAAATACAAAACCAAAACAAAGCAAATTCAACTAATCGTCTTAAATGTTCGTTTGCTCATGCATTTCACAATTTAATTGGAAATTGTCATTTCATATATTTTTTTAAATATTTTCTTGTATATCATACAAATTAAACCATTCGTATCTGTTTATAATCTATAATGATTAAGTACTGATACTATACCTGATAAATGTCTGAGAAATGTTAACAGATTCTTGAAATGATGAATATGTCTTTGCTTTAGCATTATCTGTTCACTTTGACTTTTCTTGCTGATGTAGACTGTAGGGAATGCAATGAAAATAAACCGGTATGAACTGAGAACTCGCAGCAATGATACTGCGCAATAAGATACTTGTGTAAAAACCAAATTTTTCTATATTTACTGAAATATGGGATTATTGATAACGTTAGGAATGTGTTAACCCTAAAAAACATGAAAACCCTCCTATCCATCAGAAATACATACGAATAACGAAAATAACTTTTAAATCTTTTATAAACAAGTGGAATACGTTTAAACTTTTATATTTGAATTCATTTTTCGCTTAATTTGCTAGCGGCCAGCAAGTCAAAATTCCATATGAACAAACATTAAAAATTAAAATGCAATATTTTTAAACAAGCATATTTTTCTGAGATTTTGATGCGCAAACAAAATCCAGAATACAAATATTGAACCGTAAGGAGATAACGAGGGGGGCCATACTTAGAATATCAACATGGTAAATTGATAAGTGAGAGACACAAGAAGTTTCGTCACTGTTTAAATAATTTTATGAAAATAGAGTGCTAATCAGACCAACGATGTTTCTCCTTTTTTCAGAATAGTGTATACTGATTATGGAATTTCCTTAAAAGGAAACACGTGCAAATCAACTGTTTTATCTTTACTGATCTGAAAATCTGAAAATGTACACATTAATTTTATTATTCAAAGTAATGAAATAACGACATTTCGAGGGCTCACATGAGTTCGAAGCCAGTTCGCAACATAACATAACTTCTTGTGGCTAACCATTACAATACCTCTAACAGTCAGCGAATAATGATATCCACGATATTAAGAGTATATTTAGAATAGACATATGCTGCATGAGTAGATATTCCTATTTTAGATATCGTATGTTGTCATGTTTCACTTATTTTTGTGCTAAATCTTTGTTTTTCAGTTGTTTTATATATTTAGTTAAGCACCTCGATCCTGTTAAGGGCGACACTATCAGTACTATGGCCAACCTGGTGAACGACGGATTGATTATGACAATAGTACAGAGACCTATCTGGCGAATCCTGTCGTGTTCAAAACGCGACACTTCCTTTGCTACAAGCGTATGAAGTAGCAAAGAAGCGGTATATCGAACCTGTTATATACGATAGTGTCTTAACAATGAGAAACTCCAGACAAGCTATAGTGGTTACATCGTCTACTACCCACGGCCGATCGATAGAACATCTATAGGCCGTGGGATATTACGGTTAAATTTGGTCGTCTTAGGGTGTGTCAAATTGTGCCATTTCATTGTTTGCATCACCTTTTTAAAACTGATCATAAAGGCATTTGTATACAGCTGTTGGACGCAGTCATTTATTCTATTGTACTGTATTACGACGGTTTGCTTGCCTAATTCCCCACGCCATGATATCATGTAGTAAAACGGAATAAGTCAGCCATGGGTATTCGACGATGTAGTGGTTATGGATTTCGAGGACACAGCTCTTGCCCGATTTACAATAATGACAATGTTCTATATCAAGATGATTAATATTACATGTTTTTACTTGAACATTGATAATTGATTTCAAAATAAAGCGTATTCATAATTCTTCGATGAGATATTTCCCATAAATTTTAGTAGGTATATGTCTGGTAGCTGTAAAACTAAATTTGGTAGAACTTCAAGATGGATGGGAATATTTCGATGTAGAGACGAAAACCTTGAACGATGCCGAAGTCAACTTGATCAATATATTATACACAAAAAGATAATGGTACAGTATATATCGGTATTATTTTTCTCTAATATTCTTATGTTTCTATTATCATATCTCATCATAAAATAACTGGACATACAGCAAGCCAGTTTCTATCGATATGTATGTAAGTATATATGTTTGTCATTAGTGTTCGATTCTTCGATACACCCTACTATTATTAATACATTTATTGTAGTATTATAAGCTAATATACTTTGTCATCATCATAAACATATAACTTAAAAGTAATGCAAAAAAAATAACAAAACACAAACCCATCATTTTGGTTGTTCCTAATAATATAAAGAATATCATTGAAAAAAATATTTTGAAAAAAAAGAATAGTGTGAAAAAAATACTTCGGTTTGGAAAACAATATAAAGGATGTACAGTATGACTGCTTTGACTATTTAATTCATCCGCAAACCTATCATCGTCAGATATACGAGTAAACAACCATGTCAAATAAACGAATTAACAAGCGTATCAGATGATAATGTCATAGAAACTGCATATTCATAGAATGTAAATTCATACTGGCAAGAAAGCAAAATGTATTTTGCGTCGGATCGTGCTCAGTGATAAATGCCTTCGAAATCCTTACTTCAGATAAAACGCGGATGTTGCTGTGCCATCAACCTTTATAAATTACCTTTATATATTTATTGCGTCATTAAACTACGCCATGCTGGCTGAAGACTGTTTTAAAAAAATGTTATTTATGCATTTGAACCTAGAATATTTCGTTAACAGTTTATTTTTGATATCAGTTAGGAATTTTCCCCTCCTGAAATGTAAATGGTACACTAAAGATAAACAGGTGCAATTTTATTTCCACAAACATCTTCCATTAGGCTCGTGGGATTTTTATCACTATTTTATAAGAGTTATGTTAGATGCAATGCATGGGCTTGTGAATTCGTTATCGTCAGAGACTTAACATATGGTGGCATGTTACCGTCATCATACAATTAATTATTTTTACGAAACGTTTCGAATTCATAATCAAATATATATATATTAAGTAGTTATAAAGGAAAAACTGCTAAAATGGGCGGTATATACCAAACACCTTTTCTCGTTTGAATCAAAGATGCGAGATATTTTGCGTTTGATATAGACGATAATCGTCATGATCTTTCAATGTTTCTGCAAAGAAATGTATTGTTTAAAAGAACCTAAACTTTAATAGTAAGAATACTTTTCAAGTTTCATCATTATTCCCAATACATTTTCATCTGGCGGTCAATCTCATTAAAATCAGCTCTTCGTTTTCGCTCCGATACGTTATGCTACGAAGATCTTACAACATTCCGTCAAAGGCCATGTTAAGTCTCAACTTTTCCGCCATAAATATAAATACTTTTGTGATTTCAAAAAAAAAGTAGAATTTAAGTTGTTGCGCATATTCACGAAGTTTAACCCAATCATATTGAAACCGATGACTTCATTAACTTCGGTTTGATTCGAGTTAATGCGATTGAATCAGATCCCACATTACGAGTGCAAGGGTATGGTTGTGATAAGAATGAGCTGGTGGTCACGTTCAAAATCATTTTTAAGATGGGGACATAGTTCTTAATGCAATCAACTGACGGCGCCGTTATCTAGTGCTGACGTCAGCCATTGCGGATCCTAAGGTTGTAAGTTCGATCCCCGAATTTCAGAAAAGCAATAGACAAAGCATGGACCAGTCGAGAGGGATTAGCATAAGTTGAAATAACTTATTTCCTAATCGGCGTCAAATAAATAGGTTTAAAACTAATTCAGTCAGATGTCAAGTAAATGAAATGTTATTCAGACATCATTCAGTTTGCCTATGCTAACTTCAGAGTAAAATAATACTTTCGATTGTATTTTTATTCCTAATTAAAAAAAAATAATTAAGATATCTTTTCATTTCTTTCACGTCGATTGGGGAACAAGTTCTTCTGTTGGGGCAGTACTTTGCCCCTGGAAAGGTCATGAAAACTCCTTGCCCAAACAGGGTTCGAATCTACAACCTCCGGAACCTGCAGTCGAGTATGTGACCACTGGAAAATAAAGTAAAATACTATGCGTTTTATTTCATTTTATGAAAATACGTTCATAGGAATTTCTGAGGACTCTCTGGCCTAAAGATAATTTGTAATAAAACGGAAGTTCTTCAAAAACTAACGATCAGAAAAGTGACATGGCCGTGGTTAACATATTTTTATGATGACAAGATCTGATTATTCAATATGATGGTTTATAGACTAAACTGTTATCAGTTTACATATACAATGTTTTCTCATTACGTGGTGGTAGATCATTAATAGAGCCAAAGTTTAAATGATATCTAAATCGAAAACGATGACACTAACATGCATCAATACTGTTTAACTCAGCAGACATTTTCCAAATATCTGCCGACAGCTTTCATATAAAAGGGGAAGATGAATAGAGTCGCTGCTCAGATTTCAACAATGGCTCTTTTCTGTGTGTTTTCATTTGTCGCTTGTGTGTTGGTGGGTCGTGTGGTAACGGAACCTGCATGTTCCAAATATGATTTTGAAGAAAAACTATTACAGAAAGTTATAAAGATGGAAATAGAGTGGCAATTATTCAAAGATGACGTTAAAACGACACTGAATAAAGTAAAAACAGAACAATCAAAAGCGAAACAAGATATCAGTGGCGCTATTGACAATATAAATGAAATTATCGCCATGGCAAAAGGACAAAAGAACGAGGCTCTGGACATAGATCGTAAACATGACACCCAGATTGATGAACTGCGTCACACTCTCCATGATTTTATGCAGCAGGTCAATCGGAATATGTCAGGTATGCTTACTTATATGTAAATCAATCATGAAAGGTCATATCGAGAATAAGAATTTTCAGATTAATTCCTGCATATATTTGTTTTAAATAGTCGAGATATTTCCAAAATGTGTGGCTATCAAGTTTAATGATAATGAGATCGGGGTTTTTTGTTCTTAAAGATTTAAGTAATGTCCAGCGTCTTCCCGTGCATTAAATAATATGTATAGTGCTATAAAATTAAATGTTGTCAATTAGATTTAATGAATCAAGTAAATGTTCATTATTGTGTGGGTTGGGTGTACGCGGGAGCGATTAATGATGATTTTTTTAATAAAAAAATTTACACAGATTTGGATGTTCTGATGTTTGTACATACATCGTCTTGCTACAATATATGTCAGCAATATATCAATGCGTTACTAATTTGGAGAACTTACAGTCAAATAGTAACGCCCGGCTTAATATAGTGAAGCTATAGTTTTATTTCAATCCATCTTGAAGACTTCCTCACATGAAACATCAACATGACTTAACCGGGATTCGAACCAAAAAAAGTGATAGTAAGTCAGAAAATAAAATCATCGGAAGGCGTTCTATCATCCTTCTGTCACAAAACATTTAGTAAATGATTTGACATTATTAATCACGTTGCAATATTTTCACTTTCCATATTTTGTAAGAAATAAAATATTCAGATACTTTGACTTAGAGAACAAAAATGGCAAATTATGTCTCTAATTATTCAAATATTACATTACTTGCATCGAATTTTTGTTGGTAGAGATTAATGAACGATATCATTTAAATTCAGTTATTGTTTGTTTCAATATTAAATAATAGATATACAATAAATTTAAGTGACGTATCATGGTAATGAATATAAAATGTGTAATATTTGTCACTAATAATATAAAAATATATCTACTAACAGAGTGAAAACAACTTCAGGTAAAAGCAAGAATAATGTTTTAATTTATTCATTTTTTATTTTATTTTTATTTATTTCTTTTTTTATTGTTGTTATTTTTCTTGTTTATTTGACTTTTTTCGTAAAGAGGTACGGGTCGTTTCAATGATGACCAATTTGAATTTATTGAATATCATATGGCATATTCAGTTTTTCTTATTACATGCATTACCATTTTTATTGTAATTTTTATGTTTAGATATTGCTATGACACCTGTGGTAGCCTTCAACGTCTACAATGTTAAGAACCTTAAACCGGCTAACGGCGACACAATCATCTTCCAGACAAACCTACTGAACGAATGGAACGCCTATGACAACAGTACAGGGGTCTTCACGGCCCCCGTGTCCGGCTTGTATTCATTCACCGCCCAGCTGTGTACCTATAGTTCAAACTCTATTAGTGCCAGTATCGTGGTAGCAGGGAAGGAATACGGAAGACTGTTAGTACATACTGGTGGTTCATACCCCTGTAATTCAGCACAGGCTGTAGCCATCATGCAATCCGGTGAGACAGCATTTCTTCGCAAAATAGAAGGTAATGGTAGTGGCAGCAGTAACCTGTTATTCACAAATGATTACCGTAGACAACTTTTTACTGGATCTTTGATACGTATGATAATCCCTGCTTCACCTTGACCTGATTGTCTACTTCATATTGGTGCATCACCGAGCCATATATGAAAATATGTATATGTACTTCAAATGTGTGTCCTTCCAGTATATGATGATAAACATGCGTTAATTTATCCCGTGACAGTATTATTTAATTTTTTTAACATGTAAACATTTCTTTACTTGAATATATTTCCGCTGTTAATAAATGTTCACGGCAAAACCCGATGTATGGTTTTCGGTTTATATAGCGTAGTGTGAAAATAATTTGCGGAATTAAGTGCAAGATAATTGATGTTAATAATGTATTATTATTGTCTCTATTATACCATATACAACGTGTGTTCTTTCAAACGTTGATATTGCACATTGTATAATATTCATATTGTGGTGCGTTTTGATATTTGAATTTGTTCATAAAAACACAAAGAAGGCACCAATTTCAAATCTAGACTCTTTTTAAGTGCATACCAATGTGTATCAAGTGACTAATAATTTGAGCTCTACGATATCGTTTACATACAGTTATACATGTACATTTACTACAATGAATGTAATAACGATGTTGAAATTAATAAATAAATCTTAATTTTGAATGTGACCTTGTTTGACTTGTTGGTAATGAAATATAAATAAGTAACGTTAATATAATTTTTGTGTGTGTATTATTAGCGTTACAAGAATGAATTTGTTAAAGATTCAGGCGATTTTTTGGGGTGCTGCAAAGTAATAGAACTTACAATAGAATCATCGAGAGGTTTAAGCATAATTTTATAAAAGTGTTTTCGACGTTTATAATAAATATCTAAATCTGTCATTCATCTAGTTTAAACTTATTTAATTTACGACGACTGAGAAGGATTTTACATTTTATAATACTCCATCACGACGGTTTCTCTGTTGCTCATGTACTTTTTTCCGCCTTGGAAGGCCATGACAAATCCTTGATACTAGGGGTTCGAATCCATAACCTTTAGATCCACAATTATGTTCGTTACCACTGGATCACGGTGCCTATAATACAACTACATATCTAACGAGAGGTAACTCACTCATACAATGGGAGATATCTCAGACTAAAATTACTGTACGAATTATTTCCCTTGTCTCTACATTGTTCAGGGTGACAGTATTAACCCTTTACCCTTATATGCAGAGCGCCAAGTAAGGAAGCTATGCCGTTCACATTGTTTACCACTTTGGTATGCCGTAGACGGGGATCGGACCCACGACCTCCCGATTCGTGGGCGGACGCTCTATGCCCTCGACAACCGGGGCCGGTTTGAATCTGATTTATCACTTAACACACCACTATGTACTATACAACAGACCTTATATATTTTTTGATTTATAACTTGTTATTTAGTGCGACTGGTCGATTCAATTTCTTCATCGGCTATTTGTTTATTGTGTTATATGTATTTATACATAATAATAAATGCATGTGTCTTATAATAATAAATTAGATACAGTTGAAAAAGTTTAGTTTACTCGATTAATTGTTACATCAAGCAAACAATAATCAGGAATGAGAAGTGAGAGATATATAGACCGGTGGAGAAGAATGAAAACATTAAAATGGTACTCGTATACCCTGCTTGGTGCTCTGCAAATATACAGTGGTCACGCGATTTTCGAGGTCGGACAGGATCTGCAAGAAAACTCGTTAAATTCGAGGAATCGTATGTCAAAATTCAATACTTTTACATTTCCTAATACCTACGTTGTGATACAGCAGTGATACAGCAGTGTGGAAAAACAATATCTGTCTTAAGTAGACATATCCGAAATATTGTCGGTTAGACAAGAGTTTAAACTATTAAAAGCAACAGACATTTTACTTTGAGGTATATAAGAGATTCTGGCTGAACAGACCGAGGCGCTCGCCCATTTATCCAATTTTGCGTTCATACTTATGACGTGATAGAAAAACAAAAACAAATTAGATTTAAAGTTGTAATATTTATTCAAGATATTTGTTAAGTAAAAAGAAATGCATTATTTGACATAAAAAAGAGAGAACAATAAAAGATATTCGGAAGTGACATACATCAACAAGTTCGTGACTTAATTAAAAAATATTTTAGTACAACATATAAACTTTTAAAGGCGCGGGTTATCGATCACAGACCCTTCTTGTTCGTTGACACTTAAGCACGTTGTCATTGTTTAACGGTGATTGAGACAATCAAATTTAGGTTTTAGAGAATTTTTAATTTTTAGTGTTGAGTTTCATGTCGAATTTTTATGTCGCGGTTTAGTAATATAATCAGTTTATAACATTTTGTCCAGATCCATCTGCAGCGGTGCAAGGAACTTCAGTCTACGTCTAAGTAAAGAGTTCCGACTTGCATATTTAAACTGTTTCATGTAACTCCGCAAATATCCGGGTGCTTCCGTACGAACGGGCGCTTGTGTAATATGGCCGAGACTACACCAAGTTTGATGTAATGGCTTATTTGGGTGCGAGATTCACCAACATGGCGAAAGATTGTGGGGGACGCTTGCAATATGCGAAGGGAAGCTTGCAGGTTAATTTAAGATTCAGTGGTTCTATATAATGGGAATTGCTGATGACGTCAGAGTGATACAAACTCGTTACAAACGGTGATCTACCCTTACCAGATTTTGAAATTGTAAGGGAAGTAACTACTGAAAGAAATTGTAAATATGGGAACAAGAGTTGCGTCTCACAGAGATAAAATTGCTATTAAAGTTTGTGAATTTAATATTGTGCTTCATTGCAAATAGTATATTTTGCGTTTTACTGTAAAATCGTTATTTTATTTATTGAAAATGAAATTTCATTGATTTCCACGAACATAGTTCCAAGAAATATATTTATACCAAATTGTTTTACAATATTCATTCCTTTCCAAGATGTTTTCTCACGATATATTTCATCTACTTTCTTTCACTTTCATTATTTTGTAACTTAAATTATTTTAAAGATAAAGTAAAATGGTGATTATCCGAAGACTGATTTTCCGAATATCATGCATAGTTTTCCTGTCGTCAGTCCTGGCGAGAGCCTTGCGATATTCCAAGAACCATCCAAATTGCTACTATTACCGATAGATTAACACATATTCTTATTACCAGGCATTTTATTGATATGTACATACGTAAAGGCATTGAAATAAAAATGTTAAAATTGACAGAATACAATAAATTATTTGATTAATATATATGTGCACATATTGATAAAACAAACCTTACGCTTTCGTTGAAAATAAGCTAATTATTACAACTTTGTTTCATTAAAGATTCAAAAAGAAATATTAATTTTTCTCCTTTTGGCAATAATTTGGACACGTTCAGTTCCATAATGTTTAAAATCTATATTAATCGAAAGAATTGATAGAAAAAAAAACAGTTCAAACTTTTTTGAAATGCTTTCTGCAGTTTTTAATATTTTTCTTTAAATTGAAAATTAAAAAAAAAATCTCCCGCACATATTAGAACTTAATTGGTGTCATAGCCAATATATGTACAATGCAAAAATGAAAGGTGCAGGTCGTATAAATAATGTCACAGATTGTTCATATCTGAAAAAGAAAGATAGAAAAAAAAACTTTAAAATAAATGCATTAATATCTGTGTCATTTACATATTTCGAAATCAGCTCAATACGTGCGTTTGTAGAGTTCATGGTATAAGAAACACTCGTCAGTTTTCATTCCTTTCCAGCTTATTGCGATAGGAATAATATATCTCCATAAAATTGTCCTTTGACATGTCTGGGTCCCTGGAAAAAAAACCATCATCATCATTATTATCATCAGTATATTTTTCATCATCATCATCATTATCATCATCATCATCAACAACAAGGACAACAATAACAACAGCAATAACAATATCACCATCAGTATCAATTTCATCATCATCATTGCTACAACAACACATACGATTAAGATGATATTTCTTCTGCACGCTAGATGCATGCGTTACATGTGAACATGCACATCTGAACTATGTATTTGTTATAAGACAGGGACTGTAATTGGATAAAACGTAAAATACCTAGGCAAAAAAAAAAGTTTCGTTTCTGGTCTCCCCGTCCGACCCCCTTTCTTCACGGCCGATCCTGATTTTTTTTTTTTTTTTAATATCCGCCTTTAAAATAACTTTTCTTTACTTTTCTTTTTATTTTTACTTTTCGCATCACTCGGAGGATAAAAAAAACATATCCCTACCTACCGACCCTCATTTTTTTTTTCTGCCTTGAGACCAGAAACGGAACTTTCTTTTTTTTGCCCTAGGATGCAACTTTTCAATAAGTAATCCACTTTTCAAATTGAAATAAGAAACAACACAATATAAAGACAGTAACATAATACATATATATCTTGATCTTCCAAAGGTTGTTTTGCTTATATTTAAGAAATATATAGCATGCACAAGTTAGTGTAAATGTAAATATAAATTAAATAAGCGTTTATGAATTCAGTACATGCATCAGTGTTCCCGAGTACAAAAGATACTATTAAAACCCGTGGGTACACCAATATACATCAACAAACGAGAGTTATTTAAGAAAATATTAAGAACACATTATGATCGTGTGATTCAGACAATATCCTTTTAACAACCCTCATAAAAAGGTTTGTTCATTAAATTTTAATAAAATTATATACTTCATTTAAGTGTATATTTACTTGTACATTTTTAATATATAATCATATATAATGAAGTTAAGGATGAAATATATATTCTTTTTATAGAATAAATTGTTCTCTACTGGTAAACTCATCAACTTTTCATTGCCATTAAATTTCGTTGACAACAGTCTATTACATACATTGAGGATTTTATTCACACCACTCGCGGGGAAATGTTTAAAAGTCACGAGATGAATTAAAATAATGCATCGAATAAATTTTCTTTTTTAATGTTATATTTGAAAGAGTGAAAAGAATTTTTATAATGTTCACTGTGAAGTTATCAAATATGAAGCGTATTTTAAGTAACCACTCAAAAAGCATAAAAATATCAAAATATCACGTATCAGAGAGAAAAGGTCTTACAAGTGAACGGTTTCGTTGGGTGATCATTGGCTTGCAGCCACAGCCGCAAATCATGTAATTATTCATTATTTATTTGGAATGGTGATTCCCTTATATTTCCCGCAACAATTCGGATATATTGCATTTGGCTGGTAACCGAGATAACCGTTTGTGTACACGTCATATGCGAGTTTCCCAAAGTTGACATGAATTGTGGGAAGAAACAAACAACCAATTAGAAACGACTGCTTTTCCTGGTACCCTGCTTCGATTGATAACAAAAGGATTAACCGGAAAACATTTCATTAAACGTTATTTAGCTGCAGTTACACTTGTCAACTTAAAAATACATGTTGGCCAGCAGATCCTTATGAACATGCGAAAGCTAAAGTTAAACTTTAAATCAATTCAAAGGTACATCGTTATTATACTGGGGCAAAGAATTAAACTAAATCAGTTGTTGGTTAAGCAACAGATACTTTGGTTAGACCGGCTTCTAATAAAGTAGGTAATCCTCCATTGTTACTAGTCATCAAGGAAAGTATCGAAAATTAGTCCCCCACGAAAATTAATAGCTTTACTATAATATTATTCTACAGATTCTAAGATATGCTGATAAACGGAGGCACATTGTAGTAATTGTATGAAAATGCGTATGAAGAGTGCTGAGCTCAAGTCGCGACACTGCTAACGGACATCAGACGGACGAACGGACGCTAGCGCATGTCAGTGTAAGTGACAACTGGGGGACACATTAACCTGCTTGGTGCTAACCTGATAGCGTTATATAATAAAATGATATAAATAGTGTATATAGTACCAACAGTCGGGGATTTGCCAGTGTTATAAAGCGAGCTCGAAATCTAATAGTATTACAGCCAGTAACCATAAGTCAGTCAGACAGACAATCAGACAGATAGACAGGCAGATGATCAGAAATAAATATTAGCCGTGGTTTGAGTATCTTTGGTGATATGGAACGTGAGTTCAGTACCGGGTTCGAGACCTAGCCCTCGGTCTCTCCGTGTTGCTCAATGAACACAGTGTCAACGACATCCGCTTTACGGTACCGTGGGAACATGGACACCCTACAGTGAAGCAAAATATACATATGACCACGTGATTCGTTTTTAAACAGTATTTAAAAAAAAATGTGTTACTTCGTCTTTCTCTGGAATCCTCCGCTGATAACATCAGAATGGCGAAGCATAGCCGAAACATTCCATGACGTTTTAAAGCGTTTCCTTTTAGTTTCATACATGTATAAGAAACGTTTTGGCTATGCAACGCACCACAGGCGAAACCTTGTTTGTCAATCCTATTCTAATTTGCAAATTCATTTAAAAATATATATTTTTGAGTAAATCGTATTTGACCAAAAGTGAAATTTAAATAAATGATAAAATAAGATAAAACAACAAATGAAAATTAAGAAAATATTCATGTTATGCACAAGATTTTGACTTCTCTGATTCCAGTTATATATCCACCGCCCCTGGTGGTCGTGTGATTAATGTGTCTGTCTCATAATGCTAGAAATCAAATAATCTCCAAATGATTGAAATACTGTCGTTGGGACCTTAAATAAAATGGTGTCCATTTTTTTTTAAATAATGTTTGTGGGACATTAAATCCAGTAATCAATTATCAATAATCTATATTCTTCTTCGGTGACTTCTGGTTGTTGAAAAAAATGGCGGTTTTTATGACGCTCTCATAAAATATGTGATTTTTCGTTCTTTTTTCAACTGTGAAATGACGTGAATGTGCCTATAACGATTTAAATGGAGTAACACTTAATACTCTTTCATTTGGAAGTTTTCGATCAGTATTTCAACGTATATTTATCCGTCAGTTATCCATCAGAACCTGGATTCTTTTGTTGAATGTTATGACAAAGCGCGGTAACAGGCGGAAAAGACAGACGTCATCTCCAAGTCAAAAACATCAACCCAAGAAGTACCGATTTCTTTCTGTACCTGGGGAACAAGACGAAGAGAGTGAGAGTGAAGCTTCCTTGTATTTTGAAGCGGTAAGTGGTCTTGATTCAGACTCAGATACAGTAAATGATACCGACGTAACCATTCCAACCCTACCCACTACATCATCCATTGACCATCTTAACCAAGTATCATCAAATCTAGCTGCCGATATGTCACATTCAGCAATCGTATCAGAGATTGATGTGCATGAACTTGCCAAATCTTTTGCTCCTTTGATTCTTGTAGAACTGAAACAATCGCTCATACATGAAATAAAGGCTGCAGTAGTCATAGAAACATCAAAAATGCAAGATGAAATAAACTCTCTCAGAGCCGCCAATACTCAGCTGCAACAATCTCTTCAAAAGACCCAATCTGATCTTGGTGATCTAGAACAGTATGGTCGAAGAATGTGTCTCGACATCTCGGGTATTGCAGGAGATAACAACTCAGAAAATGTCAAATCCAAAATACTAGACGTAATGTCAAAAGCTTGTATTTCAATAACACCAGGTGATATTGACAGATGCCACAGGAAAGGTCGAAAGAAAAAGAATGAGAATAGGAAAGTAGTAGTGAAATTTACAAATTCTGATGCTCGTCAGTCAGTATACAGAAACCGAAAAAATATTGGCCAAGGTATATTTGTGCAAGAAAATCTAACTAAATATCGTGAGGGTCTGAGTTATGAGGCTCGTCAATTGGTGCGTGCAAAACTTTGCACAAAAACTTGGATATCTGGAAGCAGGGTGTATGTAGCAGTTCCAGGCTGCTCGACTCCTGTAGTGATTAACTCTATGAGTGTCATAGATTCTCTAAAGAATCGCGCATAGATTGATATTTGACAGCTGTCAAACAGTTTGTTTATATACACGATGTCCAGTGTATTCTTATATGTGTATCCAGTGGTAGAAAAATGTTTACACACGGCGTGCACGCATTAATGCTAAAATAACATTGATAGCTAATATGTCTTACCTGATTTTTTCAGCAACAAGGTGATACAGGTAGCAGACGACGACTCCTTTGAACACATTCCTGTAAATGTACCTTTTCATTGTCTGTATGATCCATGTATGAATTGTGAAAATTAGATTGATATTCTGATTATTTTATCTGAACATTCACGCCTGAATATATATCCCATTTAAAGAATCATATTGTCCACAATTTTAATCCAAGAATTACATCCACTACTGGTCACTAGTTCCCATGTAATAAATGAGCTAAATAAAATACCCGTGTTGACTTGTCAGCCAATCATTTTCGTTTTCATAAGCGATTATATCTCTATACCAACACGAGTGACCATTCTTTAATGATTATCTATTTATTTAAACATCTATTTACCTATTAATTAGGTAATAAGATGTCAAACATATTCTATATTTACACAATTATATACCAGTAGGAGCGACAATTCTTTAATGAATATATATTTATTTATCTATTTATTGATAATCTTGGTAATAAAATATCAAACAATTATTTTTTTTAGATCCGCATAACATTTGATGAAAATTTCGTTATTATTATTTTCAACATGTATATGTAAGTATATGTAGATGTAAACTTGCAATAACAAAGAATTACAAGAATATGGTATACTGTATGATTGGTATATTAAGTGTCACAGTCTTTGTATGTTACTTACCTTTATGTCACAGTTTCAGAAACATGTATGTATATAAATTACTTAAATGCCAATGATAAAATTACCTATTCATTTTATCCAGTTAAAACACTTACAATTAGTGCCCCGCTATTGTATCAAGTCAATCAGTCTTGTTCCTTTATTTTAACTTACTAGACATTTTGTTTTTACTCCCCTGTGTAAAATACTTACCTTGTCTGTCCCCGAGTTAGTCAGTAGTTGTCAATATTTTTTTTATTGTCCCTGAGTCAGTCAGTAGTTGTCGATATTTTCTTGGATAAAATACTTACCTTGCTGTCCCCGAGTCAGTCAGTAATTTTTCATATTTTCTTTGATAAAATAAAACTCAAACTCAAAATACTTACCTTGTCTGTCCCCGAGTTAATCAGCAGTTGTCCATATTTTCTTAAGTAAAATACTTACCTAACTTGCCTCGGCAATTCACTGTTTGTCTGTATTGCATATAATTAGTATGATGTATAGTAATTCATTTATTAACACAAAGAACCAATATAGTTAATGAGTTGGAATGTCACGTACCTACCTGCATACTTATGAATGTACCTTACATTCTAAATTATTTACCGATTTCATTATATGTACACTGCTTGTAGTTTTTATCTGCTTACTTAAATCCAGGTATTATTTCCTACCTATGTGTTAGACCCTGAACGACACTTACATATATATTGTATCTTATTATCAAAGTGTTTTGTCTAAATGTTTGGACCTCTATAATCCCAGATGTTTCTTTTCTTAATTGATTATGGCATTCTTTAGTTAAATACCTATCGCAAATTAAATATTCTAGATATAGATGACTTCTAATGAAAGATATAATTTTATATTCAAGTAGCAGTAGAACTCCTTCAATATGAAACTTAAATATTTCTCCTAATGAATGAGATTATTTTATATTCAAGTATTGTAAACTTACCTATTATTTCCGTTATTATGATTATTAATTAGTTATCACTTGTATATTTCCGTAATGCCTTTGAAATGAATCTCTTAGGATTATTAATCTGATATGTAAAAGAAAGCAGTTGAATATATTACAACTTTTGCTCTGTGTATGTGTTATTATGTGTATATTTTTTCGATTTATTATTCTTTGTATTGTTTTTCTTGTTACACCTTTGTTACGCCTAACCCTCATAAACCATGCATAAAAAAGTATGCCTTGCGCAACATGTACTGAACATCTCGGACACCATGGCAGTCTGTATTGTGTTTAAAACAACAAACAATTACCTGAATGGGAAATGACGTTGGGCGGTGGAGACTAGCCATAGGTGTCTATTATCTTGGTCGACAATTGAAGGGGTGCACATGTTTTTATCATAAACACCTCTTATCCCTATGGCTAGACCTGAATACTTTTTTTCGTTCACTGTCAATATGGTTTTTCTGTTTTTTATCTGCTGTTATGTGTATTACATAAGTGTGTCTCAGACGCTGGATTCATTATCTTAACTTTTGTAAGTCATAAAGTCTGTATTTCTGAATAATTCAATTTCACAAGCACCAGTGTTGATGGTATTGACATATTTTATACAATTGCAATGCAATTTTTACTACTCTTAGCTGGTGATGTTGAGCTAAATCCAGGACCAACTGAAGACAATGGGGCCTTTTCCAAATTACAGCAAAATATCAGTAGTATTAGAAATAAGTTTGAGTATAAAAAGATACATTTCTAGATTTTGACGTAATCTGTTTCACCGAAACTCATTTATATCATGATGTCAATGAGACTCTTTTATCTTTAGACAACTATACATTCTATCGTAAAGACAACACGTCTCACTCATTTTGGGAAAGGTTAAATATTTGTCTTGAACAGGCTATAGAATATTGTCCCAATGTTATTTTATTAGGAGATATCAATGAAGACCAATTAATAAACACAAATAATAAATTTAAAAACATAATGCTTATGAACAATATGAAAAATATAATATCAGAACCAACACGGGTAACGGCAAATACCCAGACATTACTCGATCCTATTGCAATCAGTTGCAATATTAATGCCGCATATGTTGAGATTTTAAAAACACCTCCATCAGTAAGTGACCATTTTTGCACATTAGCTTTTATTCGTAGTCATACTATTAATGATAATTCATATACTAGAACTGTTTGCAATTACAAAAATGCAGATTTTACTACTTTAAACAATCTTATACAAACTATTGATTGGTCATTTTTAAATTCCAATGATGTTCATGAAGCAACCGAAGTTTTTACAAAGCGCTATATGGAACTTATTAAAGCCTGTATTCTCAGTAAAGAAGTCACTATTAGACCAAATGATAAGCCATGGTATAACTTTCAAATTCGAAGTGCTTCACGTAAATGAGATCGTCTCAAAACTAAAGCTCTAAACTCCGGTCTGATAAATGATTGCAAAATTATAAACACTTAAGAAATAAAGTTAATAACATGAAAAAACATGCAAAAGGAGAGTTTTATAACATGATAGAGTATTCATTTTGTGAAATGAAAACAAAAAACCTAAACAATATTGGAGAACAATTAAGATACTCACAAAGGAAAATTATAAACCAGATCAAACTATGCCTCCATTGTTAAATGATGATAACACATTTTCTTTTACAGACTACGAAAAAAGTAACACATTAAATGAATATTTCGTATCGATTTCAAATGTAAACGAGTCTTCTGTTCAACTTCCTGTTTTTTCATATAAAACTGTAAGCAGTTTTCCTGATATCACCATCCAAGAGTCAGAAGTAATTGATGTTCTAAAAAATCTTAATATTAATAAATCATCTGGTCCAGACCAAATAAGTCATCGAATGCTCAAGGAAACATGTACGACTATAAGTTACCCTCTCATTATTCTTTTTAACCGGTCATTACAGGAATGTACATATCCAAAAGCTTGGAAGATTGCAAACGTTATGCCCTTATTTAAGAAAGGAAACAGAGAGTATCCAAGCAATTATCGTCCTATATCATTAATTAGTTGTATTGGTAAAGTAATGGAACGAATAATTTTTAAACATATATATAATTTCCTCCACTCTAATAATCTTATTTATACAATCCAATCAGGTTTCTTACCAGGACATTCCACAGTTTATCGATGATAATTATTGATGTATGTAATATGAGTAATAAAATATGTTTAAATCAAATAATATATACTGGCACTCTGAATGTCTTGAATTATCATTCGTCAGTTGGCAATATCTTTATAATGATACTTATTTTCTTATTTAACTTCTCACCGCGTGGGTTCGAATCCCGGCAGGGTCATTCGGATTTTCATGTGAGGAAGCCTTCCAGCTGGGTTCGGTAGGTCGGTGGTTCTACCCGAATGCTTCCGTGCATTCGAGGTCGTCCTCCACCTGTAATTAGCTGGGCGTCGCTGTATGACTGAAATACTCTGAAGCGACGGTAAACTCAAATAGTCAAGTCAAGTCTTGCTTAACTTCCGATGTTTTTTTTCTTTTCCTTTTTTTAAAGAAAATACCATACCATACATACCTTAATGTATTTTATTTCTATTTGAAATGACACAATAGTACTTCCAATAATGTTTCAAACTTACACACTTAGGCCCTGACGACATTAATTGATACATTTGCAAAATTTGTCATTTTAGACAGAGCTTTACCATTCTTACTTTGTAAGAATGAACCGTGGTACCCCGATAGCATACGTGATTGCGGATCCGAAAGATTTGTGTTCAATACTCGCTTCGGACAAGAACCATTGATGACCAGAATAAAGTACTGGTTGGTTGGTTGATTGATTTTTTTTAGTTTACCGTTGCTGCTACATTATCTTAGTCATAAAGCGACATCCAGCTAATTACAAGTGGAGGAAGACCCCGAAAGAACTGAGGCATCTTGGTAGAACTACCGGCCTACGGCAAGCCAGCTGGAGGGCTTCCTCACATGAAAATCCGAATAACCCTGCCGGGACTCGAACTCACGCAGTGAGGGGCTGAGTAAGTGTTTAAATCAGTGTAAACCCTCTTGACCACGGAAGCCCCAAAATTACTGGAACAACCAAGAAACATCAAAAGAGATTAATATATTAAATTATAAGAATTTTTCACAAACGACGTATAAACAAAACTGGTGTTAGAACAACACAATATACAATGTTTGTTTGTTTGTTTGTTTGTTTGTTTGTTTGTTTGTTTGTTTGTTTGTTTGTTTGATTGATTGATTGATTGATTGATTGATTGATTGATTGATTGATTGATTGATTGATTGATTGATTGATTGATTGATTGATTGATTGATTGATTGATTGATTGATTGATTGATTGATTGATTGATTGATTGATTGATTGATTGATTGATTGATTGATTGATTGATTGATTGATTGATTTTCACGTACTGCTGACAGTATTCCAGTCATTTGGAGACTATATCTACTTGAGACAAACTGCATTATCATGCGTTACACTTATGGCCTGATGCCACACCAAGTCACATTATCCCGACACCGGGCCAACCAGTCCTGAAATTACCCCTATAGGCTGAGCACCAAGCAAGGGAACTATACCAGTACTCATTTTTTACGACTTTGGTTTTTAGCGGTCGGTGATTTAATACTATTACAGCAAAGTTGCACCTATTAGCACTTACATATCATGCATATCTTATTTAGAAAATATAAGATAAAGAGACTAGTGATAAAAGCTTCCGCGTAAAAAATATATGATTTCAATACGTACACAATTCGGTTAATTAAGATCTAATAAATTGAAATAAAAATGATTTTCGTTGGTATTGAAATTCGTCGACAACAATTTACGTGGACAATAAATTATTGTTCGTTGATTCATGTTAAAGAAATAAAGAAATCCATAAACTCAAAGAAAATTAGACCACTACAAAAGTTAATATCTTTACTGTATTCTGCAGTGGTGTGTTGATATATGGAGATACGATGTAGTATAAAGCTAAGCCAGGTGAGAAACGCGCCGAATACAAGTTGCTGCAAGGACAATAACCACTAGACAAACTGATGGAGGAATAGGACGAAGAGACAGACGGAAGCCTGTACAATATGAGGTCTGAGAGGAACAATAGCTTGGCAGCGTTTTGTATATAAAAAGAGTGCTCAGTTCCGGGCTGGTATCTCAGTCCATAAATAAATTACTTAAATGGATTTTGTAGAATTATTTTAATACCTTCTTAAAACTGTTTCTTTAAACTTTAATTATTTTACTTCGTTTACATCTGAATAAATCATTCTCGTTTGCTTTGCTGATGGTAGATGTGGTCAGTATTGTTGAAAAAAAAAACCCGGATAACCCAAAGAAAACCCAATTGTCTGGATGGGCGACCACCGTAACCTCTCACGTACGTTACCCGGGTTCGAAATGGTGACGCATTGTTCGGAATCGAAATGCGTTACCACTACGCTATCCAAGCTGTCAATTAACTTGACTAAAATGATTTTTGTATGCTTTATTTATTTTTAGACCTACTTAGAATTGTAATTAGTATGTAAAGGATATTTTTCTTGCTTCACTAAATTTATTAAAATGATAAAAGTGAAATTATTTAAGTCTGGCAGAATCTAATACCTACTAGCCAAACTACAGTTCATCCGTCTGTATGTGAAATAACTGAAAAAACTTTGCGACCTGTTACGGAAGCTTTAAAGAAGATGTTTATGACTGAATAGGTGTAACAAATGTCCAGAGCGATGCGTGACTTGGGATGATAACATTGCTAACCAATTCCAATTTTAAGATGTGCTGCATCTATAACGTGTATTACTAATCAATATTAAATTAACTATTTAATGTAACAGATAGATAATCTTAATTCCATATACATATTTTATAAACTCAGGGAAAACTACTTCTATAAAAGGTAATAAGAAAAAAATGTTTGACTTTCTAATAATAAATAATTTTAAGCAACTTGTTTTATATTTGACCAATTTCCATACGGATGGTTTCACGGCTTGCTTTTATTAATGTGATATTATTTCATTTTAATTCCTTGCTTAATCATTGTTTTAGTTTTTTTTAAACCGTGATGATGTAGAAATATTTTTCAATGTGTCGCTTATGTGATGTTTATATGGATAATTATTCTATATTTGAATAAACCATCTTAAACACATTCTTCTTTCGAGTGTTCGGATAGTGAAGTCGCAAAAATTTGTATGTACATTTTTAACAATTTCCTTTACTAAAAACTCGTCATATACTTCCTTAATATTTCCGTGTGATAACGTATGAAATCAACATGCTTAAAAGCATTTGAACTTTTTTTTGCGGATAGATTTTCCTAGCATTTTGCACATAATTACCCTAGACTATATCTTTAAGAAATATGAATTAAAATTTTGGGGGTCAACATGCTCGTCACTCTAAGGAGTTCAAATCTAAATACTACAACAGCATACTAAAATAATATTTTCAAAATAAAAACACAATTTGCTTTTAATAATTCTTATATTACAGGTAAAAAAAGTGTCAAACATACATGGAAAATAACAAACGAGCATAAAATATCCACTATGGCAGAACCAACATACGTAATAAAACTACCTCTAAGCTATGAAAGTTTACATATATATTTCTAAGTAAAAATCAACGTACAGATATTTTTTTCAGATTCAATCCACTAAAAGGCTTTCTGGAAATATAAATTATATTATATATAGCATATATGTATCTCATCATGTTTGTTTTTTTAACTAAAACTGCTTTTTGATTGAAATTTTAGCCAAAATTGCATAAAAACAAAATGCTAAAATGTGACATTTTATACCCATAGAATTTGCAAATATACCTTTATCCTTTTTATCCCTCTGAAACGTCTTAATTCAGAAAATGGGGCGTGCGGATAATTTTCCTACTTATTGTTATATATATATCTTTTTATCATTTACCTATAGAAACATAATTTGAAACAATAATTTATTGATAATGTACGTTCGCTGTTAACATGGTACTTAATCCTTCCATATTTCATTGCTCTTCACCACCCATACTTGCATGCATTGTCCTTTACGGGCTGTTATTATTGATGTTTACTGCTCTACATTTTATGAAAGATCTTGGTAAATTTGTGGACATCATTTCTAGTGTTTTATTTTTCGAAACAGTTTCAAATGTACCGTAAAGTTTGGATTTGTACCAAATTTCATCTCGGTTAAATTAATCGTGATATTCTAATATTTTATAACTTTGTAACTTTATAAGGATCAAAGAGTTTCGAAATGTGTTTTACAGTCGAAATTCGGTGACTCGAACAGGCTGGGGGAACTGAAATTTGTTATAGTCATCGGTGGTTCGACCAAACCTTAGTTTAATTGATTTACATACATGTATTAGAAATTATTATTTTTACTAGGCTTTCTTTTAGCACTGATCGATTAAAGTAGATTATCGTATTTTGTCGTTTTTCTTATCCTAAAATCGGCAAAATAATGTTACATGTATAATTAAATAAAACATTCCTTTATTCTTTAAATATCACATAAATCCATTTAATGACATCTGACAAAATCAATAATCAAGCACAAACTTCAGTGATGACACGTATAGGTACAAATACATCGGCCTACGTGTCAGTCGTAACATTTTCTGCATACTATGTTTATTTTTTCTATTGAAGAAAAAATAAATAAATAAAAATCTATTGTGAATAATCCACAAATATAGCACCATCAGATAACATAAATATCAGCTAAAAAGAAATATTTAAAAAAATCAAATTAAACAATGTGTGAAAAACACGCTGCACCGCAGGTTGCAATTAAATCACCAGTGAACATTACTTGTAGGGTGTTTACTGGTTCAACTGATAGGTGTGAAATACATAACACTTTAAACCTAGGACCAGAGTTCCAGCCATCATTGTTTGACTCATCCAAGGCCGAACAATAAAGTACAGTTTTGCTAGGACCTTGAAATGTTCGAGTAACGTATGTGTTCCAGTTTTCAGTGTCCGAGTCACCGAAGTCCGACTCTATTTTCAATCGGCATAATAAATGTAAGCAAGCTTTATATAAGATAAATATATACGGTATTTTTTTTATTCTTAACCCCATTCAAAAATGTGTTGTTGTCTAATTTGAATCTATCTCAAGGGTTTAAAAAGGCATACGTTTGCATTACATGGTACAGAGTACAGTCTGTCTAACTGAATAACAAGATAAGCAAAGAACAGAAGGGAACATGTATGTGGGACCCAGACTCTGAAATAGTTATGAATATTGTGTGTTATCGATAACTTAACTAAATGGTTTGACAATCTCCATATATATAACTTCAAAATGATGCCAATGTCATTTGTTGAAACTCACCTATGAAAGAAAAAACTATTACTAAAATACCATTTTATAAATTGCATTTTCATCTTTATCAACAGTTACAAATTAGACAGCATTTTGAAAAGAAAAATACTACACTCATTAAGTGCATTTGTCTCCTGGTGGGGAAAGAACCGTTCGCTCTGTTTGCAGAATCCATTTAAATACATAAGCTACCTGTCGTAGTACAACGATCATTTCATCTTGATAGAGCAATTAAATCCAGAAATGTTTTTTGATTGACAATTAAATTCACTGTTTATCAATATTTCGGACAAATTTTCCTTCCTGACAAAACAAATATGAACATGTACGTTTGTATAGTCACCATATAGTTACTATTAATGTAATAAAAACGTTTATTATGTAGTTTCTCAAAATGTAATGTTTTCTTGTTCTTGAAGAAGGCGAGTTTTGCCAAAATGTTGATACAGAGTGAATTTAATTATTATGTCTGGAAAACGTAACTATTTCTGAATGTTTCGTCACACCTTCATATATATATTGTTATCACTTAGTTTTGGAAAAAACGTGCATTATCATGAAATATAGAACTATCTTTTGTTATTACATCCGAGGCAAAAATGCATAGCGAGAAACAAAAATAATCAATTATTATTTACCAGAGACTTTCTTAAAAAAAACAAAGAGTACCAAAGCAGTATACAATAATGAATTTAAATGATATCTTTAACGAGAATTAGATAAAATATATTTGTTTTTCTTTGTTCACCACAGTACCATTATTGTGAAACTGGTCAGACTTTTTCCATCAGAAATATATACTATTTTAGAGAAGAAATCGTTCTTTTAACAGATAAGAATGTACTATATTAAAATACAAAATAGATAAGACCAAAAAAAAAAAACTTATGCAAAATAGAAGCTTTCACTTATCTATGTGTTTATTTATTTAACACTAAACTATTTTATAAAAATAAACACATATGAGGATATAATTCAATCAAGTAGATAATATATATGTTCAGATGATGCTATCGATGTTTGACAATTCATGTCAGACTGGTGACCGAGTGGTTTATTCGTATACCAGGTCAGTAGTTTCGATCACCTACCACGACAAACAAGTTGAACATGATAATGATACCTTAAGTGTGGCGATGAACATGAAGAAGAATGACTGAAGAGCCTAGGAGTCATGATACTATGTCTGGATGATGCGTCATTCCATTTGTCTATGAAATGACATCACAGTGAGGCAGCACTATAATTAGTGGTCGAAAAACAAAACAACAATAAATAAATCATGTCAGTTCAAACCATCCAACATATTTCCACATAACAGATTAAAGCACTCTTTAACTATTAAATCAATATACCAGTAAAGAACGATTCACGAGAGGTATCTTCATCAATAACATTATCATTAGCAGTACTGCTTCCATATGTCTTGCGGACATAAGCCTTGTCTCCGGGTTGCATTAGGGCTACAGCTTGTGCCGAATTACAGGGGTAAGATTTACTTTCATCATATACTAACAGTCTCCCATATTCCTCTCCTGCTACCATAATACTGGCGCAGAGGTAACGATTACTGTAGGTACACAGCTGAGCAGTGAATGAATACAGGCCTGGAACCGGAGCCGTGAAGATTCCTGTAAAGGTGTCATAGGCGTTTCCTTCGTTTAACAGGCTTGTTTTGAAGACGATTGTGTCGCCGTTAACAGGGTTACGGTCCTTAACTTTTTTAACGTTAAATGCCACTATGGAGGTTTCAGCATTATCTGCAATTAAGTAAAATGCAACATATATTGATGAAATAACACAACAGTTTTATTGAATCTCTTCTAGTAACACAAATTATTCTGAAGTGATGATTTTTTACATCATGTTAAGTAAGGTATTATCAACATATTTCAGAAATATTCATAGGATTTTTTTTATTTCCTTATATCATTATGAGAAAAAGACGATAGAAATGTTACAAAATGTTAAAATTTTACCTGAGATATTCTGTATGAACTCATGCTGATTGTAACGAAGTTCGTCGAGCTGTAATTCATACTGATGCAAAGTATCAATTGTGTCTTTCCTGTGCTTATCCAAAACTGTTTCGATATCCTTCCGCTCAGTCCCTATTGTCTCTAAATCGTTCCTCATTGCTTCCACGGCGCCGTTTATTTCTTGCTTTGCTTTTAGTACTTCAGTTTTCAATTCATTTAATGATGTTTCCACATCGTTTTGAAAAGCTTTCCACTCAAATTCCGTCTTTACCATTTTGTGGAGGAGCTTCTCCTCGTAGTCATATTTGGAACATTCAGGTTCCATGACCACACCAACCACCAACACACAGACTACAAAGGTTGCCGAACAGATCAGAGCCATGACTGGAATCTGAATGACGCTTGTATCCGACCGGTCCTTATATCTCCCGGTATTGCCCAGAAATTTGGATCATGTCCAATACTTATGTACATAATCTAAGTTTCGGTTGTTAAATATTTTTATTACTACTTATAAAGATAACTTTTGGATATGATTTATATGAGGTAAACTAATAGTCTCGATTTATCTAAGCATCCGTGTTGAATATTCATATGCTTAACGAGAAAAATAAATTTCAATCTTCATACCATTACATAATTGGTTTAAAATTTTGAAGTTTCCTTAAAATGTTATGTTGGAAATATCAGTATCTAAATTTTATTGATAAAACACTAAATGTTTTTATCTGTTAGTAATTTACTTACGTAGGTGTTATTCGGTAATATATATATATATATATATATATATATATATATATATATATATATATATATATATATTTATTTATTTATTTATTTATTTATTATATTCGATATTCTCCTATAAAGACTAAATCAATCATAAGTAGGTTTTGAGAAATCCAACATATATCAAGCCCCACCCCCGAAACAAATGTATCTCAAATTGAGGTGCTTGCAAAGATATAATGGGCAAAGAAACATGGAGATTGAACATTAAATAAAATACCAACACAGATTACAAAGGATTCCTAACAGACAAAATAAATGCTTTGAATATGAATGATGTTTGTAGCCGACCAGTTTTTTATTTTTTTTTTCTGTGTTTTTTTCCGATGAAGTACAATAGAATTAATATTTTTTAGCATATAATTTCGTTTAATAAACAGCTCTGTCTATTTCGTATAACACTTCATCGTGGGTTCATATTCAAGAACACCTTATGTATATCTATGAAACGTTCTAAGGGGGGGAGTTAAAATCCTCACCAGAATCAACGAATGTTAGCCCTCAACGAAAAATGGTAACTCATAATTAAACCATTTGTGTTTGTTTTATTTCGAAAGGATACAAAATTATTCAGCAGTTACTGAGATGCGCAGATGCTATCTGCTTAAGCCTCCTTAAAATTCAGCCACGTTATCATTGGGCGTTAACTATTTCCCACAGTATTTAATGTTGGATATAACCACGGATCTTTTAATCAGTGAGTTATTTGAATCATATCATTTTTATGACTATATCTAATAGAATAAACGTAAAACTGATGTCAATATTTGCAGTAAAAACTTTTACTGGCAAATGCTCTTGGCGCCATCATCACGGGATCACCTTGTAAAGAAGATAATTATGTTTTTTATATCAGGTACAGCCATCATTTCTATAGCATGAAAACATAACATGATTCAAATGAAATACCCCAGGTTTGTTATTCCTGTATTTTGTGTGTATATTTGTTTACACTTTAAGTATTCATAAATAAATAACAACCAAGCTGGAATGCTTCTTCTCATGAAAATTCCGAATGAAGAGACAGTACAGGAATTCGAATCTACAGCCACTCGGAGTAGGGGTTAAGATAGATGAAAATGTTTTATAAAAAGTTCAGCTTTTTCATTGGGTTGTATGTTAAAGAGCATTTCAAGGTACATCCATGATAGTTATGTACCATGAAACGCTGTCTTTAACATGTAAAATTTTGTGATATGTGAAGTAGCATTCTATTTTATAATTA
>CM037791.1:20946036-20948536 GCA_021229015.1 Solen grandis
ATAACTGGACATACAGCAAGCCAATTTCTATCGATATGTATGTAAGTATATATGTTTGTCATTAGTGTTCGATTCTTCGATACACCCTACTATTATTAATACATTTACTGTAGTATTATAAGCTAATGTACTTTGTCATCATCATAAACATATATCTTAAAAATAATGAAAAAAAATAACAAAACACAAACTCATCATTTAGGTTATTCCTATAAATATAAAGAATATCATTGCAAAAATATTTGAAAAAATAATATTGTGAAAAAAATAGTTTGGTTTGGAAAACAATATAAAGGATGTACAGTATGACTGATTTGACCATTTAATTCATCCGCAAACCTATCATCGTCAGATATACGAGTAAACAACCATGTCAAATAAACGAATTAACAAGCGTATCAGATGATTATGTCATAGGAACTGCATATTCATAGAATGTAAATTCATACTGGCAAGAAAGCAAAATGTATTTTGCGTCGGATCGTGCTCAGTGATAAATGCCTTCGAAATCCTTACTTCAGATAAAACGCAAATGTTACTGTGCCATCAACCTTTATAAATTACCCTCATATATTTAGTGCATCATTTAATTACTCCATCTAGCTGAAGACTGTTTTAAAATAAGTCATTTATGCATTTGAACCTAGACTTTTTCGTTAACAGTTAACTTTATTATTCCTATCAGTAAGGTATTTACCCTCCTGAAATTTAAATGGTACTCTAAAGATAAACAGGCGTAATTTTATTTCCACAAACATCTTCCATGAGGCTCATGGGGATTTTTATTACTATTTTATAAGAGTTATGTTAGATGCCATGCGTGGGCTTGTGAATCCCATATCTTCAGAGACTTAACATATGGTGGCATGTTACCGTCATCACACAATTCATTATTTTTTTACGAAACGTTTCGAATTCATAATCGAATATATATATCATATTTAAAGACACATTAAGTAGTTATAAAGGAAAAACTGCTAAAAAGGGCTGTATATATCAAACACCTGAAATGCCCTATTCTCATTTGAATCAAAGATGCGAGATATTTTGCGTTTGCTTTAGACGGTAATCGTCATGCTCTTTTAATGTTTCTGCGAAGAAACGTATTGTTTAAAAGAACTTGATAGTAAGAACATTTTTTCAAGTTTCAACATTATTCCCGATACATTTTCATCTGGTGGTCAATCTCATTAAAATCAGCTCTTCGTTTTCGCTCCGATACTCTATGCTACGAAGATCTTATAACATTCCATCAAAGGTCATGTTAAGTCTCAACGTTCTCGCCATGAATATAAAAATCTTTTGTGATTTGAAAAAAAAAATAGAATTTAAGTTGTTGCGCATATTCACGAAGTTTAACCCAATCATATTGAAGCCGATGACTTCATTGACTATTAAAATATCGGTTTGATTCGAGTAAATGCGATTGAATCAGATCCCACAATTACGATAAGAATGAGCTGGTGGTCACGTTCAAAATCATTTTAAGGTGGAGACATAGTTCTTAATGCAATCAACTGACGGCGCCGTTAACTAGTGCTGACGTCAGCCATTGCGGATTCTAAGGTTGTAAGTTCAATCCCCGAATTTCATGAAAAGCACTAGATAAGGCATGGATCAGTCGAGAGGGATTAGCATAAGTTCCAATCGACGTAAAATAAATAGATTTAAACTAATTCAATCAGATGTCAAGTAAATGAAATGTTATTCAGTCATCATTCAGTTTGCCTATGCTAATTTCAAAGTAAAATAATATTTTCAATTGTATTTTTTATTCCTAATTTAAAAAAAAATATTTTCCTTTCTTTCACGTCGATTGGGGAACAAGTTCTTACAACTGATACTAATCCCTCTCGGCGGTTCTTGGGTTGGGCCAGTACTTTGCCCCAGGAAAGTTCATGAAAACTCCTTGCCCAAACAGGGTTCGAATCTACAACCTCCGGGACCGCAGTCGAGTATGTTACCACTGGATAATAAAGTGCTTTTTATTTCATTTTATGAAAATGCGTTCATAGGAATTTCTGAAGACTCTCTGGCCTAAAGATAATTTTTAATTAAACGGAAGTACTACAGACACCAACGATCAGAAAAGTGGCATGGCCGTGGTTAACATTTCGTTATGATGACATGATCTGATTATTCAGTATGGTGGTTCATAGACTAAACTGTAATCAGTTTACATAAACAATGTTTTCTCATTACGTTGTGGTAGATCATTAATAAAGCCAAGGTTTAAATGATATCTAAATCGAAAATGATGACACTAACATGCATCAATGCTGTTTAACTCAGCAGAAATTTCCCAAATATCTGCCGACAACTTTCATATAAAAGGGCAAAATGAATAGAGTCGCAGCTCAGACTTCAACAATGGCTCTTTTCGGTGTGTTTTCATTTATCGCTTGTGTGTTGGTGGGTCGTGTGGTAACGAAACCTGCATGTTCCAAATATGATTTTGAAGAAAAACTATTACAGAAAGTTATAAAGATGGAAATAGTGT
>CM037791.1:20948636-20998636 GCA_021229015.1 Solen grandis
TAGAGTCCTCAGTGTCTCTGTGCGTAGAGTCCCCTGTGTCTGTGTGTGTAGAAGTCCTTACTGACAGGTCTGTGTTAAATGTACCCATTGTCTTGTGAAATGTCTAATTTTTCAACATCGTCAAATCATAAAAGTAAGTACCAACAGTCCATAAAGGTGCCTCAGAGATTACCCATATGAAATTATTTCGCTAAAAAATAATCAGAAAGTGGTGTCCTCATTTTCAGGTGGCTGGTCATGTGTCCTCACTTTACCCCTCTTGCAAGTATGTGTGTGTGTGTGTGTGTGACATTTAGGTCTATAATTGCTGGTTGGAAAAATGTCAGAAGAATGTAACTGGGTATGGTATCATGCCAATACTTACGGTGTGATACAGCAATGGGACCAAACTAAATCTGTCTCAAGTAAACAAAGTCCGAAATGTTGTCGGTTAGACAAGAGTTTAAACTATTAAAAGCAACAGACATTTTACTTTGAGGTATAAAGGAGATTCTGGCTGAACAGACCGAGGCACTCGCCCATTTACCCAATTATGCATTCATACTTACGACGTGAAAGAAAAAGGAACAAATTAGATTTAAAGTTGTAATATTTATTCATGATATTTGTTAAGTAAAAAGGAATGCATTATTTGACTTAAAAAAAGAGAAGAATAAAAAAATATTTTGAGGACGAAAGATATTCGGAAGTGATATACATCGACAAAAAAAAAACGAGTTTGTGACTTAAATAAAAAATATTTTGGTACAACATATAAACTTTTAAAGGCGCGTGTTATCGATCCCATACCCTTCATATACGTTTACATTTTAAAAGCACGTTGTCATTGTTTAAAGGTGATTGAGACAATCGAATTTAGATTTTAGAGAGTTTTTAATTTTTAGTGTTGAGTTTCATGTCGATTTTTGTGTCTCGGTTTAGTAATTAAATCAGTTTATAACATTTTGTCCAGATCCATCTGCAGCGGTGCAAGGAACTTCAGTCTACGTCTAAGTAAAAAGTTCCGACTTGCATATTCAAACTCGTTCGTGTAACTCCGTCAATTTCCGGATATTTGCGTACTTTCGCGCTTGTGTAATAAAGCCGAGACTACACCAAGTTTGATGTAATGGTTTATTTGGGTGCGAGAAAAAACAAATTTGTTCAGCAACATTGCGAAAGATTGTTGGGGACGCTTGCAATATGCGAAGGGAAACTTGCAGATTAATTTAAGATTTAGTGGTTCAATATAAGGGGAATTGCTGATGACGTTAGAGTGATACAAACTCGTAACAAACGATGATCTACCCTTACCAGATTTTGAAACTGTAAGGGAAGTAACTACTAAAAGAAATTGTAAATATGGGAACAAGAGTTGCGTCTCACAGAGATAAAATTGCCATTAAAGTTTGTGAATTTAATATTGTGCTCCTTTGCAAAAAGTATATTTTGCGTTCTACTGTAAAATCGTTATTTTTTTATTGGAAATGAAGTTTCATTGATCTCCACGAACATTAACCTCACTGAATTCTTTCGTAACCGTTGATCTCACGTTTACTAGACCATAGTTCCAAGAAACATATTTATACCAAATTGTTTTACAATATTCATTCCTTTCAATGATGTTTTCTCACGATATATTTTATCTACTTTCTTTCACTTTTATTATTTTATAACTTAAATTATTTTAAAGATAAAGTAAAATGGTGATTATCCGAAGACTGATTATCCGAATAGCATGCATAGTTTTCCTGTCGTCAGTCCTGGCACGAGCTTTGCGATATTCCAAGAACCATCCTAATTGCTACTGTTACCGATAGATTAACACATATTCTTATTACCCGGCATTTTATTGATATGTACATACGCAAAGGCATTGAAATAAAAATGTTAAAATAAACAGAATACAATAAACTATTTGGTAAATATATATGTGCACATTTTGATAAAACAAACCCTACGCTTTGGTTGAAAATAAGCTAATTTACTTCTATTTTGTTTCATTAAAGATTCAAAAAGAAATATTATTCTTTTTTCTCCTTTTAACAATGATTTGGACACGTTTAAATCCATAATGTTTAAAGTCTATATTAATCGAAAGAATTGATAGAAAAAAAACCAGTTCAAATATTTTGAAATGTTTTCTGAAGTTTTGAATATTGTTCTTTAAATTGAAAATTTAAAATAAAAATCTCCCGCACATATTAGAACTTAATTGGTGTCATAGCCAATATATGTGCAATAATGAAAGGTGCAGGTCGTATAAATAATGTCACAGATTGTTCATATCTGAAAAAAAAGATAGAATTTTTTTTAAAAATAGATGCATTAATATCTGTGTCATTTTCATATTTCGAAATCAGCTCAAGACGTGCGTTTGTAGAGTTCAAGGTATAAGAAACACTCGTCAGTTTTCATTCCCTTCAAGCTTATTGCGATAGGAATAATATATCTTCATAAAATTGTCCTTTGACATGTCTGGGTCCCTGGAAAAAAACACCATCATCATCATTATCATCATCAGTATATTTTTCATCACCATCATCATTATCATCATCATCATCAACAACAAGGACAACAATAACAACAGCAATAACAATATCACCATCAGTATCAATTTCATCATGATCATTGCTACAACAACACATAAGATTAAGATGATATTTCTTCTGCACGCTATATTCATGTGTTACATTTGAACATGCCCATCTGAACTATGCTACGTGTTTGTTATAAGACAGGGACTGTAATTGGATAAAACGTAAAATACCTAGGCAAAAAAAAAAGTTTCGTTTCTGGTCTCCCCGTCCGACCCCCTTTCTTCACGGCCGATCCTGATTTTTTTTTACATATCCGCCTTTAAAATAACTTTTCTTTACTTTTCGTTTTATTTTTACTTTTCGCATCACTCGGAGGAAAAAAAAAAACAACATATCCCTACCTACCGACCCTCATTTTTTTTTTTTTTTTGCCTTGAGACCAGAAACGGAACTTTCTTTTTTTTGCCCTAGGATGCAACTTTTCAATAAGTAATCCACTTTTCAAATTGAAATAAGAAACAACACAATATAAAATATAATAGATAAAGACAGTAACAGATGCATGCGTTACATTTGAACATGCCCATCTGAACTATGTTATGTGTTTGTTATAAGACAGGGACTGTAATTGGATAAAACGTAAAATACCTAGGCAAAAAAAAAAGTTTCGTTTCTGGTCTCCCCGTCCGACCCCCTTTCTTCACGGCCGATCCTGATTTTTTTTTACATATCCGCCTTTAAAATAACTTTTCTTTACTTTTGTTTTTATTTTTACTTTTCGCATCACTCGGAGGATAAAAAAAACATATCCCTACCTACCGACCCTCATTTTTTTTTTTTATGCCTTGAGACCAGAAACGGAACTTTCTTTTTTTTTGCCCTAGGATGCAACTTTTCAATAAGTAATCCACTTTTCAAATTGAAATAAGAAACAACACAATATAAAATATAATAGATAAAGACAGTTACAGATGCATGCGTTACATTTGAACATGCCCATCTGAACTATGTTATGTGTTTGTTATAAGACAGGGACTGTAATTGGATAAAACGTAAAATACCTAGGCAAAAAAAAAAGTTCCGTTTCTGGTTTCCCCGTCCGACCCCCTTTCTTCACGGCCGATCCTGATTTTTTTTTACATATCCCTACCTACCGACCCTCATTTTTTTTTTTTTTTTTTTTTTTTTTTTTTTTAAAATTTTCAAATACAGTAACATAATATATATCTTGATCTTCCCAAGGTTGTTTTGCTTATATGAGTAAATATATAGCATGCATAAGTTAGTGTAAATGTAAATATAAATTAAATAAGCGTTTATGAATTCAGTACATGCACCAGTTTTCCCGAGTACAAAAGATACTATTAAAACCCGTGGGTACACCAATATACATTCAACAAACGAGAGTTATTTAAGAAAATATTAAGAACACATTATGATCGTGTGATTCAGACAATATCCTTTTAACAACCCTCATAAAAAGTTTGTTCATTAAATTTTAATAAAATTATATACTTCATTTAAGTGTAAATTTACTTGTACATTTTAATATATAATCATATATAATGAAGTTAAGGATGAAATATATATTCTTTTTATAGAATGAATTGTTCTCTACTGGTAAACTTATTAACTTTTCATTGCCATTAAATTTCGTTGACAACAGTCTATTACATACATTGAGGATTTTATTCACACCACTCGTGGGGAAATGTTTAAAAGTCACGAGATAAATTAAAATAATGCATCGAATAAATTTTCTTTTTTATGTTATATTTGAAAGAGTGAAAATATTTTTTATAATGTTCACTGTGAAGTTATCAAATATGAAGCGTATTTTAAGTAACCACTCAAAAAGCATAAAAATATCAAAATATCACGTATCAGAGAGAAAGGGTCTTACAAGTGAACGGTTTCGTTGGGTGATCATTGGCTTGTGGCCACAGACGCAAATCAAGTAATTAATCATTATTTATTTGGAATTGTGATTCCCTTATATTTCCCGCAACAATTCGGATATATTGCATTTGGCTGGTAACCGAGATAACCGTTTGTGTACACGTCATATGCGAGTTTCCCGAAGTTGACATGAATTGTGGGAAGAAACAAACAACTAATTAGAAACGACTGCTTTTCCTGGTACCCTGCTTCGATTGATAACAAAAGGATTAACCGGAAAACATTTCATTAAACGTTATTTAGCTGCAGTTACACTTGTCAACTTAAAAATAAATGTTGACCAGCAGATCCTTATGAACATGCGAAAGCTAAACTTTAACTTTAAATGCATTCAAAGGTACTTCGTTATACTGGGGCAAAGAATTAAACTAAATCAGTTGTTTGTTAAGCAACAGATACTTTGGTTAGACCGGCTTGCAATAAAGTTGGTAATACTCCATTGTTTCTAGTCATCAAGGAAAGTATCGAAAATTAGTCCCCCACGAAAATTAATAGCTTTACTATAATATTATTCTACAGATTCTAAGATATGCTGATAAACGGAGGCACATTGTAGTACATGTATGAAAATACGTATGAAGAGTGCTGAGCTTAAGTCGCGACACTGCTAACGGACATCAGACGGACGGACGCTAGTACATGTCAATGTAAGTGATATCTGGGAGATACATTAGCCTGATTGGTGCTAACCTGATAGCGTAATAATAATAGTAATAAAATGATATAAATAGTGTATATAGTACCAACAGTTGGGGACTTGCCAGTGTTATAAAGCGAGCTCGAAATCTAATAGTATTACAGCCAGTAACCATAAGTCAGTCAGACAGACAATCAGACAGATAGACAGGCAGATGATCAGAAATATATATTAGCCGTGGTTTAAGTATCTATGGTGATATGGAACGTGAGTTCAGTACCGGGTTCGAGACCTAGCCCTCGGTCTCTCCGTGTTGCTCAATTAACACAGTGTCAACGACATCCGCTTTACGGTACCGTGGGAACATGGATACCCTACAGTGAAGCAAAATATACATATGACCACGTGATTCGTTTTTAAACAGTATTTAAAAAAATGTGTTACTTCGTCTTCCTCCGGAATCCTCCGCTGATAACGTCAGAATGGCGAAGCATAGCCGAAACATTCCATGACGTTTTAAAGCGTTTCCTATTAGTTTCATACATGTATAAGAAACGTTTTGGCTATGCAACGCACCACAGGCGAAACCTTGTTTGTCAATCCTATTCTAATTTGCAAATTCATTTAAAAAATAATTTTTTGAGTAAATCGTCTTTGATCAAAAGTGAAATTTAAATAAATAATAAAATAAGATAAAACAACAAATGAAAATTAAAAAAATATTCATGTTATGCACAAGATTTTGACTTCTCTGATTCCAGTTATATATCCAACGCCCCTGGTGGCCGTGTTATTAATGTGTCCGTCTCATAATGCTAGAAATCAAATAATCTCCAAATGATTGAAATACTGTCGTTGGGACCTTAAATAAAATGGTGTCCATTTTTTTAAATAATGTTTGTGGGACATTAAATCCAGTAATCAATTATCAATAATCTATATTCTTCTTCGGTGACTTCCGGTTGTTGAAAAAAATGGCGGTTTTTATGACGCTCTCGTAAAATATGTGATTTTTCGTTCTTTTTTCAACTGTGAAATGACGTGAATGTGCCTATAACGATTTAAATGGAGTAACACTTAATACTCTTTCATTTGGAATTTTTCGATCAGTATTTCAACGTATATTTATCCGTCAGTTATCCATCAGAACCTGGATTCTTTTGTTGAATGTTATGACAAAGCGCGGTAACAGGCGGAAAAGACAGAAGGTCATCTCCAAGTCAAAAACATCAACCCAAGAAGTACCGATTTCTTTCTGTACCTGGGGAACAAGACGAAGAGGGTGAGAGTGAAGCTTCCTTGTATTTTGAAGCGGTAAGTGGTCTTGATTCAGACTCAGATACAGTAAATGATACCGACGTAAACATTCCGACCCCACCCATTACATCATCCATTGCCCATCTTAACCAAGTATCATCAAATCTAGCTGCCGATATGTCAGATTCAGCAATCGTATCAGAGATTGATGTGCATGAACTTGCCAAATCTATTGCTCCTTTGATTCTTGTAGAATTGAAACAATCGCTCATACATGAAATAAAGGCTGCAGTAGTCATAGAAACATCAAAAATGCAAGATAAAATAAACTCTCTCAGAGCCACTAATACTCCGCTGCAACAATCTCTTCAAAAGACCCAATCTGATCTTGATGATCTAGAACAATATGGTCGAAGAATGTGTCTCGACATCTCGAGGATTGCAGGAGATAACGACTCAGAAAATGTCAAATCCAAAATACTAGATGTTATGTCAAAAGCTGGTATTTCAATAACACCAGGTGATATTGACAGATGCCACAGGAAAGGTCGAAAGAAAAAGAATGAGAATAGGAAAGTAATAGTGAAATTTACAAATTCTGATGCTCGTCAGTCAGTATACAAAAACCGAAAAAATATTGGCCAAGGTATATTTGTGCAACTAAATATCGTGAGGGTCTGAGTTATGAGGCTCGTCAATTGGTGCGTGCAAAACTTTGTACAAAAACTTGGATATCTGGAAGCAGGGTGTATGTAGCAGTTCCAGGCATCTCGACTCCTGTAGTGATTAACTCTATGAGTGTCATATATTCTCTAAAGAATCGCGCATAGATTGATATTTGACAGCTGTCAAACAGTTTGTTTATATACACGATGTCCAGTGTATTCTTATATGTGTATCCAGTGGTAGAACAATGTTTACACACGGCGTGCACGCATTAATGCTAAAATAACATTGATAGCCAATATGTCTTACCTGATTTTTTCAGCAACAAGGTGATACAGGTAGCAGACGACGACTTCCTTTGAACACATTCCTGTAAATGTACCTTTTCATTGTCTGTAAAATCCATGTATGAATTGTGAAAATTAGATTGATAATCATAATTATTTTATCTGAACATTCACACCTGAATATATATCCCATTTAAGAATCATATTGTCCACAATTTAATCCAAGAATTACATCCACTACTGGTCACTAGTTCCCATGTAATAAATGAGCTAAATAAAATACCCGTGTTGACTTGTCAGCCAATCTTTTTGATATATACATTAATTTACCAATTCTTTAATGAATATATATTTATTATCTATTTATTTATCTTGGTAATAAAATATCAAACAATTGTTTTTTTTTAGATCCGCATAACATTTGATGAAAATGTCGTTATTATTATTTTAAACATGTATATGTAAGTTATGTTGTAAATTAAAAAAAAATTAAAAGGTTTACATGTATGTATATAAAACTTAAATGCCAATGATAAAATTACCTATTCATTTTATCCAGTTAAAAAACTTACAATTAGTGCCCGCTATTGTATCAAGTCAATCAGTCTTGTTCCTTTATTTAACTTACTAGACATTTTGTTTTTACTCCCCTGTGTAAAATACTTACCTTGTCTGTCCCCGAGTTAATCAGCAGTTGTCCATATTTTCTTAAGTAAAATACTTACCTAACTTGCCTCGGCAATTCACTGTTTGTCTGTATTGCATATAATTAGTATAATGTATAGTAATTCATTTATTAACACAAAGAACCAATATAGTTAATGAGTTGGAATGTCACGTACCTACCTGCATACTTATGAATGTACCTTACATTCTAAATTTATTTACCGATTTCATTATATGTACAATGCTTGTAGTTTTTATCTGCTTACTTTAATCCAGGTATATTACCTACCTATGTGTTAGACCCTGAACGACACTTACATATATATTGTATCTTATAATCAAAGTGTTTTGTCTAAATGTTTGGACCTCTATAATCCCAGATGTTTCTTTTCTTAATTGATTATGGCATTCTTTAGTTAAATACCTATCGCAAATTAAATATTCTAGATATAGATGACTTCTAATGAAAGATATCATTTTATATTCAAGTAGCAGTAGAACTCCTTTAATATGAAACTTAAATATTTCTCCTAATGAATGAGATTATTTTATATTCAAGTATTGTAAACTTAGCTATTATTTCCGTTATTATGATTATTAATTAGTTATCACTTGCAGATTTCCGTAATGCCTTTGAAATGAATCTCTTTGGATTATTAATCTGATATTTAAAAGAAAGCAGTTGAATATATTACAACTTTTGCTCTGTGTATGTGTTATTATGTGTATATTTTTTCGATTTATTATTCTTTGTATTGTTTTTCTTGTTACACCTTTGTTACGCCTAACCCTCATAAACCATGCATAAAAAAGTATGCCTTGCGCAACATGTACCGTACATCTCGGACACCATGGCAGTCTGTATTGTGTTTAAAACAACAAACAATTACCTGAATGGGAAATGACGTTGGGCAGTGGAGACTAGCCATAGGTGTCTATTATCTTGGTCGACAATTGAAAGGGTGAACATGTTTTTATCATAAACACCTCTTATCCCTATGGCTAGACCTGAATACTTTTTTCGCTCACTGTCAATATGGTATTTCTGTTTTTTATCTGCTGTTATGTGTATTACATAAGTGTGTCTCAGACGCTGGATTCATTATCTTAACTTTTGTAAGTCATAAAGTCTGTATTTCTGAATTATTCAATTTCACAAGCACCAGTGTTGATGGTATTGACATATTTTATACAATTGCAATGCAATTTTTACTACTCTTAGCTGGTGATGTTGAGCTAAATCCAGGACCAACTGAAGACAATGGGGCCTTTTCCATATTACATCAAAATATCCGTAGTATTAGAAATAAGTTTGAGTATATAAAAGATACATTTCTAGATTTTGACGTAATCTGTTTCACCGAAACTCATTTATATCATGATGTCATGAGACTCTTTTATCTTTAGACAACTATACATTCTATCGTAAAGACAACACGTCTCACTCAGGAGGGTTACTTGTTTATATTACAAACTCAATATCGTCTGTAAGGGTAACACAATTTGAACACGTTTTAAACGAAGCAATCTGGGTTATGATAAATATCAGTAACGAAAAATTCTAAGATGTAATATTTATCGCCCCCCAAATCATCCTGTAGAATTTTGGGAAAGGTTAAATATTTGTCTTGAACAGGCTATAGAATATTGTCCCAATGTTATTTTATTAGGAGATATCAATGAAGACCAATTAATAAACACAAATAATAAATTTAAAAACATAATGCTTATGAACAATATGAAAAATATAATATCAGAACCAACACGGGTAACGACAAATACCCAAACATTACTCGATCCTATTGCAATCAGTAGCAATATTAATGTCGCATATGTTGAGATTTTAAAAGCACCTCCATCAGTAAGTGACCATTTTTGCACATTAGCTTTTATTCGTAGTCATACTATTAATGATAATTCATATACTAGAACTGTTTGCAATTACAAAAAAATGCAGATTTTACTACTTTAAACAATCTTATACAAACTACTGATTGGTCATTTTTAAATTCCAATGATGTTCATGAAGCAACTGATGTTTTTACAAAGCGCTATATGGAACTTATTAAAGCCTGTATTCCCAATAAAGAAGTCACTATTAGACCAAATGATAAGCCATGGTATAACTCTCAATTCGAAGTGCTTCACGTAAACGAGATCGTCTCAAAACTAAAGCTCTAAACTCCGGTCTGATAAATGATTGGCAAAATTATAAACACTTAAGAAATAAAGTTAATAACATGAAAAAACATGCAAAAGGATTTAAAATTTATTTTGTGAAATAAAACAAAAAAGATATTACCATCCAAGAGTCAGAAGTAATTGATGTTCTAAAAACTCTTAATATTAATAAATCATCTGGTCCAGACCAAATAAGTCATCGAATGCTCAAGGAAACATGTACGACTATAAGTTACCCTCTCACTATTCTTTTTAACCGGTCATTACAGGAATGTACATATCCAAAAGCTTGGAAGATTGCAAACGTTATGCCATTATTTAAGAAAGGAAACAGAGAGTATCCAAGCAATTATCGTCCTATATCATTAATTAGTTGTATTGGTAAAGTAATGGAACGAATAATTTTTAAACATATATATAATTTCCTCCACTCTAATAATCTTATTTATACAAACCAATCAGGTTTCATACCAGGACATTCCACAGTTTATCAACTCATTGATATTTACAACCAAATATGTAAAGGTTTTGATGATAAAGAATCTACTTGTATGGTATTCTGTGATATATCTAAAGCGTTCGATAGCGTATGGCATCAAGGACTTCTATTTAAATTACGTCAATATGGTTTTTCTGAAACTATATTAAATTGGTTAGCAGCCTATCTTCACAGACGCAATCAAAGAGTAATGGTTAATTCTACATTTTCTGACATCAAATCCCTGAGGGCAGGAGTTCTTCGGGGTTCTGTATTAGGTCCTTTACTTTTTCTCATTTATATCAATGACATATCAGACTCATTACTAAGTACAGTTCGGTTATTTGCGGACGATAGTTCCCTAGCAGTTACTAGTCAAAATAATGATTATATAGAAAGTACTTTAAATCATGATCTCCAAAAACTGCATGAATGGTCGAAACAATGGTTAGTCTCCTTTAATCCCAATAAAACAGAAGTAGTATTTTTTAGTCTTATAGACAATGTAAAACCTCTTTTATCGTTCGATAATATAATTCTAATATTTTTCTAACCAACATAAACACTTAAGAGTAACTTTAAGTAGCGATGGTAGATGGCATAACCATATAAATAACATAATAAATTCAGCCACTAAAGTCAGTAATTCAATGAGATTAGTTAAGTATAAATTAAACAGACACACTTTAAATCAAATATATATATCATATCTTCGTCCATTATTGGAATATGCATCTATTCTCTTTGATAACTGTACAGCCTTTGAAAAAGATTCACTTGAAAAATTCAATACGAAACAGCACGGATTGTTACAGGCCTAACTCGATCTGTATCAATTGCAAATCTTCTAAAAGAAATAGGTTGGACATTTTTAGAAAATAGGAGACATTATCAAAAATTAATTCTTATGTACAAATTATACAATGGGGACTTACCGAATTATATCATTCAGCTCTTTCCCGATTCCGTCAGTAATACAATACCATATGCACTACGCAATGCTTATGACATTAATTCTGTACGTATGAGAACAGAAACCTATGCTAAATCTGTTATACCGTTATGCATCAGAGCATGGAACAATTTAGATATAAACATCAGACAATATACATCTTTGAATATTTTTAAATCTAAATTAACTCGTTTTTATAAATCACGTACAGTTCCAAAGACATATTTACTTGTTGAAAGAAATATTTCGATCATTCATGCGCGATTAAGAAACAAATGTAGCAACTTAAATTCAGATCTCTTCAGTAATCACCTTAGAAACAATTCAATCTGTGAGTGTGGATATTATAATGAAGATACAGAGCATTACATTTTTAATTGCAAGAGATTTACTCAAGAAAGGCTAGTTCTATTTCATGAAACTAGGAAATTTCACCCACTTTGTGTCAGTATGTTAATGTTTGGGATAAGTGAACTTGCCCTAAATGACAACAATAAGTTGTTTCAGAGTTTCCATAAGTATATAAAAAATACAAAACGCTTTAATTAACATCTTTATTTCATACACCCTTCTACATGTCAATCGATAAAGATGTTGTTAGCGGGGTATACTTTCATACAGTGACTATATTGTTTATTATTATAATTTGTTTATGGGTTTGGCGTACATCGGTTCATCTCTGTAAATATGCGTTACTTAGTTTTTCCCAATACCTTAAAACATTTAACAATAATTACATATATCATAATATCATCATCCGGAATATATTTGACTGAATGTATACTTTGGAGAAAACCGAATCTAAGTTGTAATAACTAATGGTTTATCCAGTTGCTCATAATTTAAGTGTATGTATCATATATGAATTGATGTATGTAATATGAGTAATAAAATATGTTTAAATCAAATAATATATACTGGCACTCAGAATGTCTTGAATTATCATTCGTCAGTTGGCAATATCCTTATAATGATACTTATTTTCTTATTTAACTTCTCGCCGCGTGGGTTCGAATCCCGGCAGGGTCATTCGGATTTCCATGTGAGGAAGCCTTCCAGCTGGCTTGCGGTAGGTCGGTGGTTCTACCCGAATGCTTCCGTGCATTCGAGGTCTTCCTCCACCTGTAATTAGCTGGGCGTCGCTGTATGACTGAAATGCTCTGAAGCGACGGTAAACTCAAATAGTCAAGTCAAGTCTTATTTAACTTCCGATGGTTTTTTCTTTTCCTTTTTTTTAAAGAAAATACCATACCATACATACCTTAATGTATTTTATTTCTATTTGAAATGACACAATAGTACTTCCAATAATGTTTCAAACTTACACCCTTAGGCCCTGACGACATTAATTGATACATTTGCAAAATTTGTCATTTTAGACAGAGCTTTACCATTCTTACTTTGTAAGAATGAACCGTGGTACCCCGATAGCATACGTGATTGCGGATCCGAAAGATTTGTGTTCAATACTCGCTTCGGACAAGAATCATTGATGACCAGAATAAAGTACTGGTTGGTTGGTTGATTGATTGATTGATTTTTTTTTTTTAGTTTACCGTTGCTGTGACATTATAGCGTCATATAGCGACATCCAGCTAATTACAAGTGGAGGAAGACCCCGAAAGAACTGAGGAATCTTGGTAGAACCACCGGCCTACGGCAAGCCAGCTGGAAGGCTTCCTCACATGAAAATCCGAATAACCCTGCCGGGACTCGAACTCACGCAGTGAGGGGCTGAGTAAGTGTTTAAATCAGTGACTAAACCCTCTTGGCCACGGAAGCCCCAAAATTACTAGAACAACCAAGAAACGTCAAAAGAGATTAATATATTAAATTATAAGAATTTTTTCACAAGCGACGTATAAACAAAACTGGTGTTAGAACAACACAATATACAATGTTTGTTTGTTTGTTTGTTTGTTGTGATTGTTGTTGTTTGTGTTGATTGATTGATGATGATGATGATGATGATAGTATGACTGACTGATGAATGATGACTGATGATGATTGATGATGATTGATTGTTGATTGATTGATGATATGATTGATATGATTGATGATGATTGATTGATGATGATGATGATGATTGATTGATTGATTGATTGATTTTAACGTACCGCTGACAGTATTCCAGTCATTTGGAGACTATATCTACTTGAGACAAACTGCATTATCATGCCTTACACTTATGGCCTTATGCCACACCAAGTCACATTATCCCGACACCGGGCCAACCAGTCCTGAAATTACCCCTATAGGCTGAGCACCAAGCAAGGGAGCTATACCAGTACTCATTTTTTACGACTTTGGTTTTTAGCGGTCGGTGATTTAATACTATTACAGCAAAGTTGCACCTATTAGCACTTACATATCATGCATATCTTATTTAGAAAATATAAGATAAAGAGACTAGTGATAAAAGCTTCCGCGTAAAAAATATATGATTTCAATACGTACACAATTCGGTTAATTAAGATCAAATAAATTGAAATAAAAATGATTTTCGTTGGTATTGAAATTCGTCGACAACAATTTACGTGGACAATAAATTATTGTTCGTTGATTCATGTTCAAGAAATAAAGAAATCCATAAACTCAAAGAAAATTAGACCACTACAAAAGTTAATGTCTTTACTGTATTCTGCAGTGGTGTTGATATATGGAGATACGATGTAGTATAAAGCTAAGCCAGGTGAGAAAAGCGCCGAATACAAGTTGCTGCAAGGACAATAACCGCTAGACAGACTGACGGACGAATAAGACGATGAGACAGACGTAAGCCTGTACAATATGAGGTCTGAGATGAACAATAGCTTGGCAGCGTTTTGTATATAAAAAGAGTGCTCAGTTCCGGGCTGGAATCTCAGTACATAAATAAATTACTTAAATGGATTTTGTAGAATTATTTTAACACCTTCTTAAAACTGTTTCTTTAAACTTTAATTATTTTACTTCGTTTACAACTGAATAAATCATTCTCGTTTGCTTTGTTGATGGTAGATGTGGTCAGTATTGTTGAAAAAAAACCGGAGAACCCAAAGAAAACCCAATTGTCTGGATGGGCGACCACCGTAACCTCTCACGTACGTCACCCGGGTTCGAACCCGTGACGCATTGTTCAGAATCGAAATGCGTTACCACTACGCTATCCAAGCTGTCAATTAACTTGACTAAAATGATTTTTGTATGATTTATTTATTTTTAGACCTACTTAGAATTGTAATTAGTATGTAAAGGATATTTTTCTTGCTTCACTAAATTTATTAAAATGATAAAAGTGAAATTATTTAAGTCTGGCAGAATCTAATACCTACTAGCCAAACTACAGTTCATCCGTCTGTATGTGAAATACCTGAAAAAAAACTTTGCGACCTGTTACGGAAGCTTTAAAGAAGATGTTTATGATTGAATAGGTGTAACAAATGTCCAGAGCGATGTGTGACTTGTGATGATAACATTGCTAACCAATTCCAATTTTAAGATGTGCTGCATCTATAACGTGTATTACTAATCAAGATTAAATTAACTATTTAATGTAACAGATAGATAATCTTAATTCCATATACATATTTTATAAACTCAGGGAAAACTACTTCTATAAAAGGTAATAAGAAAAAAATGTTTGACTTTCTAATAATAAATAATTTTAAGCAACTTGTTTTATATTTGACCAATTTCCATACGGATGGTTTCACGGCTTGCTTTTATTAATGTGATATTATTTCATTTTAATTCCTTGCTTAATCATTGTTTTAGTTTTTTTTAAACCGTGATGATGTAGAAATATTTTTCAATGTGTTCGCTTATGTGATGTTTATATGGATATTTATTCCATGTTTGAATAAACCATCTTAAACACATTCTTCTTTCGAGTGTTCGGATAGTGTAGTCGCAAAAATTTGTTTGTACATTTTTACAATTTCCTTTACTAAAAACTCGTCATATACTTCCTTAATATTTCCGTGTGATAACGTATGAAATCAACATGCTTAAAAGCATTTGAACTTTTTTTTGCGGATAGATTTTCCTAGCATTTTGCACATAAGTACCCTGGACTATATCTTTAAGAAATATGAATTAAAATTTTGGGGGTCAACATGCTCGTCACTCTAAGGAGTTCAAATCTAAATACTACAACAGCATACTAAAATAATATTTTTCAAAATAAAAACACAATTTGCTTTTAATAATGTTTATATTACGGGTGAAAAAAGTGTCAAACATACATGGAAAATAACAAACGAGCATAAAATATCCACTATGGCAGAACCAACATACGTAATAAAACTACCTCTAAGCTATGAAAGTTTACATATATTTTTCTAAGTAAAAATCAACGTACAGATTTTTTTTTCAGATTCAATCCACTAAAAGGCTTTCTGGAAATATAAATTATATTATATATAATATATATGTATCTCATAATGTTTGTTTTTGAACTAAAACTGTTTTTTGATTGAAATTTTAGCCAAAATTGCATAAAAACAAAATACTAAAATGTGACATTTTGGACCCATAGAATTTGCAAATATACCTTTATCCTTTTTATCCCTCTGAAACGTCTTAATTCAGAAAATGGGGCGTGCGGATAATTTTCCTACTTATTGTTATATATATCTTTTTATCATTTACCTATAGAAACATAATTTGAAACAATAATTTATTGATAATGTACGTTCGCTGTTAACATGGTACTTAATCCTTCCATATTTCATTGCTCTTCACCACCCATACTTGCATGCATTGTCCTTTACGGGCTGTTATTATTGATGATTACTGCTCTACATTTTATGAAAGGTCTTGGTAAATTTGTGGACATCATTTCTAGTGTTTTATTTTTCGAAACAGTTTCAAATGTACAGTAAAATTTGGATTCGTACCAAATCTCATCTCGGTTAAATTAATCGTGATATTCTAATATTTTATAACTTTGTAACTTTATAAGGATCAAAGAGTTTCGAAATGTGTTTTACAGTCGAACTTTGGTGACTCGAACAGGCTGGGGGAACGGAAATTTGTTATAGTCATCAAGTAGATTATCGTATTTTGTCGTTTTTCTTATTCTAAAATCGGCAAAATAATGTTACATGTATAATCAAATAAAACATTCCTTTATTCTTTAAATATCATTATAAATCCATTTAATGACATCTGACAAAATCAATAATCAAGCACAAACTTCAGTGATGACACGTATAGGTACAAATACATCGGCCTACGTGTCAGTCGTAACATTTTCTGCATACTATGTTTATTTTTTCTATTGAAGAAAAATAAAATAAATAAAAATCTATTGTGAATAATCCACAAATATAACACCATCAGATAACATAAATATCAGCTAAAAAGTAATATTTAACAAACAAAAAAATTCAAATTTAACAATGTGTATAAAACACGATGCACCGCAGGTTGCAATTAAATCACCAGTGAACATTACATGTAGGGTATTAATTGGTTCGACTGATAGGTTTGAAATACATAGCACTTTAAACCTAGGGCCAGAGTTCCAGCCATCATTGTTCGACTCATCCAAAGCCGAACATTAAAGTACAGTTTTGCTAGGACCTTGAAATGTTCGAGTAACGTATGGTGTTCCAATTTTCAGTGTCCGAGTCACCGAAGTTCGACTGTATTTTCAATCGGCATAATAAATGTAAGCAAGCTTTATATCAGATAAATCTATACGGTATTTTTAATTCTTGATCCCATTCAAAAATGTGTTGTGTATAATTTGAATCTTTCTTAAGGGTTTAAAAGGCATACATTTGCATTACATGGTACAGAGTACAGTCTGTCAAACTGAATCACAAGATAAGCAAAGAACAGATGGGGACATGTATGTGGGACCCAGACTCTGAAATATATGAATATAGTCTGTTATCGATGATTTAACTAAATGGTTTGACAATCTCCATACATATAACTTCAAAATGATGCCAATGTCATTTGTTGAAACGCACCTATGAAAGAAAAAACTATTACTAAAATACCATTTTATAAATTGCATTTTCATCTTTATCAACAGTTACAAATTAGACAGCATTTTGAAAAGAAAAATACTACACTCATTAATTGCATGTGTCTCCTGGTGGGGAGAGAACCGTTCGCTCTGTTTGCAGAAGCCATTTAAATATATAAGCTACCTGTAGTAGTACAATGATCATTTCATCTTGATAGAGCAATTAAATCCAGAAATGTTATTTGATTGACAAATAAATTCACTTTTTATCAATATTTCGGATAAATTTTCCTTCCTGACAAAACAAGCATGAACATGTACGCTTGTATAGTCACCATATTGTTACTATTAATGTAACAAAAACGTTTTTATGTAGTTTCTCAAAATGTAATGTTTTCTTGTTCTTGAAGAAGGCGAGTTTTGCCAAAATGTTGATACAGAGTGAATTTAATTATTATATGTCTGGAAAACGTAAATATTTCTAAATGTTTCGTCACACCTTCAAAGTAACATCAACCTGCACTACAAATATATTGCATAAAAACTTAATCATGATAATACAGAGGTGTCGAGTGCAAGAATGTTAGGTATATATATATATATATATATATATATATATATATATATATTGCTATCACTTAGTTTTAGAAAAAAAACGTGCATTATCATGAAATATAGAACTATCTTTTGGTATTACATCCGAGGCAAAAATGCATAGCGAGAAACAAATATAATCAATTATTATTTACCAAAGAGTTTCTTAAAACACAAAGAGTACCAAGTAGTATATTGTTCAGCACAGCACCATTATTGTGAAACTGGTCAGACTTTTTCCCTCAGAAATATATACTATTTTAGAGAAGAAATCGTTCTTTTAACAGATAAGAATGTACCATATTAAAATACAAAATAGATAAGACCAAAAACAACTAATGCAAAATAGAAGCATTCACTTACGTATATATATGTTTATTTATTTAACACGAAACTATGTTATAAAAATAAATACATATGAGGATATAATACAATCAAGTAGATAATATATATGTTCAGCATGATGACAGCGATGTGTGACAATTCATGTCAGACTGGTGACCGAGTGGTTTATTTGTATACCAGGTCAGTAGTTTCGATCACCTACCACGACAAACAAGTTGAACATGATAATGATACCTTAAGTGTGGCGATGAACATGAAGAAGAATGACTGAAGAGCCTAGGAGTCATGATACTATGTCTGGATGATGCGTCATTCCATTTGTCTATGAAATGACATCACAGTGAGGCAGCACTATAATTAGTGGTCGAAAAACAAAACAACAATAAATAAATCATGTCAGTTCAAACCATCCAACATATTTCCACATAACAGATTAAAGCACACTTGAACTATTAAATCAATATACCAGTAAAGAACGATTCACGAGAGGTATCTTCATCAATAACATTATCATTAGCAGTACTGCTTCCATATGTCTTGCGGACATAAGCCTTGTCTCCGGGTTGCATTAGGGCTACAGCTTGTGCCGAATTACAGGGGTAAGATTTACTTTCATCATATACTAACAGTCTCCCATATTCCTCTCCTGCTACCATAATACTGGCGCAGAGGTAAAGATTACTGTAGGTACACAGCTGAGCAGTGAATGAATACAGGCCTGGAACCGGAGCCGTGAAGATTCCTGTAAAGGTGTCATAGGCGTTTCCTTCGTTTAGCAGGCTTGTTTTGAAGATGATTGTGTCGCCGTTAACAGGGTTACGGTCCTTAACTTTTTTAACGTTAAATGCCACTATGGAGGTTTTAGCATTATCTGCAATTAAGTAAAATGCAACTGATATTGATGAAATAACACAACAGTTTTGTTGAGATCTCTTCTAGTAACACTAATTATTCTGAAGTGATGATTTTTTACATCATGTTAAGTAAGGTATTATCAACATATTTCAGAAATATTCATAGGATTTTTTTATTTCCTTATATCATTATGAGAAAAAGACGATAGAAATGTTACAAAATGTTACAATTTTACCTGAGATATTCTGTATGAACTCATGCTGACTGTAACGAAGTTCGTCGAGCTGTAATTCATACTGATGCAAAGTATCAATTGTGTCTTTCCTGTGCTTATCCAAAACTGTTTCGATCTTCTTCCGCTCAGCCCCTATTGTCTCTAGATCGTTCCTCATAGCTTCCACTGCCCCGTTTATTTCTTGCTTTGCTTTTAGTACTTCAGTTTTAACTTCACTTAATGATGTTTCCACATCGTTTTGAAGAGCTTTCCACTCAAATTCCGTCTTTACCATTTTGTGGAGGAGCTTCTCCTCGTAGTCATATTTGGAACATTCAGGGTCCATGACCACACCAACCACCAACACACAGACTACAAAGGTTGTCGAACAGATCAGAGCCATGGCTGGAATCTGAATGACGCTTGTATCCGACCGGTCCTTATATCTCCCGGTATTGCCCAGAAATTTGGATCATGTCCAATACTGTATGTACATAATCTAAGGTTTCGGTTGTTAAATAGATTATAGTTTATTACTACTTATAAAGATAACTTTTGGATATGATTTATATGAGGTAAACTAATAGTCTCGATTTATCTAAGCATCCGTGTTGAATATTCATACTGCTTAACGAGAAAAATAAATTTCAATCTTGCATTACCATTACATAAGCTTATGGTTTAAAATTTGATATTGTTACGGGTGAAGTTTCCTTAAAATGTTAATGTTGGAAATATCAGTATCTAAATTTTATTGATAAAACAGCTAAATGTTTTTTATTCTGTTAGTAATTTACTTACGGTAGGTGTTATTCGGTAATATATATAATTCGATATTCTCCTATAAAGACTAAATCAATCATAAGTAGGTTTTGAGAAATCCAACATATATCAAGCCCCACCCCCGAAACAAATGTATCTCAAATTGAGGTGCTTGCAAAGATATAATGGGCAAAGAAACATGGAGATTGAACATTAAACAAAATACCAACACAGATTACAAAGGTTTCCTAACAGACAAAATAAATGCCATGAATATGAATGATGTTTGTAGCCGACCAGTTTTTATATCTACTTGTATTAAATAAAAAAAAATGTGAACATTACCAATATTGTATATACACAGGTTTAAGGAGATTTAGACAATTAAGTAGATTATTTTTATTATGAAAACATGAATCGTATCTTTAGATAATTCACATTATCTATTAGGAACAATTCTTTAAATGTCAATGTCGAAGAAAAGATATTGCTGGTTCATTTATGAATAAACCTATGGAATATTTTTTTTCTGTGGTTTTTCCGATGAAGTACAATAGAATTAATATTTTTTAGCATACAATTTCAATAAACAGTTCTGTCTATTTCGTATAACACTTCTTCGTGGGTTCATATTCAAGAACACCTTATGTATATCTTATGAAAGGTTCTAAGGGGGGGGGGGAGTTAAAATCCTCACCAGAATCAACGAATGTTAGCCCTCAACGAAAAATGGTAACTCATAATTAAACCATTTGTGTTTGTTTTATTTAGAAAGGATACAAAATTATTCAGCAGTTACTGAGATGCGCAGATGCTATCTGCTTAAGCCTCCTTAAAATTCAGCCACGTTATCATTGGGCGTTAACTATTTCCCACAATATTTAATGTTGGATATAACCACGGATCTTTTAATCAGTGAGTTATTTGAATCATATCATTTTTATGACTATATCTAATAGAATAAACATAAAACTGATGTCAATATTTCCAGTAAAAGCTTTTACTGGCAAATGCTCTTGGCGCCATCATCACGGGATCACCTTGTAAAGAAGATAATTATGTTTTTATATCAGGTACAGCCATCATTTCTATAACATGAAAACATAACATGATTCAAATGAAATACCCCAGGTTTGTTATTCCTGTATTTTGTGTGTATATTTGTTTACACTTTAAGTATTCATAAATAAATAACAACCAAGCTGGAATGCTTCTTCTCATGAAAATTCCGAATGAAGAGACAGTACAGGAATTCGAATCTACAGCCACTCGGAGTAGGGGTTAAGATAGATGAAAATGTTTTAAAAAAGTTCCGCTTTTTCATAGGGTTGTATGTTAAAGAGCATTTCAAGGTCCATCCATGATAGTTATTTATCATGAAACGCTGTCTTTAACATGTAAAATTTTGTGATATGTTAAGTAGCATTGCTATATTCACATATAATACTTAATCTAAAATATAACGAATATACTTAATTAGGAAAGTGTATGCATGATCACATATAAAACATGGTCCTTCTACATATAATCAAATACTTTTGAATACAATATATTCATATTTATTAAACACACACCGCACACATATGCCTAAAAATACAATACAAAGATCGACACATATAAATATGTACCAGTACATAAAAATTATATACACATATAATCATACCCACTATTACACCAACGCAAGAATCATTTACACATACAACTACACATACAATACTTACACAATTACGTGTAACATTTACATTTATTATACATACAATTTCACATATATTACATATCCTACATGCACATGCATATGACACACTATAATTATGGATATATCACTTGACATGTAATCAGCACTCCATATATTGACGAATCGACTACATATACTGACGAATCGACTACATATAATGGCAAGTTGACTCAATATAATGCCAATTTGACTCTATATCACGGTCAGTTGACCCATATAAAGACATGCTGATTCGATAAAATGAAAGTTAAAATCCATTAAATGACAAATTGACACGATGTAATGGCATGATATCTCCATTAAAAGATAAAATTACGACACATTGACATGATGATTAGCGACATAAGTCAGTTACAGCGTCCCTTTAGTTATATGACTGGATAGTGTTAAGACTTTTCAAACCAGGTACACTTGGAGCTTTTCAAATGTATATTTAAAAACACTTCCCTAACGATCAGAACAATATCATCAACTTATTTTTATTATATAATATTGAGCAGCTTTACTTGTTATGCGATTTTACTGTTTCTGTCCCTTAATAAAACGTAGTTATTGAAAAGAAAATCCAAAATAACATAAATCACAGTATTGAGAACTAGCCTATCTGTTGTTTGATATATAAGTCGTTTCAAACGGTACCTCACCAAAGAAATAACATAAAAAAGTTACGATTTTAAGCTGTTGACTTTTGTCTCTGTTCCAAAACATTGCTGCAATTATATGATGGAAACTAATAATTGATAGCAACTAATGTTAGTATATTAATTTGAAATGAATTCAAAATATTAGGTTTGAAAAAGTGTGTATAATACCGAAAGCCCTATCGTTTGTTTGGACTAACGATTATTGATTACAATTGCTCTCGTGTATGTTATCAAGTTAAGATTAGAAAAAAAAATGACGACTTTCTTTGATATGAATTAAACCATCGTAATTGATGTTTTATCGTTCTATTGCATGATGAGTTGTATCGTGTGTTGTAACAAGAACCTTCTTAAAGTTACACATTTTCTGGAAAATATTAAAAAAAATAATATATTAAGACAAACTAAGGAATAAAAGCAAAAGAAATAAAATGCAAAACCAAAACAAAGCAAATTCAACCAATCGTCTTAAATGTCCGTTTGCTTATGTGTTTCACATTTTGATTGGAAATTGTCATTTGATATATTTTTTTAATATTTTCTTGTATAAACATCATACAAATTTAACCATTCTAATCTGTTAATAATCCATAATAATTAAGTACAGATATTTTACCTGATAAATCTCTGAGAAATGTTAAAATATTCTTGAAATGATGCATATGTCTTTGTTTAGACATTACTTGTTAACTTTGACTTTTCTTGTTGATGTAGACTGTAGGGAATGCAATGAAAATAAACCGGTATGAATTGAGAACTGGCAGCAATGATACTGCGCAATAAGATACTGGATGTGTAAAAACCAGCTCTTTCTATATTTACTGAAATATGGGAAAATTGATTAAGTTAGGAATGTGTTAACCCTAACAAAACATGAAAACCCTCATAGCCATCAGAAATACATACGAATAGCGAAATTATTTTAAATCTTTTATAAACAAGTGGAACACGTTTAAACTTTTATATTTGAATTCATTTTTCGCTTAATTTGCTAACGGCCAACAAGCCAAAATTCCATATAAACAAAACTTAAAAATTAAAATGCAATATTTTTTAAACATGCATATATTTCTGAGATTTTAATGCGCACTCAAAATACAGAGTACACATATTGAACCGTAAGGAGATAAAGAGGGGGACCATACTTAGATTATCAACATGGTAAATTGATAAGTGAGAGAAACAAGAAGTTTCGTCACTGTTTAAATAATTTTAATGAAAATAGAGTGTTAATCAGATCGACGATGTTTCTCCTTTTTTTAAAAAAAATAGTGTATACTGATTATGGAATTACCTTAAAAGGAAACATGTGCAAATCAAATGTTTTATCTGCACTGATCTGAAAATGTACACATTAATTTTATTATTCATAGTAATGAAATAACGACATCTCGAGGGCTCACATGAGTTCGAAGCCAGTTCGCGACAGAACTTCTTGTGGCTAACCATTACACTACCTTTAACATTCAGCGAATAATGATATCAACGATATTATGAGTATAATAAGAATAGACATATACTGCATGGGTAGATATTCCTATTTTAGATATCGTATGTTGTCATGTTTTCACTTATTTGTGTATTAATTGTTTGTTTTTCAGTTTATTCATATATTTAGTTAAGCACGTCGATCCTGTTAAGGGCAACACTATCAGTACTATGGCCAGCCTGTTGAACGACAGATTGATTATTACAATAGTACAGAGACCTATCTGGCGTATCCTGTCGTGTTCAAAACGCGACACTTCCTTTGCTACAAGCGTATGAACTTCACTATGAAGTAGCAAAGAAGCGGTATATCGAACCTGTTGTATACGATAGTGTCTTTGCAATGAGAAACTCCAGACAAGCTATAGTGGTTACATCGTCTACTACCCACGGCCGATAGATAGAACATCTATAGGCCGTGGGATACTACGGTTAAATTTGGTCGTCTTAGGGTGTGTCAAATTGCGCCATTTCATTTATTGCATCATTTTAAAGGCATTTGTATACAGCTGTTGGACGCAGTCATTTATTCTATTGTACTGTATTACGACGGTTTTCTTGCCTATCTCCCCACGCCATGATGTCATGTAGTAAAACGGAATAAGTCAGCCGGGGGTATTCGACGATGTAGTGGTTATGGATTTCGAGGACACAGCTCTTGCCCGATTTATAATAATGACAATGGTCTATATTAAGATGATTAATATTACATGTTTTTACTTGAACATTGATAATTGATTTCAAAATAAAGCGTATTCATAATTCTTCGATGAGATATTTCCGATAAATTTTAGTAGGTATATGTCTGGTAGCTGTACAACTAAATTTGATTAGAACTTCAAGATGGATGGGAATATTTCGATGTAGAGACGAAAACCTTGAACGAAGCCGAAATGAACTTGATCAATATATCATACACAAAATGATAATGGTACAGTATATATCGGTATTATTTTTCTCTAATATTCTTAGGTTTCTATTATCATATCTCATCATAAAAACTGACTACAGCAAGCCAATTTCTATCGATATGTATGTAAGTATATATGTTTGTCATTAGTGTTCGATTCTATTAAATAAATAATAACATAGAAAAAATATGTTGAAAAAAAACATAGATAAAAAAAAAAAAAAAAAACAAACCCATCATTTGTAATTCCTATAAATATAAAGAATATCATTGAAAAAATATGTTGAAAAAAAAAATAGTTTGAAAAAAATAGTTTGGTTTGTAAAAGAATATAAAGGATGTACAGTTTGACTGATTTGACCATTTAATTCATCCGCAAACCTATCATCGTCAGATATAAATTAAAAAAACGAATTAACAAGCGTATCAGATGATTATGTCATAGAAACTGCATATTCATAGAATGTAAATTAATACTGGCAAGAAAGCAAAATGTATTTTGCGTCGGATCGTGCTCAGTGATAAATGCCTTCGATATCCTTACTTCAGATAAAACGCAAATGTTACTGTGCCATCAACCTTTATAAATTACCCTCATATATTTATTGCATCATTTAATTACTCCATCTAGCTGAAGACTGTTTTAAAATAAGTCATTTATGCATTTGAACCTAGACTTTTTCGTTAACAGTTAACTTTATTATTCCTATCAGTAAGGTATTTACCCTCCTGTAATTTAAATGGTACACTAAAGATAATCAGGTGTAATTTTATTTCCACAAACATCTACCATTAGGCTCATGGGATTTTTATTACTATTTTATAAGAGTTATGTTAGATGCCATGCGTGGGCTTGTGAATCCGTTATCTTCAGAGACTTAACATATGGTGGCATGTTACCGTCATCACACAATTCATTATTTTATATCCAAAGACACATTAATTAGTTATAAAGGAAAACTGCTAAAAAGGGCTGCATATATCAAACACCTGAAATGCATTATTCTCATTTGAATCAAAGATACGAGATATGTTGCGTTTGCTATAGACGTGATCGTCATGCTCTTTCAATGTTTCTGAGAAGAAAAGTATTGTTTAAAAGAACTTGATAGTAAGAAACACTTTTTCAAGTTTCAACATATTCCCGATACATTTTCATCTGGTGGTCAATCTCATTAAATCAGCTCTTCGTTTTCGCTCCGATACTCTATGCTTTCGAAGATCTTATAACATTATCAAATCATGTTAAGTCTCACGTTCTCGCATGAATATAAAAATCTTGTGATTTGAAAAAAAAAAAGAATTTAGTTGTTGCGCATATTCACGAATTTACCAATCTATTGAGCCGATGATTATTGACTATTGAAATCGGTTTGATTCGAGTAATGCGATTGAATCAGATCCACAATTACGATAGAATGGCTGGTGGTCACGTTTCAAATCATTTTAAGGTGGAGACATAGTTCTTAATGCAATCAACTGACGGCGCCGTTACTAGTGCTGACGTCAGCCATTGCGGATTCTAAGGTTGTAAGTTCAATCCCCGAATTTCATGAAAAGCACTAGAAAGCATGGACCAGTCGAGAGGGATTAGCATAAGTTCCAATCGACGTAAAATAAATAGGTTTAAACTAATTCAATCAGATGTCAAGTAAATGAAATGTTATTCAGTCATCATTCAGTTTGCCTATGCTAATTTAAAGTAAAATAATATCTTTCAATTGTATTTTTTATTCCTAATTAAAAAAAATATCTTTTCCTTTCTTTCACGTCGATTGGGGAACAAGTGGTTACAAATGATACTAATCCCTCTCGGCGGTTCTTGGGTTGGGCCAGTACTTTGCCCCAGGAAAGTTCATGAAAACTCCTTGCCCAAACAGGGTTCGAATCTACAACCTCCGGGACCGCAGTCGAGTATGTTACCACTGGATAATAAAGTGCTTTTTATTTCATTTTATGAAAATGCGTTCATAGGAATTTCTGAAGACTCTCTGGCCTAAAGATAATTTTTAATTAAACGGAAGTACTACAGAAACCAACGATCAGAAAAGTGGCATGGCCGTGGTTAACATTTCTTTATGATGACATGATCTGATTATTCAGTATGGTGGTTCATAGACTAAACTGTAATCAGTTTTCATAAACAATGTTTTCTCATTACGCTGTGGTAGATCACTAATAAAGCCAAAGTTTAAATGAAATCCAAATCGAAAACGATGACACTAACACGCATCAATACTGTTTAACTCAACAGACATTTACCAAATATCTGTCGACAACTTTCATATAAAAGGGCAAGATGAATAGAGTCGCTGCTCAGATTTCAACAATGGCTCTTTTCTGTGTGTTTTCATTTATCGCTTGTGTGTTGGTGGGTCGTGTGGTAACGGAACCTGCATGTTCCAAATATGATTTTGAAGAAAAACTATTACAGAAAGTTATAAAGATGGAAATAGAGTGGCAACTATTCAAAGATGACGTTAAAGCGACACTGGATAAAGTATAAAACAGAACAATCAAAAGCGAAACAAGATATCAGTGGCGCTATTGACAATATAAATGACTTGTCAGAAAAAGATGCAGAAATTATCGCCATGGTAAAAGGACAAAAGAACGAGGCTCTTGACATAGATCGTAAACATGACAACCAGATTGATGAACTGCGTCAAACTCTCCATGATTTTATGCAGCAGGTCAATCGGAATATGTCAGGTATGCTTACTTACATGTGAATCAATCATTAAAGCTCATATCTAGAATAAGAATTTTCAGATTAATTCCTGCATATATTTGTTTTAAATAGTCGAGATATTTCCAAAATTGTGTGCATTAAGTTTAATGATAATGGATCCATGATTTTTTCTTAAATATTTAAGTAATGTCCAGCGTCTTCCAGCGCATTAACTTATATGTAATAGTGCTATAAAAGTAAATGCTATTAATTAAATTTAATGAATCAAGTAAATGTTCATTATTGTGTGGGTTGGGTGTACGCGGGAGCGATTAATGATGATTTTTTTAATAAAAAAAAATACACACATTTTGTTCTGATGTGTGTAGATAGATGGTCTTGCTACAATGTATGTGAGTCATATATCAATGCGTTATTAATTGGGAGAAATTAAAGTCAAATAGTAACGCCCGGCTTAATATAGTTGGATAAAAGCCTCGAATGCACAGAAACACCAGGCTGAAGCTATAGTTTTTCTTCAATCCATCTTGAAGACTTCCTCACATGAAACATCAACATGACTTTACCGGGATTTGAACCCAAAGAAGTGATAGTAAGTCAGAAAACACAATCATCGGAAAGCTTCTATCATTTTCTTTCACACTTTCCATATTTTTTAAGAAATAAAATATTCCTATACTTTGACTTAGAGAACAAAAATGACAAATTATGTCTCTAATTATTAAATATTGCTTTACTTGCATCAAATTTTGTAGGAAGAAATTGATGAACGATATCATTTAAATTCAATTATTGTTTGTTTTAATATTAAGTAATAGATATACCATAAATTTAGTGACGTATCATGGTAATGAATATAAAATATGTATATTTGTCACTAATAATATAAAAATATATCTACTAACAGAGTGAAAACAACTTTACATAATATCAAGTATAATGTTTGAATTTATTATTTTTATTTCATGTTTATTTTCTTTCTTTTTTATTGTTTTATTGTTCTTTTCATTTGACTTTTCCGTAAAGAGGTACGGATTCCTTTTTATTGATGATCGATTTGAATTAATTGAATATCATATGGCATCTTCATTTTTTCTTATTACATGAATTACATTTTTTTTTGTATTTTTTATGTTTAGATATTGCTATGACACCGGTGTTGGCCTTCAACGTATACAATGTTAAGAACCTTAACCCTGCTAGCGGCGACACCATCGTTTTCCAGACAAACCTACTGAACGAAGGGAACGCCTATGACAACAGTACAGGGATCTTCACGGCACCGGTATTCGGCTTGTATTCATTCACAGCCCAGCTGTGTACCTATAGTTCATTTTACATTAGTGCCAGTATCGTGGTAGCAGAGAAGGAACACGGAAGACTGTTTGTATATGAAGAAGGTGGTTCATCCCCCTGTAATGCAGCACAGGCTGTAGCCATCATGCAATCCGGAGAAACAGCATTTCTTCGCAAAAAAGACAGTAGTGGTAGTGGCAGCAGTAACCTGTTATACGTAGATGGTAACCGTAGACAGTTTTTTACTGGATCTTTGATACGTATGATAATCCCTGCTTCAGCTTGACCTGTCTTCTTCATATTGGTGCATCACTGGCCCTAATGTTTATGTGTCCTTCCAGCATATGATGATAAACATGCGTTAATTTATCCCGTGACAGTATTATTTAATTTTTTAACATGCAAGCATTTCTTAACTTGAATATATTTCCGCTGTTAATAAATGTTCACGGCAAAATCCGATGTACGGTTTTCGGTTTATATAGCATAGTGTGAAAATTATTTTCGGAATTAAGTGCAAGATAATTGATGTTAATAAAGTATTATTATTGTCTCTATTATACCACATACAATATGTGTTCTTTCAAACTTTGATATTGCACATTGTATACTATTCACATTTTGGTGCGGTTTGATATTTGAATTTGTTTATAAAAACACATAGTAGGCACCAATCTCAAATCTGGATTCTATTTAAGTGCATACCAATGTGTATCAAGTGACTAATAATTTGAGCTCTACGATATCGTGTACATACAGTTATACATGTACATTTACTACAATGAATGTAATAACGATGTTGAAATTAATAAATAAATCTTAAGTGTGAATGAGACCTTGTTTATTGTGGTAATGAAATATAATTAAGTAACGTTAATATAAGCGTATATGACGAATTTTGTGTGAATTATTAGCGTTTGTTAAAGATTCAGGCGATTTTTTCCCTGCCACAAAGTACTAGAACTTACAATGGAACCGCCAGAGGTTTACGCATAATTTTATAAAAAGTGTTTTTCGACGTTTATAATAAACATTTAAATCATTCGTTGTTTAAACTTATTTAATTTACGACGACTGAGAAGGATCTTACATTTTATAATAATGCATCTCGACGGTTTCACTGTTGCACATGAACTTATTTCCGCCTTGAAAGGCCCTGACAAATCCTTGACACTAAGGGGTTCGAATCCACAACCTTTAGATCCAAAATTATGTTCGTTACCACTGGAATACTTCTACATATCTAACGAGAGGTAACTCACTCATACAATGGGAGATATCTCAGACTAAAATTACTGTACAGAATATTTCCCTTGTTTCTACATTGTTCAGGGGGACAGTATTAACCCTTTACCCTTATATGCAGAGCACCAAGTAAGGGAGCTATGCCGTTCCCATTCTTTACCACTTTGGTATACCGCAGCCGGGGATCGGACCCACGACCTCCCGATTCGTGGGCGGACGCTCTATGCCCTCGACAACCGGGGCCGGTTTGAATCTGATTTATCAATTAACACACCACTATGTACTATACAACAGACCTTATATATTTTTTATATATATCTTGTTATTTAGTGCGACTGGCCGATTCAATTTCTTCATCGGCTATATGTTTATTGTGTTAGATGTATTTATACATAATAATAAATAAATGTTTCTTATAATAATAAATTAGATACATTTGAAAAATACTAGTTTACTCGGATAAATGTTACATCAAGCAAAAATAATCAGGAATGAGAAGTGAGAGATATATAGACCGGTGGAGAAGAATGAAAATCATTAAAATGGTACTCGTATTTCCTGCTTGGTGCTCTGCATATATACAGTGGTCACGCGATTTCTCGAGGTCGGACGAGATCTGCAAGAAAACTCGAAGAATCGCCGTATTCGAGGAATCGTATGTAAAAATTCAATACATTTATATTTCCTGATACCTACGGTGTGATACAGCAGTGTGGAAAAACTATATATGTCTCAAGTAGACATAGTCCGAAATATTGTCGGTTAGACAAGAGTTTAAACTATCAAAAGCAACAGACATTTTACTTTGAGGTATATAGGAGATTCTGGCTGAACAGACCGAGGCACTCGCCCATTTATCTAATTATGCGTTCATACTTACGACGTGAAAGAAAAAAGAACAAATTAGATTTAAAGTTGTAATATTTATTCATGATATTTGTTAAGTAAAAAGGAATGCATTATTTGTCTTCAAAAAAAAAGAGAACAATATACAATACAATATAACAATATTTTGAGGACAAAAGATATTCGGAAATGACATACATCGACAAAAAACGAGTTCGTGACTTAATTAAAAAACTATTTTGGTACAACATATAACATTTTAAAGGCGCGGGTTATCGATCCCACATCCTTCATATACGTTTACACTTAAGCACGTTGTCATTGTTTAAAGGTGATTGAGACAATCGAATTTAGATTTTAGAGGGTTTTTCATGTTTAGTGTTGAGTTTCATCGATTTTTTATGTCTCGGTTTAGTAATAAAATCAGTTTATAACATTTTGTCCAGATCCATCTGCAGCGGTGCAAGGAACTTCAGTCTACGTCTAAGTAAAGAGTTCCAACTTGCACATTCAACCTCTTTCAGGTAACTCCGTCAATCTCCGGGTGCTTCCGTACGAACGGGCGCTTGTGTAATATGGCCGAGACTACACCAAGTTTGGTGTAATGGTTTATTTGGGTGCGAGAAATAACAAAATTGTTCACCAACATGGCACAAGATTGTGGGGGACGCTTGCAATATGCGAAGGGAAGCTTGCAGAATAATTTAAGATTTAGTGGTTCAATATGATGGGTATTGCTAATGACGTTAGAGTGATACAAACTCGTAAACGGTGATCTCTCCTTACCTGATTTTGAAACTGTAAGGGAAGTAACTACTAATAGGAATTGTAAATATGGGAACAAGAGTTGCGTCTCACAGAGATAAAATTGCCATTAAATTTTGTGAATTTAATATTCTGATCCTTTGCAAATAGTATATTTTGCGTTCTACTGTAAAATCGTTATTTTATTTTTTGGAAATAAAGTTTCATTGATTTCCACAAACATTAACCCACTGAATGCTTTCGTAACCGTTGATCTCACACGTTTACTTGACCATACTTCCAAGAAATATATTTATACCAAATTGTTTTACAATATTTATTCCTTTCAAAGATGTTTTCTCACGATATATTTTGTCTAATTTCTTTCACTTTCATTATTTTGTAACTTAATTCATTTTAATGATAAAGTAAAATGGTGATTATCCGAAGACTGATTTTCCAAATATCATGCATAGTTTTCCTGTCATCCTAATTGCTACTATTACCGGTAGATTAACACATATTCTTTTTACCCGGCATTTTATTGATATGTACATACGCAAAGGCATTGAAATAAAAATGATAAAATAAACGGAATACAATAAATTATTTGGTTAATATATGTGTGCACATATTGATAAAACAATTATTACTACTTTGTTTCATTAAAGATTCAAAAAGAAATATTAATTTTTCTCCTTTTGGCAATGATTTGGACACGTTCAGTTCCATAATGTTTAAAATCTATATTAATCGAAAGAATTGATAGAAGAAGAAAAAAAACAGTTCAAATATTTTGAAATGCTTTTTGCAGTTTTGAATATTTTTCTTTAAATTGTAATTTTGAAGAAAAAAAATCTCCCGCACATATTAGAACTTAACTGGTGTCATAGCAAATATATGTACAATGCAAAAATGAAAGGTGCAGGTCGTATAAATAATGTCACAGATTGTTCATATCTGAAAAAAAAAAAGATAGAAACAAAAATTAAAATAAATGCATTAATATCTGTGTCATTTTCATATTTCGAAATCAGCTCAAGACGTGCGTTTGTAGAGTTCAAGGTATAAGAAACACTCGTCAGTTTTCATTCCCTTCCAGCTTATTGCGATAGGAATAATATATCTTCATAAAATTGTCCTTTGACATGTCTGGGTCCCTGGAAAAAAAACACCATCATCATCATTATCATCATCAGTATATTTTTCATCATCATCATCATTATCATTATCATCATCATCATCAACAACAAGGACAACGATAACAACAGCAATAACAATATCACCATCAGTATCAATTTCATCATCATCATTGCTACAACAACACATAAGATTAAGATGATATTTCTTCTGCACGCTAGATGCATGCGTTACATGTGAACATGCCCATCTGAACTCTGTATTTGTTATAAGACAGAGACTGTAATTGGATAAAACGTAAAATACCTAGGCAAAAAAAAAAGTCCCGTTTCTGGTCTCCCCGTCCGACCCCCTTCCTTCACGGCCGATCCTGATTTTTTTAATTTTTTTTTACATATCCGCCTTTAAAATATCTTTACTTTTTTTTTTTTTTACTTTTCGCATCACTCGGAGGGTAAAAAAAACATATCCCTACCTATCGACCCCCATTTTTTTTTTTTTTTTTTGGCTTGAGACCAGAAACGGAACTTTCTTCTTTTTGCCCTAGGATGCAACTTTTTCAATAAGTAATCCACTTTTCAAATTGAAATAAGAAACAACACAATATAAAGACAGTAACATAATATATATCTTGATCTTCCAAAAGTTGTTTTGCTTATATGAGCAAATATATAGCATGCATAAGTTAGTGTAAATGTAAATATAAATTAAATAAGCGTTTATGAATTCAGTACATGCACCAGTTTTCCCGAGTACAAGATACTATTAAAACCCGTGGGTATACCAATATACATACAACAAACGAGAGTTATTTAAGAAAATATTAAGAACACATTATGATCGTGTGATTCAGACAATATCCTTTTAACAACCCTCATAAAAAGGTTTGTTCATTAAATTTTAATAAAATTATATACTTCATTTAAGTGTATATTTACTTGTACATTTTAATATATAATCATATATTATGAAGTTAAGGATTAAATATATATTCTTTTTATAGAATGAATTGTTCTCTACTGGTAAACTCAACTTTTCATTGCCATTAAATTTCATTGACAACAACCTATTACATATATTGAGGATTTTATTCACACCATTCGCAAGGAAATGTTTAAAGTTCACGAGATGAAATAAAATAATGCATCGAATAAATTTTCTTTTTTTTATTTTATATCTGAAAGAGTGAAAATATTTTTTATAATGTTCACTTGTGAAATTATCAAATGTGAAGCGTATTTTTAGTAACCACTCAAAAAAAAATCTTAGATTCACGTATCAGAGAGAAACGGTCTTACAAGTGAACGGCTTAGTTGGGTGATCATTGGTTTGCGACCACAGCCGCAAATCGTGTATTTATTCATTATTTATTTGGAATTGTGATTCCCTTATATTTCCCGCAACAATTCGGATATATTGCATTTGGCTGGTAAAGCTAAATTTAAACTTTAAATCCATTCAAAGGTACCTCGTTTTTATACTGGGGCAAAGAATTAATTGGTTAAGCAACAGATACTTTGGTTAGACCGGCTTGTAATAAAGTAGGTAATCCTCCATTGTTTCTAGTCATCAAGGAAAGTATCGAAAATTAGTCCCCCACGAAAATTAATAGCTTAACTATAATATTATTCTACAGGTTCTAAGATATGCTGATAAACGGAGGCACAATGTAATTCATGTATGAAAATGCGTAAGAAGAGTGCTGAGCTCAAGTCGCGACACTGCTAACGAACATCAGACGGACGGACGGACGGACGCTGGAACATGTCAATGTAAGTGATATCTGGGAGATACATTAGACTGCTGCTTGGTGCTAACCTGATAGCGTTATATAATGAAATGCTATAAATAGTGTAATTAGTACCAACAGTCGGAACGAATAAATATGTTTGCCAGTATTATAAAGCGAGCTCGAAATCTAATAGTATTACAGCCAGTTACCATAAGTCAGTCAGACAATCAGACAGATAGACAGGCAGATGATCAGAAATATATATTAGCCGTGGTTTGAGTATCTATGGTGATATGGAACGTGAGTTCAGTACCGGGTTCGAGACCTAGCCCTCGGTCTCTCCGTGTTGCTCAATTAACACAGTGTCAACAACATCCGCTTTACGGTACCGTGGGAACATGGACACCCTACAGTGAAGCAAAATATACATACGACCACGTGACACGTTTGACTCGTTAAACAGTATTTAAAAAAATGTGTTACTTCGTCTTCCTCCGGAATCCTCCGCTGATGACGCCAGAATGGCGAAGCATAGCCGAAACATTCCATGACTTTTTAAAGCGTTTCCTTTTAGTTTCATACATGTATAAGAAACGTTTCGGCTATGCAACGCACCACAGGCGAAACCTTGTTTGTCAATCCTATTCTAATTTGCAAATTCATTTCATAAATATATTTTTGAGTAAATCGTATTTGACCAAAAGTGAAATTTAAATGATAAAATAAGATAAAACAAGAAATAAAAATTAAAAAAATATCCATGTTATGCACATGATTTTGACTTCTCTGATTCTAGTTATATATCCACCGCCCCTGGTGGCCGTGTGATTAGCGTGTCCGCCTCATGATGCTAGAAATAATATAATAATCTCCAAATGATTGAAATACTGTCGGTGGGACCTTATATAAAATGGTGTCCATTTTTTTTTTTAAATAATGTTTGTTGGACATTAAATCCAGTAATCAATTATCAATAATCTATACTGGCACTCTGAATATCTTTATATATTATCATTCGTCAGTTGGTAATATCCTTATAATGATACTTATTTTCTTATTTATCTTCTCACCGCGTGGGTTCGAATCCCGGCAGGGTCATTCGGATTTTCATGTGAGGAAGCCTTCCAGCTGGCTTGCGGTAGGTCGGTGGTTCTACCCGAATGCTTCCGTGCATTCGGGGTCTTCCTCCACCTGTGATTAGCTGGGCGTCGCTATATGACTGAAATACTGTCGAAGCGACGGTAAACTCTAATAGTCAATTTAAGTCTTGTTTAACTTCCGATGGCCTTTTCTTTTCCTTTTTTTTTTAAAGAAAAAAATAATGTCAAAAATAAATTTTTTTTTTTAAAGTACTTCCAATAATGTTTCAAACTTACACCCTAAGGCCCTGACGACATTAAGTGATACATTTGCAAAATTTGTAATTTTAGACAGAGCTTTACCATTCTTACTTCGTAAGAATGAGCCGTGGTACCCCGATAGCATACGTAATTGCGGATCCGAAAGATTTGTGTTCAATACTCGCTTCGAACAAGAATCATTGATGACCAGAATAAAGTACTGGTTGGTTGATTGATTGATTGATTTTTTTAGTTTACCGTTGCGGCGACATTATTTTAGTCATATTGTGACATCCAGCTAATTACAAGTGGAGGAAGACCCCAAAAGAACTGAGGCATCTGGGTAGAACCACCGACCTACTGCAAGCCAGCTGGAAGGCTTCCTCACATTAAAAATCCGAATAACCCTGCCGGGACTCGAACTCACGCAGTGAGGGGCTGAGTAAGTGTTTAAGTCAGTGACTTAACCCTCTTGACCACGGAAGCCCCAAAATTACTGGACCAACCAAGAAACGTCAAAAGAGATTAATATATTAAATTATAAGATTTTTTTCACAAACGACGTATAAACAAAACTGGTGTTAGAACAACACATTATTGATTGATTGATTGATTGATTGATTGATTGATTGATTGATTGATTGATTGATTGATTGATTGATTGGATTTAACGTACCGCTGACAGTATTCCAGTCATTTGGAGACTATATCTACTTGAGACAGATATAGTTCTGCCAAACTGCATATCATGCCTTACACTTGTGGCATGATGCTACACCCAGTCACATTATCCCGACACCGGCCAGCCAGTCCTGGAACTACCCCTATAGGCTGAGTACCAAGCAAGGGAGCTATACCAGTACTAATTTTTTACGACTTTGGTTTGTCGCGGCCGGTGATTGAACCTTCGACCTCCCGCTCCCGAGGCGGACGCTCTAACATTATACATTGTTAATTGGGAAGTTTAACATGTAGGAACGATTTTATTTCCGAGATACGAGTATATACGATTAAAATTCCCCATTCCGAGGGCTTGCTGCATTACTATTGTAACTCCTTCTATATTTATATGTAGTTACATCGTTTTGCAACAAACCCTCAAAAATCGATCCTCGAAAAATCGCAGTTCGACTCAAAGGGTAAAATGGGAAACAGTTAATCTTTGTTAACGGGCACTTGTATTAAAAGGGTGACTGTAGTCAAACTGCCTTAAGCAACCAGATTTAGTATTGAGAGTGAGAGAGAGAAATCTTTATGTAAACTCCATTCAGCAACCATAATTCCACATTTTTATGCAGTCATTTTTTCCCCTTTAAATGATGGTTTAAGACAGTTTGACTGTAAATATTAATAGTAATAGACCATTTCATTCAAAATGACTTGTAAAGCTTCGTAAATCTACGAGCACTCCCTGACACCTACTCTACATGCAGGTGTAAAATTCAACACATTGTTCAGTGGGAAATAAAGATACAAGTGAGATTTTGAACCAGTCACTGATTGGCCAGTTGAAATCAGCGATTTATAACGAGTATTGCCGATCCCCAAGTGAATGATCTATACCAGTCACTGATTGGTCAGTTTAAATCAGCGACTTATACCGAGTATTGCCGAACCCCCCAGGGAATGATCTCTACCAGTCACTGATTGGTAAGTTTAAATCAGCAACCTATACCGGGTATTGCTGATCCTCTAGTGAAATGGCCTAAACGACGTATCAGTTGACACATCGAGAGGGATGGGGGTAGTTACTGACGATTTTTTACAACAAAACCTTACATACTGTTCTAAGAACATCACCGGTAGATCCAATATCTAGGACTAGAAAATCACAGCAAATCAAAGTTTTCGCTTTTGCTAGCATTACTATAGTGGCATATCTTAATCACTTATCCATTTTTTTTTAAAAACATATTACTATCTGGCAAATTTTCAAGTTATCCACTTATGTAACTTAACATTACAACTGTCTGTTAGTGCCCATTACTGCCAACCACATTCACTTAGGTTAACTGGATATCATGCATTTTTTCCAGATACTTATGTGAAAAAACGTTTGTTATCCACATAATTTAACTGACTGACTTGAGAAAAAGGCACGATATCCAGTTATCTTAAGTGAGTATATGGCTTGCAGTAGAGGACACAAACAAGCAGATTTGTCTGGTTAAGATACTATGGTGGCATATTTCTGCCAGCCACTTATCCACTTAACTATGTCGAAACTTTTCTGAAAAATTGTCACATAGTCAGTTAGTATCTGGCAAGTTGAAAACTTTCGTGTTATCCTCTTAGGTATCTTAACAGAACAAAACTGCCTGTTAGTGCCCACTACTGCCAGCCATATATTCACTTAAGATAACTGGATATCTCGCCTTTTTTCAAACATAGTTAGTGGAAAATGTTAGATCCAATGAAATTAAAATTTGCTACTTGCCAGAAACTGAATATGTGACAATTTTTCAGAAAAGTTTCAACATAGCTAAGTGGATAAGTGGCTGGCAGAAATATGCCACCATAAGATACCTAAGAGGGTAACACGAAAGTTTTCTACTTGCCAGATACTAATTGAATATGTGATAATTGTACAGAATAGTTTCGACATAGATAAGTGGGTAAGTTGGTCACCATACATTACTTTTCACTGATTAATTATTAATTTGTGAATACAATTTGTTCAGCAGAGCAATTTTATTTTTAATGAAAGTAATAAAATAATTTATGTCTTAGAAACATATTACATATGTCATTCAATATTTGCTTCTTTAAGGTAAACCGTCCATCATTAAATCATTCTTCAAATGCTTAAAAAATGAAACATCCATTAACTCGGAGTTGAAGGCTAATTTGCTCTAAGTCTTTAAAGGCTTGCATTTACTTTAAAATTCCAGCAATCAAATGATGGGCCATGATCACACTTCAAAAATCATTTTGCCCATTCTTTAACAGATGAGATATACCAACATGTATTTAATGATTGAAGATCACTTAATTCATTTCCACGTCTGAAATATGACTAACCTACACAGATATATGAATGCGCGCCTGTTTGAAAGGTTTCAATTTGTTGCATGCAAGAGAGGAGCCATGCTACTGCATACTCGCGTGACCCATATCATGCATTTTGACATGCGTAAATACTTTAATATATCTATTTTACTTTAAAGACGTATAAAAGACCAAAGAAAAAAAGCATGCCAAATGATAAACAAAAAATACCAATAGAGAGATTGATATTTCGTTACTTTCCGCAAATTACGGAAAACCGCGATCTAATTCACGAAGTTACGTACTGGCCGTAAGCTTGCGTGTAGTATCCTTCCGCCTCGTCCTGCGACATTCCGCCGATGTGCATGTCAACTCGTCGCGTCGTTGTGTACTCGGTGATCACCTCGTCGCCGCCGCTACGGTTACGATCAACAGTGCTGAAATAAATTCATACATATTTTGAGTATATTTTGTCATTCCTCAGAAAAGTTCGACTAACGCAATAGATAGATCTATTTATAGTATCTGGCAAAAACTAGCCCATGTGACGTAGCCATTGCGTATATGTCGTCACTCCCTATTGCAATGGATTCTGATGTAATTTGATTTTTAACAGTTTCTTGATGGTTAAAGGGGGAGTAGGGGTAGTGGATTCAATCCCCGGTCAAGATATACAAAAAACGTTAAAATGATGCCGGTTTATCTCCCCTTATCTGGCTGCTTCTAGATATCGTTTATCAAGTTCACAAGTGGAACATGATGCATAGCTTGTCAGTAAATAGGCTAGCTATTCATGTTATTTTGATGTAAAGTATATCTCAATAATAAGTATGTAGACAATAAATAAATCTTGAACTGGAACTGGAAATACCATAATTATATAAATCGTTCAAGATTGTAAAAATAAATGGTTCTGATGCTTCTATTGGTTTTCTCTTCTAAATAAATTGATTTATTTTCGATAAAGGTAAATCGTATTCTGAAAATAGTTCAGTTTGAAACTTTCATTTCATAGTCGTTTTCATATATCTTTGGCGGAAAGTTGGGATTTAAACAAAACAAAACAATTACCTATACTGCGCACTTCCGTTTCCATGAGCTGATCCCCCGTGGTCTGCACTTGCATATGTTACAACACCTTGCTGGGCAACAGTCTCGTCTGCGGCATTTCCGGCCCGAATGGCTGCGTCTATTTCATCTCTAGCCATTTAAGAAAGAAAAGAAATATGATTTTTTTTAAAATTAATTAAAATACAGAAAAAAAAGAAAAGGGATAATCAAGAAATTGCATTATGAAGATATTCTACGTAATATGGAAATATAAAATATGAAATTATGAACATGGTGCAAAAAGTATAATATTTAAACAACTGATAGGCCTAAGCTAACCAAGCCTCCCCCATCCGTTCCAGTCATAAGGTATTGCGTGTTTACTTTAATAATTTGAGGTCTTACTTAATGACTGCCCCACTCCGCATCGCCCAAATCTTCCGGACTTTGTTTGATTTGAATGATTGCCCCAAATCATTCCCACCCCCTCTCCATGACATACCTGGTCATATCCACACCTTCCCATCCTCCGTCTTCAAGTTCTTGCACCCTGGACTCGAAGTGACCGCTGCAATTAGAAAAGCAACACCCGTCCAGTCAAAGCTGTCTTTGGCGATCAGTCATTGGAACAAGAGAAAGTGACTGCTTAACAGAGGTGGCGGCTAAATAAAGCTTAGGCATATATATGAATGCTAGTATGGTGATATAAATACTGACCGCTACATGCAGGTTGACTGCTCAATACAGGTAACCGCTAATAAAGGTTCAACTGTATAATGAGATCAAACCAGAATTTGAGACGAAATAAAAAAAAAATAAACATGGCCAATTAAAACTGCATAATATTCTTTTGAAGTACATGAACTTTAATATACAGTTCTCTTCTATTCTCTAAGAGCATGAGAATTTGCTATGACTTACTAAATATCTTAAAACAGTTCACCTTTTGTTTTGTTTAATAAAGTATTTACGTAAATAACTAAACACCATTGTTATTGCGTTTTAGTTTAACAACACACGGAATTTGCCGTAGGCATCCGAGGCAGTGATTCAGTTACATCCGAGCTAAACCCGGTGACAGCCGAACACATCTGATTGTTAAATTGTACCACGTGACCTGGGAAAGTATCTATCGCCAGAGGGCAGGGCGAGTAGTTTACATGGAAAAAAATGGGGATCTGTTTACACTATGGAGGGAAGATAGTGCCTGTTATACTTTTGGTGTAACCAGGGTCTCTTTGATACAATATATGTATATATAGAGACCCTGGGGTAACTGAGAAAACAAATAATAAAGCAAAAATTAATGTTTTGACAATACACACAAAAGATACACGGTAATGATTTTAACAGCACTTATTATGTTCAATAATTTGATTTAGGATTAAAAAAATAGATAATAATACTGGTTGTGCTGGTGTTCGGAGTGGTGGTTGTGGTTTTGAAATTGATGATGACGATGAGGAGGAGGAGGAGGAGGGTGGTGGTGGTGAAAGCAGGAGAGAAAGAAAGCTGAAGGGAAAAAAAGAAAACTATTATAATTGACAAGGAACATACCCATTGTCAACCCACGGTCTTGGTAACTTCATGTCACTGAAAAGGAAGAAAGAAAACTGGGTTACTTTTCATGATATAAAATCATATTTCGCTGACATTTAATTTAGTTTGGTCGGTTAAAATGGAAATTTCGTGGGAACATGCAAAAGAAGATACCATAAAAATGAGTTTATCGCAAGCAAAAACTACATTTGTTCACATACTGACTGTTAGTCATGCAGAGGATAAATTCTCTATATCTTATAGTTATAAAGAGGTGACCGCTATTGTATTATATACGACACTGGGCCCAGTATCGGGGATACTCACACGCCATACAAGTTGTCGTAGTCCAGTTTCTCCCCTGCTGCCCCTCCCCAAGAGTTGGTGCTCCAGAAAGACCCGTTCTCCGACCTGTAAACAGTTTAACATTGTACCACTTCGATAATGATTTCAGGATGGTACCTTGAGAGTCAGGCAAACAGTTTAACATATTCACATTTTACAAATGGACCAGTACTTTGCACGAGAGAAGACCATGAAAAAAAAAAAACTTGTCCACGACGGGATACCGTAGTCGTATAATATTCCACGGACGAAGTTCCTATGCGTGCAGTTTGCCATTGTGCCGCTTACAAATTCATCTGTGTTTGGAGAGCCATGTCTGGGAGAAACCATGCAATGTATGTACATGTACTATGATATTACATGTATATCGAAATGTGTTATATAAACTTATAGTTGCTTACAACATTTACCCTTTATCTCATGAATATTCATGCACACATTCGTGACTTGATGAATATTAATCAACTGAACTTTGTATGATATATATGTATGGAACAATGGATTTTTATTTATCGTGCAGACTTAAGTAAAATATGAGGTACAATATTTAATGATCAAACAGAGTAGAACTTGATCAGACATCTCGTTCAGGCACCATGATGTATCTATTTATAGGATAATGCATATTTAAAGCAGGCCGAAACGAGCGCAGGGAGCAACTGTCTGTAGAAGTGTCTTGATAGAAATTGACACTAACTAAGTCATCCTTAATTTGCGGAACAATAGATTTTATCAAATAGGTCGCTTAATTGTGTACATGGTAAAACAGAAAGTGTTCTTTTAAAATGAATCGCTGATGAATTTGAATTTTCAGGGCTTCTGATTGGCCACACACTTTGGGAGACTTCGGATTCCAGATTATTCTTAAAAAAAAAAAAAAAAAAAAAAAAAACACGACATGAATTACTTTCAATGAAACCGAATAACAATGCACGAATTATATTATTTATATTATTTATTTATTATTATTATTATATTATTTCGGTTTTCAACTTTGGCAAGGAGAAATGTACAATACTGATCAGCTATTAAAATCCTTATCAGGAACTATGCCGGCTCTTGCCGGCCTGGAATGTATAAACACACTTCTCAGTTGAACATTTTGAAATGCACACGGTAAACAAGAGAAAAATATATGGACATCGGAAAGATAAAGAGCTCGGGAAACTGAGATTGTGGGTGTGTTATTTTTCTTGAAAATATTGCGTATCCATTTTTTTCGCCAAATGACGTTGCCTTTTTTATTTTATTTTATTTATTTTTTATTTTTTTTTTATTTGAAACCTAATGAATGCTTTCAGCCGATACGTTGTTTATAGAAAGTTGTATTTTCTTGATTTTAATCGTGTTCTTAAAATTACAAGCATTGTAAAATACTGTTTCCCATCTTCAAACAGTTTAAAATGTATATTTCAAATACTCTACTTAAGAGAGATGCATACCTATGTCTGTTGCCAGCTAAGAACGACTTCTTCTTGCCTTTTCCACAACAGAGGCACGGGAAGGGACACAGGCAGCAAAGTATGGGCAGCAGAAGGAAAAGAAACGTCGCCAAACCCGTCAACACTCCCGCCAAAATGGCGGTCTCTTCTGCAGTCAGGCCCGGAAGCCCACCGGAGGCCCCCGCGGCGTATACCATAGGAGCTTTTTCCACATCGTGGACTATACCTGAAATGAAAGATGGCGGAATGAGTGGAACGGAATGAGTGCGGAGGCGAGGGTATTTGTGAGTGAGTGAGTGAGTGAGTGAGTGAGTGAGTGAGTGAGTGAGTGAGTGAGTGAGTGAGTGAGTGAGTGAGTGAGTGAGTGAGTGAGTGAGTGAGTGAGTGAGTGAGTGAGTGAGTGAGTGAGTGAGTGAGTGAGTGAGTGAGTGAGTGAGTGAGTGAGTGAGTTGAATATCAAGTGATGGGTCGGGTAAAGGAAAGACGGAAGAATGGAATGAGTGAAAGCGGTAAATATTGAAAAAGAAAGAAAGGCCTTACCGACTCCGGCGGATCTACAGACACACCCGGGCTCATTCACCCAGGCCTCGGGTCCCTTCAGGAATTCTGGCGTGGTAGCAAAATTGCCTGTAAAATAATAATAATAAAATATAACACCACATTATACAAATGATCTCGATGTTGGATATTTCATACACATTTACCCATAATCCCTAGCTCCTGCTTTGTCGAATATTTCGCGACATGTCGAACCATTCGTACATTGATCACTGTGTAAATAAATCTCCAATATACGATACACTGTCTATGTATGTATGATATAGCTTGGGGTTTTTTTTTCGAATGACAAAATCGATGATGGTGAACAACTAATTCATGATAAAAATCTTAGAAATGCACTTATAAACCAATCCTGTAGGGTATATGTCATAAAAATAATAGGAAATGTGATGAAAAGATTATAAAACCTCTAATGGGTACTACTCATTTACACGATCCGAGTTATGAGTAATTTACCTGCATGAAGTGTTTCTATATCAAATTATTCACTTTGCTAGATCCATATCTGGACCGAAATCCGCCAACCGTACGTAGCGCTAAGCAATACTTAAGTACTTTAGGTGCGAGTTTTATAATTCTTGTTTCTCTTATAAAACGCCCAAATATTTAATTTCGTAACAAATATTGTTTATTGTTAAGGTCATGTGGCGATAGCGTTCGCCACGAAATCGGGAGGTCGTAGATTCGATCCAAGGCCGCGACATACTAAACATTTTGTCTTGATTTAATGCCGCTTATTTGCCTAACTGATGTTTGATATATGTAAACCATGTTATATACATGTTCATCCTCATTTCATTTCATTATATTTATACTAGTATTAGTTTCTATCATTATCATTATGATTTAACGCTGTACTGTACATGAAACATTCATTCCCTCTTTCTCTCTCTTCTTTTATTTATTTATTTTTCCCTTCAGTTACCTGTTTGACCAGAATCTATTTGTGTGAATCATGTGAACAAGATGATGCACTATGTACAAGTCTCGATAAAATGTCTGTTCTGTTCTTTAATAAAGTCGTAAAATAAAGGTCTTGTATAGTCCCCTTGTATGGCGATCAGCATATAAGGGTAATTCCAGGACTGGTTGGCTCGGTGTCAGGATAATGTGACTGGGTCTGGTGTCATGCCACATGTCTACAGCGTGATACTGCAGTGTGGCGGCATTATAGCTGTCTCAAGTAATCATGATATGATTGAAATACTGTCGATGGGATGTTAAATCCAATAAATAAATAAACAAACAAATAGAATTGGACATAGCTGAGAATGTAAAACGCTAAGTATATCAATAATTACTTAGCATCCAATTTCATCATTCTTCTTTCTCTGATTTTCTTTTAATGAAATTATTTATTTCTTAGCAAAAATTGTTGGTTATTGAATTAGTGAATGGCCATTAACCCTTTACCTCATAAATATTCATGTACAAATTTATAACTGAATGAATATTAATTAACTGCACTGTAAATAGTTTATGAAACATTGGGATGTTCTTTGCTGTGCAGATTGTGTAGAATCTGAGCTACACTATTGTATGAGCAAACAAGAAAAACAGGTGAGGCAGTCTACAGGTGCTGTCTGATCTGGGTCTGCTCTGTTAGCCAATGAGTCAACTGTGTCTGTATGAAGTAAAGGGTTAACGAATTAATGACTACAACCATATTATTTCTATGACACACACAATTGTTATATGAGCACAATTTTCCAATTATAGCCAAAATGAGTCTATATTTGAAATAAACAGTAGTAATGACATTTTGTAATACAGGAACAGTGGAAAGCGGTAATACGTAATTTTGATATATAAATACTGTATATAAATGGGGTGACCCTGATTATAGGGACCTGAATGACATAATAACATAAAAACGTTTCTAGTAATTCGTTACTTTTGGTAGATTTCGAACCCAAACCTTTTCCATGGCAACTAAGTAAACCTTATTTAGATTTAAGAATTATGTGCAATATTCATCACGAGTGTTTACTAATAAAACGTATCTAAGAGTTCCGTTACTCTTGTACAAATATAGTTTGCAATACTTTCGAATATGTCATGTGTTCTAACAGTCCAGATCAAGCTAAACAGGTATAATAAAAGATAACGTTTTAAATCCCAGATCAATTGTTTTATTTGTTAAGAAATGAACTATTAAGCATTTTATAAGCTAAACAGGTATGATAAAAGAAAACGTCCTAAAGTATTTTTTAAAAGTGTCTTTGAATGTCTTATTTGCACAATAAAATGTTAAAAGGGTATAGCATTTTAATTACTTACGAAGATATATTTCGTACTAAGTTAAGTGAAACGGGCACTTGGTTGCTTACACACGCGCGAGCGCGCGTGCAGAAATGTTCATTGTAATGAAATGTAATGTACTGAGTTGGGAGACTCATAAATCTACAGTTGTTCGCAATGTAAGTAAATAAATAAATTGCTTGATGTTTGAAGTCTAGTGAAAATATTTATTTCTTTTGAGAAGATAAACAGAAGTAAAGCTGTATATAACCCTATTCTTTCTTACAATATAAAATAAACAATATTGTATTATCGCATGCAATTTATTCGAGATACAAATATTTCTCTCTTACACTTGTAAATATTTATGTGCAAATTTATGATTTAAAGAATGTAATTTACAGACATTTTAGATGGTATATGAAATAATGGATGCAGATTATGTAGAATCTAAGCTACAATATCGTATGAGCAAACAGAATAGCCCTTAATCAGACAGCTCCTGGAAGACCCTGATCAGACAGCTCCTGGAAGAAACTGTCTGATCTGGATCTGGTCCGTTTGCCAAAGCGCCGAAATGAGTCTGTATGAAGTGAAAGAGTAATAACAAAAAAGGCAACTTACTCATTCTCCTTTTCCAGGAAGTCACGACACTTTATAAATGTCCAACAATTCTTAAACGTTTTCGACTTAATTCAACTTAAGCACAAGAACTGGACACTCGAAATGTGAAGGGAACACTAAAACACCGTCTATTCTCCTTCCAGTAACATTCAAACTTCCCTTACGAAATCATGTGAATTATGTCGACTTTGTTGCTGAAAATGTTTTTCCTTTTCTGTTTTTCTAGGCGTCGCATCTTTAGCCTCAAAACAAGCGTGACGAGTTAATCAATTCCTACAGGCGATAAGGCCAAGTGAAAGCTTTAGTTTGCTTCTTGTTACCCTATTTCTCATTCGGATCACATCAGACAGTTCCTTCGTATATCTTTCAGATTGTGTCGGACATTGCCGAGCAGGTACGATTGTCACTTTCCGTGACAATTGTGATACTTCGCCTTTCTCCGGAACATTCCGTATGATTTTCGGAGACGGAGTATCGCTGATGAGCTTGCGAAAAAAATGGCATAGAGCTACTATTATGTTCAAAAAGGGAGACTTTGATTTAATAAATACATATGTATCTACTCTTTAAAATATTCTGAACTTACATGTAAAAATTCATTTACTGTTTAACTACACAATAAACATTACACAAATACATTTACAGATAAAAATAAGATAGCAAATACATATCACAGCAAATAGCTTAGAATAAATTATATTGATTATCATTAATAATTCATTAATAATAATAATAATATGAAGTTGAAATGAAATAAAAGTAACTATTAAAACTTATAGCAGATTACGTTCAAAAATGAACCTCTACTTTGTGAAAAAAAAAGTTGAAACAAAGAAAAGATGCTGTTTGGCCTAATTTTCGTTTTGTTTCACAGTAAAGATATTTTTCACCAGTAGCCAAGGGTAACATGAAAGATAGCCAGCACAGATACATACACGGATGACAAAGATGGCCCCGGGGGCAAGGAGATGATGTTATCCGACATGTCAGCCACAGTCTGCACCGTTAATTGTGTGTATTTCATTGTTACATGTACAACCTTTTTGATGTCCTATCCCTTGCCTAGCCTTATACGGTATATCAACCTCTCTCTCTCTCTGTATCTTCCGTTTGGGTTGCTCACATCAGTCATTTGAGGACATAGTATCTCGGAGAAAACACACATCCTCCCTCTCTTTGTCTGTGTGTGTGTGTGTGTGTGTGTGTCTTTCGTTTGTGTTTTAGGTCCACCAACGTTATGAACAAATCAATCATTTGAAGATTGGTTGTCTCTTATAACACACACACGCACGCTCTATTTGTCTCTCTCGTCTATCTAAATATTTCTCATTGAGGGTGTACTGCCTACGAACAGTGTAATGATTCAGTCATTTGAAGACGACACGTCTTTAAAAACACGCACACTTTTCTCTCTCTTTCTCTCTTGTTTGGAATTTACCTTCAGCCAACGGTATAAAATAACTAAGTTAGACTGAACGTGTGTTTGCGACAGATATATGACATGCAGTGTTGTCAGCTCGCCTCAAACTGGCATATGACATGATATACCACACCCTGTCATTCTGACATCCCCGTGCCAATTATTACCCATATTTAAATGCCGAGTATCGAGAGAGTTGCAGACGGGAATCAAATCCACGGCCACCTGATCTCGATAATAGTGATAATAATTAAAAAAAATAAATAAATAAATAAATAAATAAAATAAAAAATCGGAAAGCTAAGTATAGGCCAAATGTTTGCCATAGACTCTCTCTCTCTCTCTCTTGGCCCCTCCCAATGGTAGATTCAGATACCATTGTGGATTTACTTTTCCAGACAGACCATACGATGTTTCGAAAATCGTATGTCGGCCCGATACCACGAAATGCGAAATATGAATTTAAGTTGATGCGAGATTTGCACACGAAAAATCAAGATACTCGTACATGTAATTATACTTAGGTGTCAGATTTCGTGAATTGTTGAGCTTTGATTTTTCGCCGCGCCACGGAAAACTCGAAATAGCACGTATAAACTGACTTTTGATGTTAATCACCAACAGTTAAATGGTCGATTGTCTGATATAAACTGAACATTTTCTCGCTAGTATATCTCTTTGGCTGACCATAAAACTGTTCTAAGTACATTAGGAATAACCGGACATAAAACATTCACCAATCTATTCATTGGATCTATATACCGGTATCTAGCTTTATATCTAAATAATCTAAAATCGTTTGAAACACACGATATAAATTATTCGACAATTTTCCAAGATGGGGAATTTCAAAGTAATTAAGTATGAAAATTTCGGTGTAACTGTATATAGATCTAGCTTTTGAACGCCAGTAATGTCATTTCTAATGAAGCCTTTATTAATTAGTTACGTACGACGCGCCGTCGGCCTATTTAAAGGTAAAGTCCATGTTATGGTTCCTCTACGTCTTGGACCACTTAACTTCAACCAAGATAACCAAGGTAACCTAATAAAACATTTGGAAACCTTGGTTATCTCCGTAAAAAGGCCATGAGTCCGCAATGTAGCGGAACCAAACAGGAACTTTACCTTACGGAGATAACCAAATTCCTTATGTTTCATTATGGTACTTTGGTTATCTTGGTAGAGGTTAAGTGGTCCAAAACGCAGCGGAACAATGGATTTAAAAGCCTTGGCTTCTCTACATGGACATCGGAAGGAATTGACCGTGGGTATCCGACGATGGCCTTGACTCAAAACAAGTAGTGTCTAGAACTATTCTTTCAATGTAGATCTAGATATATAATAGATCTATGTTTTATTTTATATGTACACTCAAAAAATTCCCGTAAAGAATCGGGATATAAGAATTATCATAATGCCTATTTCTAGTTTTTCGCATATCTTTTTTAATGAAAAAGAAAAAATAGAAATTTAGAGCTACGTTTTAGAGGGACAACCTTCCTCTAGACTATATGACAAAAGGCCAGAAAGGAAGACATTTTTGTTTGTCCACTAAGGCTCGTTAACAGGACAAGTGGTCCTTATTTATGTAACTGTATCAAGGCGTGAAAATATATACAGCCAGATAGGAGCTCGAACCCC